>VMOF01000035.1:66728361-66904343 GCA_011764245.1 Trialeurodes vaporariorum
AAAAAAGGCCGCCAAAATTCACTTTAAAATTGGATAATTTGACGTACGTTATACCTTTCCGAGTGTAGACTGTGAGCTGCAAAGTCGCGGCGCGAAATACTAAGGTCAGTGACTAACTATTAGCATCAGGACTCCATTAAATTTAGGTCTTATATAAGAGTTCGAACTCGCATATATTGAGAATCGAGTTCTAACAAGCAGCGATGTTGTACGTATCTGTTGTTCGTAAAACTAATGTCTTTGTTGTTTCCAATGTAATGAGGCTCTTGCAAACTTTTGCTGTGACCAAATGAATAGTTCAATCTGATGTAAAAACCAGCGAAAATCACGAAAATCACACTAAAACAGTAATAAACTTACAGAACTGCTATAGCGGCAAGTTCGTAATGGCGGTTTGACGCAGGTATCAGGGGAGATTCCTTGTTATTATGTCACTTTCTCTACAGAAACACAGATATATGTCTCAATTTAGAGGAATCTCCCATGATACCTGCTTCTCTCCGTCATAAAGCCCTATTTTGAGAGTAAATTTTGTGATTTTTAAGCGTACTCATCGTCATTTTACAGGTTTTCTATGCAAGAATCAACTCTTCAACCCCCTATAGCAAACTTTTGCAAGAGCCCCATTATTGTGTAGTGTGTATCTCAGAATGCTTCAGTTAGAATGGAAAATCCGGTTCATTTTGAAGCATTATTTTCAGGTCCACCATATATCTTGAGAAGTTAAAAAACCACCCCCCTCCCATATTCAAAGAAAACGCGAAAGACAGAGACAGATATGTGTCCGCCATTATGAAGAGTCCCCAAAAAACAGACCGAAGAATGTGTCCTTTAGCTCTGGTAGGAGTTTGTTTCCATACTCATTTTTCATTGTATTTTCTGTATGTGTATCACACAAGGACGTCATTCCAAAATGATGCCAGAAACATCATCTTCAAAGAGGTCATTCTAAATTTAATGTCGGCAACCCATCGATCAGGCAACCATGTTCATTAGCTTTTGCGCTTTCGCACATCTCCACCTGACGAACTTTTTATCCCCTCGCCCTTTCCACCCCATCTCTTCCCTTTCCACCTCCCCCCCTTCTCCTTCCTACCCCCCCCCCCCCCCTCCCCTCTCACCCTCTGTTACCACCTGTTTCGTTCCTTTTGTTGCTCTGAGATCCGCAGGAGAGGATGATCATTTCACGTCCGGGTCCTGGTCCGTGCTAACCGCTTCATCGAACCGCGCATCACTCACCGGGGCGGCCAGATTAGAAGTCAGGGACATAATATTTTAAATACCAGGAGCATAAAAAGGGAAAAAATCCGAATCAGTTAACCCTTTCAGTGCCAATTTTCTCATAAAACTTACCGTGTGCTCACTCAACTTAAGGGGTAGATACATTTTCCTACTCGGCCGTGCTTGTTTTTGTCTACATCATGAATGCAGGCGCTCGACAAAGCATTCTTTTTTCGAAATGTCCACTACATACTCTGTTCAAGATGAGATGAAAATTGACGATTCACTTAGCAACGCCAAACTTTTGAATGCAAGCATTTGCGCTCACGAGGGCTTTGTCCGACTCGAACCTCCACCGGGGCGAGGCAATACCAAGAATCGCCTGACTATGAATTTTATCAGTGCAAAAGTCAAATTAGAGACTGATTCAGATACGACAAAATATGTCTAGATGAAATTTCGGCGCAACGGATTGCTAGTTGACAAAATTACTCGAAATTGACTCCTCACGATCCCCGGAGATTCAGTTTTTAAAGAATTTATTTATGAGTGTAATTTGATTGGATTCTCGAAAAAGTAAATCTCCAAGGGTGGTGAGGAGTCAACTTTGGCTAATTTTGTCGAATTTCATCTAGGTATTTCGTCGCATTTGTAAAGGCTGGTTTCCAATGGAGCGCAAGGCTTTGCGTCGCTAGCGTTGCGTTTTGCTGCGTTGGGGCGAGTTCGCGCAGCGCAACGCGGCGCGTGTCCAATGAGCGCAAGCATTGACCAATCAGCATCAAGGATTTCAAAGGGCGCGCGCCAAACACTCAAAATGGAGTAGCTTTGTTTACTTTTTAATTTTCAACTGCGTTAGTGAGGTTAGGTTAGTTTCGACATCCAACTGCGCGTTTTCACAGTTTTACTTAGTATGTTTCATTTTCGTGTTGTCTCAAAAATTATTATTCGGTAACAACCAGCAAGATTCACAAATCACAAAGGCGAATTCTGTCGAATGCATTATTTCTTCTTCTTCACTTGTTGCTTTTGTTGATTCGGGACTCATCAAACGTTCACCCGACAAGCAGAGGTCATCGAAATCGGAGCGGAGGACGCAAGAAGTTGGGATTTGCTCAAATTGGCCGCGTCAGCCTGCGTCGACGCAAAGCCTTTGCGCTGCATTGGGAATGATCCCATTCTCGCGCGTATAGTTCAACTTCGCTGCGTTGCGTCCTTGCGCGGCAGCGCGGCGTTGCGCTCCATTGGAAACCAGCCTTAACAGTCTCTAATTTAACTTTTGCGCTGATCGAATTCATAGTCAGGCGATTCTCGGTATTGCCTCGTCACGGTGGAGGTTCCAGTCAGCCAAACCCCTCGTATATAGTGCAAATGCTTGCATTCAAAGGTTCGGTGTTGAAAAATAGTGCGATTCTACTTGAATCGAAAGTTTCTTCTTATCTTGAACATCTTGAACAGAGCATAATCAATGTATTTTCAAGATAAACCGCCATACCTATAGACTGTTTTAGTAGAGCGATATATCGTATGGATTGCCGTCCGAGGGCCTCTGGTTCCAAACAAACTCTGGTTCAATGTAATTTCCCCATAAGCGAACTTTTGAACGGAAATTTAGGGTAATAAATCAAACAATCAATGCGACCTTTTTGCGATTATGAATTCTACGTCCTCGAAAATGCTTAATTATGACTTGTTCCTTGACTTAAACTGCCGAAATCAATAAGATATTACAGAATAAATGTTGCATTTGTAGGTTAGAATCGCCTGAAATCCCGCCAATTCCACCACAACAACAACAACAACAATAACGTTTGGGTGATTCCAACCTCCAAACGCATCGTTTAATCTGTAATACCTTGTTGATTTTGGCAGTTTTACGGGTGAAACCAGGCATATCTAAGCATTTTCGAGGACGTAGAATTCATAATCGCAAAAAGGTCGCATTAATTGTTTGATTTAATAGTCTAAATTTCCGTTCAAAAATCCGCTTATGGGGAAATGCATTGAATCAGAGTTTGTTTGGGGCCAGAGGCCCTCGGACGACAATCGATACGATATATCGCTCTACTAAATCAGTCTATAAAAGGCCATACTCAAACGTCAAAACCAAAAAAAAAAAAAAAAAAAAAAAAATCCCTTCGTCCAACACATTACAGAATTTGCACCCTTGTGGGTCGTGGTTGATCCTCAGTCGCTTTGTCCCTTGTTTTGTCCCTTCGGCTTTTGTCCGAACTCCAACGAATAGAATGAAATCGCTTGCCCGCCATGAAAGGAGTCAAACTGTGCAACACGCGCGGCCGGAGCTTTCATTGAGTCCCAATTTGAATACTTCCGGTAGGAGTGGGGGACGCAGGGAGGGAGGATGTCTCCTTCAGGTGGCTTTAATTACAAGCCTCAACTACAAAAGTACAAACTGCTTGATATGGTTTCATCCTTCACAACAACAGTACTTAACTCGCAGCTATCTGAAACGCTACTTTAAGCCCTGGGTCTCTTAATCAAACTACAAAATGATTCTAATGTTAGTACGTTTTTTAGTGACTATCTGGTTTGAGTAATATTTTCATGAAATTATACAACGGTTTGGTTGCTCATCACCATCTTACCTTCCTTTTAAATCCACGGTTGGATGAGAGGCAGTGGCGTACGCAGGATGTTTTTTGGTGGGGGCTTGCACTGATGAGCGTTTGGCTGAAAATTGTTCCCCTCTTCCCCTCCTCCCCTAAAAATCGGAGGTCTGAGGGGGAGGGGGGATTTAGCCCCCTTAGTCCCCCTCCCCTTCGTATTCCACTGATGAGTGATTGTTGTTTTGAGTGTTTATTATCATATACATTCAAAGGGGGAAAAAAAAAACCGTATGACGATAGGACAAAATTTGAGTACAAAATTGAGTTAGTATCAGTATCCATATACTCGTCGAGAGTGATCGCGCGAAAACGTGCGGCATTCGCATTTTATTATCAGAAACCCCGATTTAATATATATATATACACTATACAGGGCGACTGTGTGTAAAAAAAGTTGCCACTCAGAAGTTGGGACGGTTGCTGCTCGAAAAATTGAAGGGGCTTTTTACCATTATTTAAGGATAATTTCTACACAAACCTGCTCTGAAAATGTCTTAAAAGTGAAAGTACATCCAAATGAGGTGGTGTCATAAAGATCATACTTGAATCTTGACGAAGCTAGTGTTGAAATCTTATTGTTAATAGAAGAAGCTCCATCAATTTCTCGAGTGGCAACCACCCTAACTTCTGAGTGGGAACTTTTTTTATCGTCCAGAGAATAACAATAATGTTTAAAAAGTTTGAAAATCGTTTGGACGATTTACATGTACAAATTTTTGCATAAGTCCTGCTTTGACAATTCGATGCAACTCGCATTACACAAAGCGCGAACCTTTCTCTATTCTGTGAGAGCGAAGGAAAAGAAAGATAATTCGCGTGCTATATTTTTACGTGGAATGCGGGTTGCGTCGAATCATCGACGCAGGACTTATGCCACTATAGTAGTACTTACAAACGACGAATTGAAGAGTCTCACTTGACTCCTTAGATTTTGGTGGAGGTAGGCAACCTGCAATACTATCGTCACAATTAATTTAAGCTTTGCTAGTGGTTCACTTTCGGCTGACATTTTTTAATTCTCTGACTGCAAATTGTGAGTTTGAACACAACCGGGACCATTTTACCGTTTTACCACTTCAGAGACAAATTCTACACAAACCTGCTATGATAATGACTTAAAATAAACGAACTTAGTACATGCAAATTAGATGGTATCATGAAGATCACTAGAATCTTGACGAGGCTAGCGTTGAAATCTTACTGTAAATAGAAGAAACTCCTTCAATTTCTCGAGTGGCAACCACCCTAACTTCTGGATTCGGGATTTGTTTTTGGATTTATTTCTGTGAATAATTAATATTTCATTAAAATATTCGACAATAATGACTAAAGTTCTGAATGTAGTTTCGATATTCGCAAGAGCTGTAGCTGGTAAGATTAATTTTTTTTCGTTCGGTAGCTTTAATCGCGAGTCCCTTAATCTGTGCTTACCATTCTCCCCGAGTACAACAGATACAGTGAAAACAAGCATCGTGAGCTCTTTTCGGTGCAGCATAAGTTCGTTCAAATGAATACGAATGCACGTATGATATTTAGAATAATAGAGGTCATGATATACGCAATACTGTAGACTAGTATACTTGTAAAATGATATGTCACACCGACCTAAGCAGTGAGCACCTTCTTCTGTCCTTTTAAAAGGCATGAATTAAACTCTTTAACGATCTGGGTCACACAGGTTACCAGAAGGAATCAAAAATGTAACTCACTCAAATTCAGTGGGCAGTTAATTATTCGTACTCCGCGGTCTTTATTTTGCCTATCCCGACAGATGGAGGCGCTCGCGGAGACACTATTTTTGAAAGTGTTAACGATTTGGAGTAGCTTTGACATTCAATGAGAGATAGAAGATAACTTGGGCGTGGACTTTGTAATCGATTCATGCGTAAAAAAAAGACGCTGTTTCGATCTTCGATGTCAAAAAATTCAAATTCTCAATATTTTTCAAGTTATAACAGAGCACGTGTTTCGTAATTCATTCAAGCCACGAAGTCAGATAATTTTGTTTTCGCTCTCCTGAAAATTTGAAAGAATTTGCTTATGCTTACGTCTGATGGACGACGATGATACAGGCTCGATTTCAAAATTTTAATTGAAAAAAATTCGATTTTTTTCTCCATGTTTATGGTGCGTAAGTTTAAGGTGCTCTTCATTTTAAAACCACCAGATGGAAATGAAAAGGAAGGAAAATATAAAGAACTAACATAATACAAAACGAGGGGAAGAAAACGTTTCTTAGAGAATTTGAAGCGTGGGTGAGTGGTGACTTGGTGGAGTGCGGTGAGTCCGCGAGTCTATTGGCCATAGTAATTTGATTATGAAAGGATCCGTGAACGCGTAACGGGATGAAACATAGACCGATGTTGTCAAATTCAGCGGGAAATTCAAAAACGTCTCCATTAAAAATGCATACAAATAAAACGAGAAACGGCAGCTTAGAAACGGGACTCCCAAGTCTCAAACGGGACGCGGCTACGTGTCCCGTCCACGCTTGACGTCTTCCCTGGAAGCAGATCATCGTCCCTGCGTCCATCTCTGTATATCCCCTGCACGCCTCGATTCAATAACATCCTTTGGGGGGGGGGGGGGGGGGGGGAAGGGGGTGAAAAAAAGGAAGGAGAAAGCACCAAAAAAAAAAAAAAAAATGAATTGAAAAGATGAAATATTTAAGTCCAGAAATAAGGCGCGGAGTGTATATTCAGAGCGACACCTCCCGACAATGGGACATGTTATAAATAGTAAGAGCGGTCTCTCACAAAGAGTTTCCCCATTCAAGGGATGGATTCTGCGGCCCAACGCCCAACGCTTCAACGGGAATAACGGGATAAGCCGCGAAGAATACTCTTCAATAGGGATCTACAAGCCCTGTGTCCCGGAGTCCTGTGTATGCCTGTGTGTCTGGCCGCACCAGGACAGGATCCCTCTCCTTTTTTCCGAAAGAGTGGCATTGCACGGCTATAGGATTCGGTATTAAAAGAAAGAAATATATACCTTTTTTTTCTGCATGTATTCATACTTTCGTATACAAGCGTGGTCGTCGTGTTCACCGCGTCGCATTCATATTAAATTATGCGCGTAAAATTGTGACTGCCGCAGTGATAGTGCCATTTTTCTTCCTCGAGGAAAGAATGCTGTGAGGTGGGGAAGAGAGAAGAGAAGTGAGGGAGGGTGTGAGAAAGGGGAGGGGAGAAAGAGAGGAAAGGAGGCAAAAGGACTACAGCAAGTGGAAAACGCGTCGAGTCTATAGTCATAGTCAAGTGCCCGAAAAGAAAGGATAGATGAAGCGGAATACATGCACACAAAAGTGGAAGATACTTGGAGGGATAACGAATTGAGGTTATGGTTACACCATATACACCTGAATCGTGTTTGGCGTGGAAGAAAGAACGAGGACACAAAAAGTATGAATGAAATAAAGTGCTCGTGTCTTGTCTTCCACGCTGTCGATCGGAATGACAAATATTTATAAAAAAGGTTCAGGTATTTTGGAACGGGGGTGGTGTCGAATCGGGCTTTTGCTAACTTTTGCTGTAGGCAATTGAATACAGTTAATTCTTGAGATGAAATCCCGCAAAAATAACGATAAACTCATTGAAAAACTAAGAAATTCACTCACACACTCTCGAATATACTTTAAAGTTTCAAGGCTTAATGGCGGGGCTACGTAGGTACTATGGGAGAGTTCTATCTAATTTTAGGCTTTCCTCTGTGTGTTTCAATAAGAGAGAGAAAAATTTGATAGGAATCTATTATGAGACCTGCATAGCTTCCCACCAAACCTTAAACTTTAAAGTCATTTTGTGAGTCAGAGAGTGAATTTCGTGATTTTTCAACAATCTCATCGTAATTTTCGCTGGATTTTACTCAAGAATTAACTATTCAATTGCTTATAGCAAAAGTTAGCAAAGATCCCCATTTTAGCAGGCCCGTTAAGCACATTAAAAAATCACTAAATTCACTTACAGACTCACCAAATGACTTTCAAGTTTATCAACCCTGGTAAAAATGTTCCATGACCAATTTTACATAGAACTAGATTTCCATGAAAATTGCTCAAATTTCTATGGAAACCGAGTATTTTTCCATGGAAACCAAGCATATTTCCATGGAAGTTGATGTAGTTTCCATGGAAAAATACTTAATCGGTTCCCATGCAAAATTGGTCATGGAACATTTTTACCAGGGAAAGCGTTTTGTCGGAGCTATATGCAGGTGCCATCTGGAATTTTTATAACTACTTTGAGAATTTTTTCTGTGTTATTCAATACAGAGAGAGTGAAAAATTAGACAAAAATCCTCTATGAAAACTGCGTAGCTCCGCCTTTTGAGCGCAAAGATGGCGGATCGATGGAGGAATCGTACAGTTAAAAAAAAGACTGGTAGAATTCATGTTCCATCTGAATACAGCTGATTTTGGAGTCTGCTATCAAGTATGGTAAATTTTACCATCATATGGTAACTGCAACGTACCTTGTGGTGAAATGTACCAAGAGGTTATCTAAATTAACCACACAGTATACGTTAAATTTACCGTATGATGGTAAAATTTACCATATACTTGATAGCAGACTCCAAAATCAGCTATGCAGATGAGCAATTCTCTTTTTTCCGTGAAGGAGATTTCTGTATAGCTATTAGCTTGTCACTCTCTCCACAGAAACACACAGAGCTGAAAGTCTCAAATTATATAGAAATTTCCCATCGTACCTAAATGCAATGCTGCCACTACACCTTAAACTTCCCTAGTAAAAATGGTAGGCAAAAGTAGGCAAAAGTAGGCAAAAGTAGGCAAACTCTGGTAGGCAAAAGTAGGCAAAAGTAGGCAAAAGTAGGGAACGGATCGCAACCGAGAAGTATATAAAGTATATAGCATTACATAGCAAGGGACTGGAGTTGGAGGTACCTGAGCTGAGCTGAAGGTATAGAATCGGCCCGGACCTCGGGTCGTTTCACTCGCATGCTGGCTGGTCTCATTGTTTTCAGTTTTATTGTCCCACGTCCGATCCGGCGTCTCCGACCTTTTTCCATTCCCACTACGTAACACTCAACAGAAAATGAAATTTTTTGTCACGTTTAAATTTCGAAATTCTGACTTAAGATTCGGATTGCGCTTGACGTAGCGAGAAAATTGATACCAATTTGAAGATTTAAACATTATTTTTAAATAATTCTCCCGGCTCTTCTTGATCTTTGTGTTTCGGCTCAGATTCTCGGGATTCTCCTCTCTTTCCTCTACTCGTCAAACCATTCTATTTCCTATCCACCACTCTAAGGAGTCGACGGTCAATAAGTATTTAATTTGTCGAATTTTCCTCCACCTAGAATCTTCGTAAGAAACGTTGTCTCACCAACACATTAATAAGACAGCAGAAAAAGAAAAAGAAAAATCAAGCCGTTTTCTTCAAGATTATTTGTCTGGTCTTTGAAATTAAATTTACCATTTCCATGAGTGATAGCAGTGGCGTAGCGTGAAATTCGGCAACGTTGCAATTCGTCCTTTAAACCCAAGAAAAAGATCGAACTCTTGGGTGCTCAATCCATCACCACGTCCCATGGGCGGATACAGGGAATTGTCTTTCTCTCTCTCCTCCCATTTAAAAACATGCGTTAGAAAAGGACAGAAGAGGGGGCCAAAGTCACGTGATGGCCCCCTCTGCTATCCTTTTCTAACACATAAGTTCAAATGGAAGGAGAGAGAGAAAGACAATTCCCTGTATCCGCCCATGGCCACGTCTACCAGTTTTACGACTCAACCGCAGCTATCACTCAGTGCCGTAGCGTTCATTTTGACAACGTGGCGTTTTGTCCATTCAAACCCAGGTAAAAGGTCGAATGCGAAGGTGTTCATTGAGCACCCAAGAGTTCGATCCTTTTCTTGGGTTTAAAGGACGAATTGCAACGTTGCCGAATTTCACGCTACGCCACTGCTATCACTCATGGAAATGGTAAATTTAATTTCAAAGACCAGAAAAATAATCTTGAAGAAAACGGATTGATTTTTCTTTTTCTGCTGTCTTATTAATGTGTTGGTGAAACAACGTTCCTTACGAAGATTCTTGGTGGGAGGAATATTCGGCAAATTAAATACCTATTGACTGTCGACTCCTCAGGTCAGTGGCGGCTAGTGCAAAGTGGCTACAATGGATTCTCTCCTTTAAACCAATAAACCAATAATACGACCAATAAATTCGTGTAATTTTTTACCACTTATTATTCCGCCGTAAGAATTTTTCAACTTTTTTTTTTGCAATGTATGAAACATCAAAGACATCTTTTTCTTAACTCATTAAATACCTGTTTCTTCGACAACGTGTTGTATCGTACGAGATAGACAGGGAGAATAGCCTACAGACCTCCGTCACAATGCGATGGAGATGTACTACCGGAAAGTCACGTGACTGGCGAGCGCGGTGTTTGAATGTTGAAATAACAAATGACAACTGCTTTGCAGGTTACGTTCGTTGGCGGGTGGTGCGTACCGCGCTCGCCAGTCAGGGCCGAATTTAATGCGGGGCGACCGGGGCCCCCACCACAAACCAGGTACCCTTTTGTTTTGTATTGATGGTTGATGAACTTCCTTTTTTCTATCATTACAATACTGTAACAGTCCGGCAATGCTGGAAGTGAAGCTTTTTGTAAAATAACCCTTAAAAAAATAAAGAAACATTAAAAAATACTAACAAAACTTTAAAAATTATTAACGATTTTTTTATCAGGGTAATAATTTACTTCTTTTACTCAATATGCCTTTAAAAGTAGGGACTTTATAATTTATTATTCCTAAGATTTACCGGGAGGGGGGTTTCCACCAAAGGTCCACAGCCCCGGGGCCCCCTGCAACCTAAATCCGGCCCTGTCGCCAGTCACGTGGCTGTCTAGTACATTTCTGCCGCGTTGTGACGTAGGTCTGGTACCAATAATGCCTCCACCTTTTTACTTCCACCATGTAAAAAACAATTAGCCAAGGAGATAGTTGCGATGTAATTGGTCCATTGCACACTGTCAACAGATTCCACTTCCGATGGTTCATATACATGCTAAAATTATAATGGTCACAATGCCATCGCGACCCGTTTAGTTCAGTAGGTAACCGAGTTACGGCCGCGCATGAAAAAACGATATGATGACGTGAAAATTTGGTCACGCGGCATACTCTATCTCTTGCCACGCGTTTATTGGTTGAATTATTTCAATTTTTTAATTGGAAGGAAATTTTGGAAACGTGGATACACGCAAGACATGAGGGAACCTTTCTTCCGTTTTACTGCCCCCCTCTTCTCCGCTATTCATCCCTTCATGAGTCACTGATTCATCTCGCTTGGCTCTCTCTCTCTTTCACACGTACAGTTTTCGGCCTGCCTCACTCTAGCTCACTCAAGGAAGGAACACTTATACATATGGAACAATAAACGTCAGCAGGAAGATGAGGAAGAAGAGAAAAGGTTTTTCATACATGTGGGTTTGTGTGTGTGTGTGTGAGTGTGTGTGTGTGTGTGTGTGTGTGTGGATGTTCGTGAAAGAAGTAAACAAACTAATTTGCCTTCGCTGTTTTAGAGCGTCCTATAAATATCTGCTGAGCACAGTGTTTCAATGCGGTTCCGCTGTCGCCAAATCTAATGATAGCAAATGGTATCATTATGAGCCTTGGTATGTAGACAGACAAATATGGCAACATCCCGTGCTTCTCAGAATGTAAAGACCTTACCTTCAAAAGCAACTCTTGGGGTGTTTGGACGAAAGATGTAGTATTGACATCGAGAGTGAAAATTGAAAGCAGGGAAGGAATCTTTATTTTTCGGCAGGTTGGTGAATAATAATAATAAACGGTCTGAGGTTTCAGGACAATGCCAGTTGGGAGTGTTGGGACAGCCTATTGTAAAATCATGGCTCAGATCAGCCTTTATTATGAATAATTGCAATACCGAAGTCCGGAGTGCTCCTCTCTTCCGCTTCTTCACCCCCTACCTTCCTTGACCATCTCTCATCGCCTCATCGCATCGGTCACCTTATTTTAATATCGGAAGGAAGCCGCTTTTATGTCACGTGGAAATATTTAATTTGCACAGGCATCGTGAATTGTGGCCGGATAAAGTCGATGATTGGAAGCATTTATTTATTTATTTTTATTTTTATTTTATTTTTTTTTTTTTTTTACGGGGAAGCTGCTGATTTAAAAAAAAAAAAAAAAAAAAAAAAAAAAAAAAAAAAAAAAAAAATCCGGGTGGCTGCACTTTTCCCACTTCATCTACTTTCTCCTTTTATTTTCTCTGCATTCTCCCTCTCCACCCTTTGCTGATATTTTGGGGGAAGTACCTCGATGAACCCCCCCCCCCCCCGGCTGCGGCTGTGGATTCGAATTTCATTTGTAAACTGAAATTTCGCCAAATCAAAACGCTTAGGTAAAACGAAGCTCCAGTTCTCATACTGTTCATTGCACGCTGTGTTTCATCGAAGCTTTATTAAAAAAAAAAAAAAAAAAAAAAAAAAAAAAAAAAAAAAAAACGAAAAATTAAAAAAATAGACCCGACTTATATATTAACTTTGAATTCATTTTTCTTCTTATGTTTCCCTATTTTTTGCCTTGTACCGCGGATTGCATCCTCGGAAGAAGTGTTATGATCGAATTTGTATCATATGCCTTTTCAATGACCTAGTCTTAAAGTTTTGTTATAAGTAGCAGAGTAGCAATACGTCGATTTCCAAAAGGATAGAAGTATCAGAATTCGATACATTAATAAGAATCGTTGCAAAATCGTAACCTGTAGTAGTAGCTGTGGTGGATTCACAGGAGTGCCTCCTCCTCCTCCATTCCACAGAAGCCAGTTTTGGCTCTGTCTCGAGCGGACAAGATTGGACGGTCAGAAAGGCTTCAAACCTTTGTTTCCTTATTTTCCCCTTTACCCCGATCGACTTCCTAGCTGAGGTACAATACAGTCCTGTCTTTCTTCCTAAAACCTGTCTCTTTGCCTGTCACTTCATCCTTCGAGTTTAACACTTGCTATTTTTGTGGAGCAGTTTGTTTTCCCTTGGTTGATGCCACTTATTGTTTACTGTCCCCAAATGTGAATAGAGTTTAATTCATTGTTCGATGAGCTGTACCTATGTAATTCCTACCCATTCAAACCGTGAATTTTCGCAGTCTTGTGCCCTGCATTTTGGACTATGGACTGTGGGTTGCGAGTTTCAATAGGGTACCTAGGGATAGAAATGATAGAATTGGTGATTCATGAATGCGATATTTGATGTCATTGGTGTTAATTGCCGAAATCTGCGAATTGGTATAAGTGCGTTAGTGTGAATTTGGCTGCTTTTTCGTGAAAAACTAAGAAGCAGGTATTTAATGAGTTAAGAAAAAAGATGTCTTTGATGTTTCATACATTGCAAAAAAAAAGTTGAAAAAATTCTTACGGCGGAATAATAAGTGGTAAAAAATTACACGAATTTATTGGTCGTATTATTGGTTTATTGGTTTAAAGGAGAGAATCCATTGTAGCCACTTTGCACTAGCCGCCACTGACCTGAGGAGTCGACAGTCAATAGGTATTTAATTTGCCGAATATTCCTCCCACCAAGAATCTTCGTAAGGAACGTTGTTTCACCAACACATTAATAAGACAGCAGAAAAAGAAAAATCAATCCGTTTTCTTCAAGATTATTTTTCTGGTCTTTGAAATTAAATTTACCATTTCCATGAGTGATAGCAGTGGCGTAGCGTGAAATTCGGCAACGTTGCAATTCGTCCTTTAAACCCAAGAAAAGGATCGAACTCTTGGGTGCTCAATGAACACCTTCGCATTCGACCTTTTACCTGGGTTTGAATGGACAAAACGCCACGTTGTCAAAATGAACGCTACGGCACTGAGTGATAGCTGCGGTTGAGTCGTAAAACTGGTAGACGTGGCCATGGGCGGATACAGGGAATTGTCTTTCTCTCTCTCCTTCCATTTGAACTTATGTGTTAGAAAAGGATAGCAGAGGGGGCCATCACGTGACTTTGGCCCCCTCTTCTGTCCTTTTCTAACGCATGTTTTTAAATGGGAGGAGAGAGAGAAAGACAATTCCCTGTATCCGCCCATGGGACGTGGTGATGGATTGAGCACCCAAGAGTTCGATCTTTTTCTTGGGTTTAAAGGACGAATTGCAACGTTGCCGAATTTCACGCTACGCCACTGCTATCACTCATGGAAATGGTAAATTTAATTTCAAAGACCAGACAAATAATCTTGAAGAAAACGGCTTGATTTTTCTTTTTCTTTTTCTGCTGTCTTATTAATGTGTTGGTGAGACAACGTTTCTTACGAAGATTCTAGGTGGAGGAAAATTCGACAAATTAAATACTTATTGACCGTCGACTCCTTAGAGTGGTGGATAGGAAATAGAATGGTTTGACGAGTAGAGGAAAGAGAGGAGAATCCCGAGAATCTGAGCCGAAACACAAAGATCAAGAAGAGCCGGGAGAATTATTTAAAAATAATGTTTAAATCTTCAAATTGGTATCAATTTTCTCGCTACGTCAAGCGCAATCCGAATCTTAAGTCAGAATTTCGAAATTTAAACGTGACAAAAAATTTCATTTTCTGTTGAGTGTTACGTAGTGGGAATGGAAAAAGGTCGGAGACGCCGGATCGGACGTGGGACAATAAAACTGAAAACAATGAGACCAGCCAGCATGCGAGTGAAACGACCCGAGGTCCGGGGCCGATTCTATACCTTCAGCTCAGCTCAGGTACCTCCAACTCCAGTCCCTTGCTATGTAATGCTATATACTTTATATACTTCTCGGTTGCGATCCGTTCCCTACTTTTGCCTACTTTTGCCTACTTTTGCCTACCAGAGTTTGCCTACTTTTGCCTACTTTTGCCTACCATTTTTACTAGGGTTATGAGTAAATTTGTGAGTATACGAGTGAATTTCGTAAGTTTTGATGTGCTCCTCGTAATTTTTGCTGGTTTTTGAGCTATAGAACGAACTATTACATCGCATTCAGCAAAAATTAGCCCCATTCACACGTTCACCAAGATACGAGGGTCGTCTCAAACGTAAGTAAGTAACAGTTTTTTTTTTTTTCTAAAAAAAAAAACAAAAACAAATACTAACCCTAGACAAAATCTGAAAACAGTGTTAGATGCGTCATATCCTCAGCTTTAAGACCCTTATTTGGATTTTTGTTATCTTTAAAATTGAACAAATGGTGGCGATTTTATACCGCAACCTTCTCCCCGCGTCACAGTGGGCCCAAAATTTACGCAATCCAGAAAACGTTTTTCAGACATGGGGAATCAATATTGTATAAGAGAACAAAGACGAGGTAGAAAAACTGTCAAAAACTGATAAAATGGCATTCGACTTTATTTTTTTACTGTCTCCTGTTTTATTCAGACATTTTTGATACATTTTACACCAGTTTTCTTATTCAATCAGATCAGAACTCTTAATCCACCAGAACAGAACTCTTAATCTTGGTTTAAGATCCGAATGTTGATTTCTTTTCTGATGGAATAAGGAGACTGGTGTAAAATGTATCAAAAAAAATGTCTAAATAAAGTAGGAGACTGTGTCAGAAAATAAAGTTGGATGCCATTTGATCAGTTTTGAAAAACGATACCTTTGATTGCGTAAAATGTTGGACCCACAGTGACGGGAGATGGTCGCGGTAAAATCGCTGCCATTTGTTCAATTTTAAAGATAACAAAAATCCAAAAAAAGAGTCTTGAAGCTGAGAATACGGCAAGTCGCGAGCTCGTCACTTCCGCACAAAATACGGGGGCTCATCATTTCCGCACAAAAACTTCGATTCTCATTTCCGCACAAAATCTTTTCCGCACTTTATTTTGTTGGCATAATATGGCAACGCTGCAGGAGAATGAATTTAATTTTCATAAGGGACATTGAAAAAACGGTGTAAAATGTAGGGAAATAGAAGAACTCTCCTATGATAAAAGAAAAGTTTCTCTAGCAGTAATGCATCGGCATATAAACGTTAAATTGGATGACGATTAAAAGGCGAACGTGGGGTTTGGTCGACAAAAAGGTCCCAGACTCTGCTTCAAATTTTAAAACTAAAGCCTGGGAACTTTTTGCTCTCCTTTCCCTTAGAGGTGTAAATGGCTTCGTGTCAATTTTATTTCGGTTTAAAAAACGGCATTGGTAGTTGGTAATCCGTATTTTGGGTAAGGGCTTGCCTACATGGAGGTAGGGTACTTTCAGTTTCCACCAAATCTCATTATATTATTTACTTTCAGAGAAGCAACACTGCCCGATTGTGCTTCCTCGATGTTTGTGCAAAAACGATTTTGTGCGGAAAAGATGACCCACAAATTTTGTGCGGAAAATACTAGCAGCCGGCAACTCTAACACTGTTTTCAGATTTTCTTTAGGGTTAATAGTTGTTTTTTTTGTTTTTTGTTTTTTTTGTTTTGTTTTTTTTTTTTTTAAAAAAACATATTTGTTCTATTGAGACGACGTAATAATGAATGGAAAGTTCAAGCTATCAAGTAACATTCAATTGGTCAAGTACGCAACGACATGACACCCGGGCTAGTCATTAAGAGTTTCATTCTTATTGAAAGGCACGTATAAAACAGTAAGTGGCTCCCCTCGAGTTGTAAGAACTGATTTTGGTGAACTGTTACGTGTACTGTAGTGTCTATAGTAGAGGGTGTAAATACCGTCTCGGTAAGACTGGTACAATGCATAATTGCTGGTAACGAGTGTCCATATTACGTTTCTAAAGAACTTCACCTTTTTCCTAACAAGAGATGATTACACAATATCATACGCATACCATACCGGTCATACCGACCGACACTCAATGGATCGATGTTTTTTGTTTTTTTTTATTATTATTTTTTTTTTTTTTTTTTTTTTTTTTTTTTTTTTATTTTATTTTTTTTATTTATTTTTTTTTTTTTTTTCAGAAAGTTTGCGAGTTTTAGAAAGTTCTGATGCTCCAGACACGGCGGATCCAGGAATCTATCCTTCTCTCTCTCCTCCCATTAGAACGCGTATGATAGAAAAGGACAGATAAGGGGGAGTCACGTGATTTTTGCCCCCCTCTTCTATCCTTTTCTAACACATGCATTCTAATGAGAGAGAAGGACAATAACTTGGATCCGCTAGTAGCTCCAAACGGATTATATTTAATTTGATTTTACACCGGAATAGATCCTTTCTATTGTTGCGTATCGCAAAAGTTTGCGACAGACCCATTACGTCCAAAAGATTCCTTATTTCCGCTCAATGTCCGCCAGCTCATGAGGAGGCTCCTTCAGAATGAAGAACCTTCATTTTATCAGGTCTGCTCTTTAATAGCGGTCATCATTAGCCTAGTTTTGAGATATTATAATGAAGAGCACACCCCATCTATGACGGACCTTTTATTCCTAATACCGCCTCAACTATATAGGTATACTCGTATATGCTCTTGACACATTGACGAAATGATGATCTGATTCTTGCTCCGTCATCTACGTCTTTTTAAAGGCCTTCTCCCTTCACCTACATGGTTGACAAACCGTCATTAAATATCTTCAAACTACCCGGTTGGAATCGATTTTAAAATCCAAAGATTACCGCGTCACAGTCTGCCCGATCCGTCAACGATGTTTCTCCATCCTCCACCATCAACATCGCCGCCAACAAAAGAACTCACGATCAGCATGTTGGCTTTGGATTGTCATTGTCGATCCCCTCCCCCCACTCTCCCTCCCCCCCCCCTTTCCTCTTTTTCTGGTGCACTCGCTCCATAATATGTGTTATTATTATAGCCCTGTAGTACCAGGAACGCTTTTGTTCTTACGATGGCTTAAGAGAACCCATTCAATAAGATTCTGGCTTATCCCCCATTCACCCTTTCATATGTTGTCTAATTAGATGATACGGTATGTTCCCTCTGTGCCCGCCCCTCTTTTTTTCGTTAAGGGTGTGCCATAATCAAAATTTGATTTTTTTCCATTTTTTATTTTTTTTTATTTTTTTTACTTTACTCTTAGAAGATACACTGCTGGAGAGAATGATGTACACGATTTTGTAAAAAAATCAATTAAACATATTTTACATCGATTTTTGAAAAGATGCAATTTGCAAAATTCAGCAACATTTGTGTGTGTTTACTTTCCTTGTTTGCCTCGTTTGAAGCATTAGATTTTTCCAGTTTTTTTTTTTTTTTTTTTTTTTTTTTTTTTTTTTTTTTTTTTTTTTTTTTTTTCCAAACGGGAAGCAGCACAAATTTTTGTCTATCGTAGCTAAAGACTTCTAGTTTAAAAAAAAAAAAAAAAAAATAGAATTTTAAGCTCTATGGGATGTCAGAGGGATTTTCAAATCAAGGATGAGTTTCATTTATCTAAACATGTTTGAAGTTGAAGAAGTACTGACAAAATTTAGAATTTAGACAAACAAAAGAATTATACTATACTCATACCAGTTTTCGGTTCGGTTCGAAACCCTGCCTCATTACTTTTTTTTTTTTTTTTTTTTTTTTGTTCTTCCATCAAATCCAACCTCGAAGTCTAAGTAAGTAGGTACATTTGAAAGATGAGGTGACATCGACTTCTGAAACACGCTGTACATGAAACATACCATCTCGGTGATATCTGTTTACTTTTACCTCACTTATATGCGCTCGTTCATAAGTCGTGCTTAAGAGTTCCTATACGAGTATGTATCCCTGACATTCATACCAGTAATGTCTTTAAAGGATGCCTGCTTTATTGAGGGAAACTCGAATTTCCATATTTTATTTCAATATGCAAACAGTAATGCAAACGAAAACGAAAGTATGTTCCTTTAAAGGCGAGCCTGCGAGTTAAAAGGAAGGGATGTAATCTAGTACACGTCAAAGATTTGTGAAAGTAAAAATACTCTTGCGTGTTTAGTAAGAATTTATAACCATGAGGGTTGATATAGCATCTTGAAGAGGCATCATTGAGTAATATGAATACATAAATACGAACAGTCACGAATGAAATTTCGCACGGGAAATTGAAAGTCTTGTCATTGTTAAAGGTCGTTTCAGAAGTGTAATCACTGTAGGCGAAACTAGACCGATTATCTTTGGAATTTTTGTCCAGCCTAATTTCTCATATTACACGGCGAAAATGAATGGATCATTGGATCTTCGTTGAGAAACGCTTTAAAATCTGTGGCAAGTTTTGTTTTGACATGAAGGAATGAAAAAAGAAAATTTGCTATATATTGTCGTTGAGCTGCGCCTACACTTCTGAAACGAACTTTTAAGAAAGGAAAAAGAATCTCAAATTTTTTAGAAAAAAAAAGTACTTCCAACGCACGCTAACTAATCCAAAAAAACCTAATAATACGTAACTTGAAACAAGCATGGGAATTTAATTGACTCTAGTGATACAACAGTTTATTCGAGTGTGTTGGCTTGGAAAGATTTATTTTTATCGTATTAAAAAAAAAACAAAAACAAAAACAAAAAAACAAAAAAACAGGCAAAGCGCATACAATTTTATTTAGCAGCAAAGCATGAGCAGTTGAAGCAGTAAAAGCATTCAACTACCAATATTTTTGCCATGTTTCATTTCCATTCACAATTGCATTTGAGAGGGTATGCGCAATCATTTAAAAACGTCACAGTTCCCAATTATTTTTAATTTATTTTTCACTTACGAAAACACCGTCAAAGCTATGTTCCTATATGTTTTCTTCTCCTATTTACACTTCACTTTTTTTTTTTATTTTTTTCATTTTTATTTTTTAAAAAAAAAGTGTAAAAATATAAGAAAAAAAAAATCAAACAAAAAAACAGTAATAAATACTTACTTGAATGGTTCTTGAATCAAACGTTATAAGTTAAAAAAATAATGGTACAGTGAGATACAAAAAAAAAAAAATATATATATATATATATATGTCTATGAATGCCGTTAACAAGAGTGCTCAGTATTGAATTTAAGTAAAAAAACAAAAAACAAAGAACAAAAAAAAAAGAACAAAAAAACAAATAAAACGAGAGCAAAATGTAAAAGAAAAAGAATGCTAATGAGCAAGATTTATCGTAGATCGAGGTCAAGCTAAACCATAGGAGGACGAACTCACAATCAGAGCGCGAAGGATGTGGGGTAAACTGGGATGATAGATGAAAAAAAAAAAAAAAAAAAAAAAAAAAAAAAAAAAGACCCATTTATGAGTGCGCGGAGGAGGGAATCAAATCAAATCCAATTACAAGCGATAGATGCCACCGTACACACAGAATCAAACCTCGCCACCCCATCTCTTCATCCCCATCCCCTCATCAAAACCACTCGACTACAACACCAACCATCATCACCATCCACCACCAACCAGCCCCCCTTATCACTTTATACCCTTGTTATTATTCCACTCCTCCCCCCTCCCCCCTCCCCCCCCCCCCCCCCCCGGTAACCCTATAGCCAATATGTTTCAGTTATTAAAATCCGTAAAAATTTAATAGAGAAACAATGGGGCGTTGGCTATATGGTCGTGGAGTATTGTCAACCGATGAGGAGAGAGAGAGAGAGAGAGAGGAGAGAGAGAGAGAGAGAGAGAGAGAGAGAGAGAGAGAGAGAGAGAGAGAGAGAGAGAGAGAGACTCCTCGTGGTGGTTCGGTTGCCATGAACAGGGACCATGGACGCAGGGACTGTCACTTCCGCCCCATTTCCACTCGCCTCAAATCCTTCGCTAAAGGGTGGGTGGGTAAGGAGGGATGTGAGGGGAGGGGAGGGGAGGGGAAACCTCACCCTCTGGTGTGTATGTGTGCGAGTGTGAGAGTACCGGGCAACGCCGATTGCGATTGTTTGGTCCGCTTATTGGGTTTCCGGTTGGTCGCCGTGGATACTTGTTTACTAAGAGGGATCCCATCCCCATCCCACCCCCTTGAATAATCGGGCGACTAATTATTTTCAGAATGAATATGCAATTATTTGACGCTTTGTGTAAAAGGTGGCAAGCGGGCTTTTATCTCGATTGTAGGACGACTGTGTTGCGTCTTGCATAAGATGTACGGCGCGGTGATCCAACGCTGAACGCCTTGAGCTGAGTGCATGCATCTTAATGTGAGTCTATTCAAGCGTGTCACAGTCAGGTCAGGGTGCATTTCAGAGACTTTACTTGAGGTCTACTTGACTTTAATTGGTTTGAGAAACACTCAAGTCGCAGAACTGTCGTTTCGGGTATATTTAATGACATTTTTTCAATTCTCCGATAATTCCACCGGTTGGTAAAAGATTTTATACTGCAGTTCAGTTTATGATTGTAATGCTCGGAAAATATTTGGATCTGTAATATTTTCTCTCTCGGCGGAATTCTCAATAAATCATTAAAACATCCGCAAGTTTTTTTTTGTTTTGTTTTTCTTTTGTTTTAAAGTTAGTGATGACTCCAGTACCTATTGAGAAAATATTGCAATATATTTGTATTTTTGTACTTTAAAAGTCAAATAAACTGCATGAACTGAGCTGTGGAGTCTTCTCTCAACCGGTGGAATCAGCGGTGAATTGGGAAACGTCATGAAACGCACACCAACCGGCACTCTGTGTCTGTCAAATCGAGAAGAGCCAAATGAGATAAATTGCAATTCAGAATCGCTCATCGTAAATTGCCAATTCTTGAGAAAATGTGAGTTTAAGGTGAATAACAAGCCTCCTTGAAATTATCTCCTTGTTTATTTTCGCTGGAAAACAGTGTGTTTAACAATGGGACCTTGATGTGCAAATTCGTGCCATACAACGCCTTCATCCAATATCCTTTAAAAATATCCTTGATTATTGATTAATCTCAATGTGTCTTGGTCTAAGCATATTTTCTGGATTGCAAATCGAACTGAAAGACTTCAAGTTCGAGTCAAGTCAGTTAAAGTCTCTGAATTGCACCCTCATAGATTTCAACTCAATAGATACTACCATTTATCGATTTCATTAATTTCATTTGAATTCATTTGAACTCATAAACAATTAAGCAAGCACCTTACACATCCACGATAAATGTATATACTTTTTTTTTTTTTTCTCTCTTTTTTTTGAAGTCTTAAACTATCAAAATAGATTGAAAATTGAGGTCAATATTTTTAACTGAAATTTTGGCGATCTGTGCTTGATGAGTGAGCTTGAGAATAAACACTATAAGTAGTGCTCACTCGCACTCTTTAAAAGGATGACTAAATATTCCGCTAAAGAAATATAAATTATATAATTTTCAACCAATTTTGGATGACGACTGGCCCATAAGATCCACAAAGAAATTAATAAGGATGTGTTGAGCAGCTGAAAGTTCTGATATGAAGCGTAAAATCCTTGCTATTTGATTGAAATTATCCGACAAAGACGGACATTTATCAGCAACAGCAAAGCTATTGGCGTTGTCTGTTGCGACACTAGAGACATCACTGGGAAATTTTAAACTAAGCTTAGCGCATCGAAAGCGATGATTTATGACGACTTTTTTCAATGATTTTTGCGACCACTTAGGTCGAACTCAGACAGTGGCGTAGCGTGCAATTTTACACATTACGACACATTCTACTTGTTTCTGTGCACTGATCTCAGATCATGGTGCATTGGTGAATTAAATACTTTCCACTAAATATACGCAAACGGCATACTCTAGAGTCAATAGAGACGCTTCAAGTCAAGGCAGTAGCTATTATAGTGATCTGCAATGAATCGATGCGCTTCTTTCATACGTGTTATAAAAACGTGTTGAAAAGAGTCGATGTTTCAGGGGCATATTAAACCTCCGAACAATCGATACTTTTGCATGAATTCAATATTCGGGGACAAGCGAAGGCTCATTGTATATGTTCACAAGCTGCCTCTACCACAACAACGCTTAAATGGAAATTAAAGTTGTGCCAAAGACAAAAGCTTCGTTGGGAAACGATTTCTGAGGAATACAACCGCATAACTCATACTTCCCATGTTGGATTTTCCAGGAACTCAACTTCCTCTCTCCTTGCCCATTTGAATAGATGTGTTCGAAAAGGATGGAAACAGAGAAAGAGAGAGAGAGCGAGAGAGAGAGAGAAAGAGAGAGAGAGACAGAGAGAGAGAGAGAGAGAGAGAGAGAGAGAGAGAGAGAGAGAGAGAGAGAAAGAGACAGTTCCTGGATATGTCTCGGATACTTCTCGCAGCTTTCAAGATCCGAGGTGGTGGCACAAATACAGCATTTCCCTATTGAAAAGGCGCATTGTTTGAGAAATTGGAAGTGATTTGAGTCCTTTATCGACAAGGCAGGACACTATAGACTACATGTTCGAGAGGGGCGCAAGTTGGGGCATGGATTAGATTAGTGGTCGACGCAACGCAGCCGCTCCAGTGAGAGGCAAAGCTCTTTGATACAGCAGCGTTGTCAGATTTGGAAATTAAGAAAAAAATAATCCCAAGCATTGTTTTTTATCAGTCCCAGTGCGAAAGTTTTAAAGGGTAACGAGGAAAAACGCGGTTGCACTACCACCGGAATTGAGTGGGAAAATTATGCTATCATATTAATTGCTGATTGAGCATTAAATAGCATGACAATATCTTACCTAAATCAATGTTATCATATAATGACATCAAATTGATAAATAACAAAATGAAATCATTATTATATTATTACGATCTTATAAATTAGATGTATGATAGGACAGTCGTCATTTTTACCAATGATATTTGACGCACACGAAGAAGGTAGTCAGTGGGGTAGTTATAGGCACCGACGACCCTGGTGGGCGGGGGGGGAGGGGGGGGGCGCAATGCATCGGGGAGCGTGCGAGTACAAATTTTGAGAAACGAAAAAGAGAAAAGGAAAGGAAAAAGGGAAAAAAGGAAAAAGAAAGAAAGGAAAAGAAAAAGAGATAAGGAAAGGAAAAGGAGAAAAGGAAAGAAAAGAGAACAAATTCAGAAAAATTCTTAAAGTAAGGAGAAAGCAATGTAAAGGCTCTAAGTGCTTCCGCCAAAATTTACGTTTAGAAAGATCGGGAGCTATTTCAAACTCATGATAGTGATATATTTGTTAAGTTTTATCATTATGAATAAATAAACATAATTTTTCTACATTTTTTACAATAATTAATTTTTAAAGAAAGGGATTTTTCCGACAAAGGCTCCGACTTTTACGGGTGCGATGGGGGGGAGCTCCACGAAAGCGGCCAATTTTTCCTTAAAAAAAGAGGGGGCAGCATTCGAATCGGCGGGGGATGGCACGCTCAGCTATAGCAACGTTACTGAAGGTACTGCGTTGCATATTGCATATCCTGACTACGTACCTTTCACCCTTGCACTATAGAGTTTAGTATGAGATCTTCAAAAAGTGGCCAAAAATCAGAATGTCCATTTCTCATAAATGTATCATTTAAAAAACTTCTGAGACCAACTTTCACCACAGAAAACAATTTTAACAAGTAATTGAAACATAATATATTGTTTGTGGAGAGTTTAAAATTGAGTTTTTAATGGTAGAAAACGATGATTTTTATGATTTCTTTTTTGTCGATTTCAGATGATGGTACTTTGTCCCCGATATTCGGCGGAAAAAACTTGGTACGTGTTGCGAAATTCAAGAGTTGAAGCTGCATTTGGTAGCCACTCTTAAACACTTGCACTTTATTCGTTTCAAACCATTTTCCACTGGAATAATTACAATTTTTGATTTAAGGTTAAGAAAAGTGAGGCAAAGAAACCAAACTCAGATCGCCCATGCTGTCACAATTTGAGATAGGACTCTTTTATAACCAGAGTTTGGCAAATAGGAGTGTAAGGACTCTTTTATAACCAGAATTGGGCAAACAGGAGTGTAATCGATTACACGATTACTGCGGGTAATCGGTAATCGTCAAACCTTTAGATGGTAATGGGGAGTAGAGAAGAAAAGGGGAGTAGCCCACAGCTGCCTTATGGGAGTTTTTATATGGTAGGGGAGTAGCCCACACCACGTGCGGGTTGCCTATACGTTCATTTGAAGGCGCAGCTATGCGGGCTGCCTATATGTTCCTTCGAAGGCGTAGCTATGCGGGTTGTCTATACGTTCATTTGAAGGCGCAGCTATGCGGGTCGCCTATATGTTCCTTCGAAGGGTTAGCTATGCGGGTGACCTCCATGTTTATTTGAAGGCGCTGCGGGTTGCCTGATCCTTCGAAGGGATAGAAATGTGGGTTGCCTATACGTGAAGGCGCAGCGAAGTTAATATGTTCCTTCGAAGACGACGCTATGCGGGTTACATATATGTTCATTGGAAGGCACAGAGATGGTCGCCTGTATGTTCATTCGAAGGTGCAGCGGGTTGCCTCATTTGAAGGCGCAGCGACATCACGGGATCGGGACAGGGACCGGGACCGGTATCTGGAACCGAAATTAATTTCGCCAAGAGCTCAGTACTTTGACTTATTACAGGATCAATAATCAGCAACATGCGCCAATGAGAATAAAAAAAAATGCACTGATTGAATTGACGTTCGTTCGTTGACAATCATTGGGTCCTGATGGAAGCGGGAAATAATGAGTCCGCGATTAGACCTATTTTCGAAAGATCATGTTACGAATGCTTACTTCGAACTTTTTCACGGGTTTACGTGGCGACTTTATGTATTGATTTAAATGATCCAGCATAGCAGTGGGTTCAAAAGGGAGACACATCCTCGAAAGTTCACGTGCGCTCACACTTACTACTTCGATCTATTTCACGGGTTTACATGGCGACTTTTTGCATAGTTTTAAATGATCAGCATTGCGACCACCCCCTCCATCCTAACGCTCCTGTCCCCCCTCCCCTCCCTCTCTACCCCATCATCTATGTCTCGCAAGTCACCCAGTTCACGCATGTTGCCGAATTTCGCTCATGAGAGTACTCGTATACATTATGGGGGATTTTACAAGTTTGGGCGCCATCGCTATGCATTGATTCATAAGTTTTTTTTGTTTTTTTTTGTTTTTTTTCAAATCGAACATCGAATTTATATGATATATCGAACATCGACTTCACGATATATCGAATACGGATTTCATACCGAAAGCGAACCATGTCCCTTTATCTCTCAGATTTGCATCGAAAGGGCGTTCCCTGCACATACGGCTCGTGTCACCAATTAACTAGCTCGCTCTCATTGGCTACCACCGCCATCATATAAGTCATAGTCTCCACATATGACCTTATTAAAAGGGAGAATGGAAGAAAAAGAAAGGAAAAAGAAGGGGGAAAAGACCAGTTCTGGTAAAACTGAGCACCGAAGAACACCCAACATTGTTCCAACTGTCACCAAAATCAGGTGATCCACACCAATCACATGCTAAAATATATACCACATCACTACATCATTTGATCAATTGAATGATCCATTTATCTACGTTTGACCCATTTACTAAGTGTGAAAGCGAATGTAAATGACAATATGATCAATCAACAGCTTCGAATTACAATTGTAAAACGACAAATAGCGTTGAAACAATGATTCGATAGCCCGATACGGTCAGACACGCTTACTTCGATCTTTTTTATGGGTTTATATGGCACTTCGACCTTTTGCATTAATTTAAATGATCATAAGCAGCATTTCACACTCTCATCACCTTCCGTCACCTCTATTCTCCATTCTCCTCTCTACCCATATACTACGTCTCGTACAAGTTTACGAGCTGCACTATATCTCACACATAAGTCTCGTTTTCAGATTTTACACACATTTCACCCTGATTTTATTTTATTTAAAGAATATCTTTCCGCGTTTCTATTAACATTGGGTGACGAACACTCGAACGAATAATGACGAAAAATCTTAGGAACTGATCTGCATGAGGGTGAAAAATCGGTGGAAATTGGTCAAATGAGCTGAGATTGAAAATTTGCCGCAAAGTATAGACGATCCACAGGAAAAGTGGTGGCGAAAGTTGGAAAAAGTCAGAATTCTTAGGATTCACGGTTTTTTGGGAGAAAAAAAAAAATCCCTGGAAATTGATCAAATGAGCTGAGATTGAAAATTTGCCGCAAAGTATAGACGATCCACAGGAAAAGTGGTGGCGAAAGTTGGAAAAACAGAATTCTTAGAATTCACGGTTTTTCGGGGGAGGGTGGGGGACTGGGGGGGGGGGGTCCCTGGAAATTGATCAAATGAGCTGAGATTGAAAATTTGCCGCAAAGTATAGACGATCCACAGGAAAAGTGGTGGCGAAAGTTGGAAAAAGTCAGAATTCTTAGGATTCACGGTTTTTCGGGAGAAAAAAAAAAATCCCTGGAAATTGATCAAATGAGCTGAGATTGAAAATTTGCCGCAAAGTATAGACGATCCACAGGAAAAGTGGTGGCGAAAGTTGGAAAAAGTCAGAATTCTTAGGATTCACGGTTTTTCGGAAGAAAAAAAAATCCCTGAAAATCGATCAAATGAGCTGTGATTGAAAATTTGCCTCAAAGTATAGACGATCCACAGGAAAAATGGTAGCGAAAGTTGGAAAAAGTCAGAATTTAAGGATTCACGGGTTTCCTGCCCCGAGTTTTACATACGTTTGAATGGCATGAACGAATGAACGGATGAACAATTGAACGAAAGAACGAATGAACGATTAGATCTTTCTCTGATGTTCACACACGCCTTATGAGAGAACGAATTTTACATGGGTTTAAATGGTATGAACGAATGAAAGAACAAATGGACGAATGAGCGAACGAACTACTGATCGCTGACAGTCAATGGGATCTAATGCTGAATGTTAAAATGAATCATTTATCGCGATCAAACAGTGAGTCCAAAGGCTTCAATCATTCACACACAGACACACACATATCTCTCATCCTTCGATTTTACACACGTCTTATGATTGGAGAACGAATTTTACATGTATTTAAATGGGCACCGATCAACATGTATGTATTTTAATGGACACCAGTCGAATTATAACAAATAGATTTATTACACACGTCGTATGCGAATTTCACATGACAGTAAATGGGTAATCAACCGAAATGCATCACAACTATCATGCAAGCGTTAAATGGAGTGTTAAGTTCTAAATTTCATCAAAACGAATTGCATCATATACATTGAAACCGATGACCGTCGTACATATTACCAGGATACCATTTCGTACCCCCACCCTAAGTAAAATAGTACTCGGTAAACGAATACCCGCAATTTATATTGCAGACATTTCACAATAACCAAGCGATAAAAACAATTTTAAAAGGTAAAGACTGCGGTCAGCATCCCAATCAGTAGCGGTGGATCCACAATCCAACATCCAGCCCCCGCATCCTCATCATCCCGCCCTCCCTCTCTCAGTGACGTTTTACTGTATCATATAGATTTCTCGTCTTATAATGTTACACATTCTCTTATGAAAGAACGAATTTTACATGCGGGATTAAAAGCGCACAGTCTAAATTTTATCATCAATTGCATTACATTGTCCATCAATCGGATTATTTGGGTCCAGCTAACGAGTTTCATTGATCATCGATCACATTATGTTACCCACCTTTCGCATTACACCGAGCATCCGGCGCGTTAAACGGATAATCTAACGCAATTGACAATCCATTTCTTATGTATCATCCTCACTTTCACCGCATATCGGGCGCAAGTCGAGGCTAATCGAATGAAAATCGATGCTAATCGAATGCAAATCGATGCATATCGTCGTAAATCGGACGCAAATCGATGCGAGTCGTCGTAAATCTAACGCAAATCGATGCAAATCGTCGGAATTCTAACGCAAATCAATGCTAATCGAACGAAAATCGATGTAAATTGAACGCAAATCGCTGCAAATTGATGCTAATCGATCGCAAATCGCTGCAAATTGATGCTATTCGATCGCAAATCGAGACTAAGCGACACAAATCGCCATGTTATCAATATTTATCATCACCATGAATGGAAGTTGGCTTACAGGTTAATCAATCAGAATTATACTTGTAAAACGACCAATTGCGTTGAAACAATGAGTCGATACCGCGAGCAAATCTATTTTGTTTTTGGAGTGAACAGTTCACTTGCGCTCAGTAATTAACGCATGCTTTTTGATATTAAAAGTATAGTCGCATGGTTTAAATGGCATTTGACCTAGTCCATGAGTTTAAATGACAATTCTACCTTTTCCATGGATTTTAATGATCATTAACATCCTGCATTCATTTTTTATATAAGAAAATGTCATCATCGCGCGTCTCCCTAAAATAAAAAGTATTTGTTGCAAAAAGTATCACATCCACGAGATACCTTTACACACATACCCTGTTTTTCGGCCACCCCTCCTTTGTACTCATCTCCACACCCCCCCCCCCCTTTCTTTTCCTTGTTCCAGATCCTTCGGGGCAGTTTGGTCAACTGACCTGTTTAACATCACGACTAACCCTGGGATTCTGCCTGTGAAAATCGGCCCTGCTTCAAGGTTATAGATTAAAGAGGTATCCTCATCTGACTCCGTGCCACAAATTCAGTGGCGCACAGTTCAAAATCACTGCAGGCAAGATGGCCGACAAAAGCAAAAAACGTATACTCTTTGCAGAAAACATTGGGCTGCCCTCTGCAGGAAAGCAGAAAACAACCTAATGTTTTCTGCAAATCACGCTTAGTCTCGGTTAGTCACATGTAGTCACGCTTTGTCACGCTTTGTCACGCTTTATCACGCTTTGTCACGCTTTGTCACGCTTTGTCACGCTTAGTCACGCTTAGTCTTGCTTAGTCACGCTTTGTCACGCTTTGTCACGCTTTATCACGCTTTGTCACGCTTTGTCACGCTTTATCACGCTTTATCACGCTTTGTCACGCTTTTTCACGCTTTGTCACGCTTTATCACGCTTTATCACGCTTTGTCACGCTTAGTCACGCTTAATTACGCATAGTCTTGCTTAGTCACGCTTAGTCACGCTTAGTCTTGCTTAGTCACAGGTGGAGTCAAGGAAAAAAAAGAGTAATATTGCTAAAGTCCAGTTTACAATGGAATTTTTCTTCTCATCTTTCCAAAAAGAAAAAAAATTAATTCTGTGAAATTTCGTAGTCTCGTTTCCCTCCTCCATGCTCCGATGGAGACAAAGTCTCAAAGTAACACCGGCCCTTATTAGCATATACTTAACTGCTTTATGAAAAAAAGGGAAAAAATATATTATTTCTGATGTATGATCCTGTTCATACTGGAATACTTACCTTCTTTACATCTTCGAAAAAAAAAAAAAAAACAAAAAAAAACAAAAAAAAAAAAAAAAAAAAATTTTCCCCCCCTACAATATTCTCCTCCATAATCGATCCTCTTCATATTGGAATACTTTCCTTCTTTACACCCTTTTCCTCTGTCAAAACCGTCGAAATTGTAATTCGTTAATAAACCTTTGCTTGTTACTAATTGTAACTTTCGACTTCTTCATTTTTCAATTTTTCTGTTACTTGTTTTTGCGTAGCTCTTAACTTGTACATGTAATGACACTCTCTTGGAAACAGGACTGACAGAATACTCAGAGAAATTCCACCTCTTTCGAACTATATTCACCCCTCATGGTTGGAAAGAGGTAGCATTTAACCTCTAGAAAGTCTCGAAAAGGTCCGATCTAAATATGGCCTCAGTATTGTAGCAAATATAATCGTCCGAGATGAGACGTTTAAGCTGCGTTTGCCATCGGTTTACAGCAAAACGTTGTCAGACGCAGCTATAAACGAAATCAATGACGGATATTATAACCTCCACTATCTTGGCCCATGGGGGAAAAAGTCTCACCGCTAGCTATACGATGACTGAGCATTGTTTCTCGTCAGATACAGAGTCCAACGTTAGCGTCGAAAGTTCACGGAAAAGAAAATTTGTAAAATCAAAGAAAACAACTTATACGCGAATCACGAGTGATGAGTCCTTTCATCGACAGAATACTACTCTGAAACTAAAAAGAGGGGTGGAGACAGGAGATAGTGCGCAAAACAGCCCAGTGCAACGATTCGCAGCCAACTTTTTTTTTTGCATTCACGCAAAGTGTGCAAAAATGTTTGATTTGATGGTCAGAAATCGGCAAGTTATGAACCCTTATAAGATCACTATTAGCGGACCTATACATACATATACACTGAAAAAAAAAGCTAAGTCATGATACCAGTTTCTATAGTCATATTGCCAGAAGCTCAACGATACGTGATTGACAGAAAGTCTAGCACTTTGACCATAAAATTCTGGAGTTAGTACTAGAATATGGTCATACAACTATAGTCACGCTTAGTCTCGCTTAGTCACGCTCAGTCACGCTCAATAACGCTTAAGCACGATTCGTCATGATTCGTCACGCTTCTCCACACTGTTCCGCACTTCTTACTTCTCAATGCTTAGTCACACTTAGTCACGCTTAGGCACGCTTCTCCACACTTCTTCACGCTTAACGTTTTATGTATAAGGAAACCAATGTAATATGGTTTGAATTCGAAAAAAGTATGGTCAACTGTCAACAATTAGTGGAGGATAATTATCAAGAAAAACATCGTTTCCGACCGTTTAAAAACTTTTTAGTCACATTGCTAAGTAATAATTGATAGTTGAAAGTATTCTCAGTGTTTCAAATTGGTATTGAAAGTTTGTACATTCATGATTTTCCTTTCTGATCTTAGCCACTTTTTGACCATCTCAGACCATAGTGCAAAGGTAGTTCGACGAAAAAGGGATAAATCTCGCACTTTAAGCGAAATAGAATTAATTTACTTTTAGAAGTAAGTATAAATATTTTAATCCATATCACGCTGGATTTCAACAAAACACAAAAAAAAAAAAAAAACAAAACCAAAACAACAAACAGAAAACAAAAAATTAGGTTTTATAAGGAAGTTGAATGGGAAAGCAACGCAATTTCCACCGACTCCGATAAAGTTGTCAAAATGGGCTTTTATCTCTTTGCGCTAATCCACGTCAATAATTTTACACTGAAAAAAAAAAATATGACCAGAAGCATGACGATATGTGAACTAATGTAAAGGGTAGTACAATTACCTGAAAGCTAGTGTTTGTACCATAGTTCTTTGAAAATGTTGAGGAAATTCTACTTCTACAACCATATTCTGGTATTAACACGAGAATTTTCTGGTTAAAGTACTAGACTTTCTGTCGTTCACATATCGTTGTGCTTCAGGTAATATGACTAGAAATCAGGAACTTTTTTTTTTTTCAGTGTTGGTCATTTAATCCCTTCGTTTTCGGACACCAAATCGGTCACTTGTGCTCAATGCGTGAACGAAGGGATCCGATGGACAAGAAACTTCAACGCTGCCTCTAGAAACCTTTCCCCCCCAAAATTGATAGGGGACAGACGATCGAATCAAGATGGAAAAAACAGTGCAGGAAAAGAATTTGATAGATTCGGGTGAAAGGTGCGTTCTCGAACTTAGGCGAGTCTCTTGAAAAGGGGACGGAAAGAGAGCCTGGGTCCGGACCACTATGATCTCGAATGAGCAGGTTACAATGGAAACGTTCCATCTCTACACAACTTTCTATGCTGCGAAAAATGATTAATTGTAGAGAAAGTTGTGATGAGATGAAACTTCTCCATTGTAACCCACTCATCCGAGCGTCATCTTTGAACTTTGTTAAACGCATTTATTGAGCTTGGCACTTTCCAATGTTTTCATGCGATTGTTATTTTTCGTACAAGTTTACACTTAAAAAGACCATCAAGTGAATCTTTGAAACGCACCCATTTCTTTCAAATAAAGGATGCAAAAAACGAGTGAGACCGATTTATAGTTTAGTTTATCTCAATGTAGTACACAATAATGTAAAAAAAGAACATTACGAAAGGGCGTTACAAAAATATTTCTCCGAAACGAAACATAAAGTTCACAAATTAGATTATCATAGTGAAGTACAAAAAAGAGATTAAGTTTAGTTTATCACAATGTACTCTGAAACGAAACGTAAAGTTCACAAATTAGATTATCATAGTGAAGTACAATAAAGAGATTAAGTTTAGTTTATCACAATGTAGTAGAAAATAATGAAAAAAGAGCATTACAAACATATTTCTCCGAAACGAAACATGAAGTTCACAAATTGTATTATCATAGTGAAGTACAATAAAGAGATTAAGTTTAGTTTATCACAATGTAGTAGAAAATAATGAAAAAAGAGCATTACAAACATATTTCTCCGAAACGAAACATGAAGTTCACAAATTAGATTATCATAGTGAAGTACAAAAAGAAAAGAGATTACAAAATGTTTACCAATATTTCTTAAAAACTATTGTGGAGATAAAAAAAAAAAAAAAAGAATGATCGCTGTACAACTTTTTTTTTGTTTTTTTTTTTTTTTTGTTTTTTTTTTTTTTTTTTTTTTTTTTTTGACGACTGAGAATGTTCCCAAACACAAGTGGATGAATTTCTCCACTTGCTTGTCTAAGCTGACAACATTCACATTGTCTATTTTTGATCTTTCTTTCAAGTCCCTCAAAACCATAACTGCAGTTTTTTCCGCTCATGCAGAAGGCACAGAAATGCGGGTTGCCTGTATGTTCATTTCAAGGCGCAGCGATGTTAATATGTTCCTTCGAAGACGTAGCTATGCGGGTTGCCTATATATTCATTGGATGGCACAGCGATGGGCGCCTGTATGTTCCTTCGAAGGTGCAGCGGGTTGCCTCATTTGAAGGCGCAGCGACGTCACGGGTTCGGAACCGAGACAGGGACAGGGACCGGGACCGGTAACGGGAATCGACAATAATTTCGCCTTTTCCCCGCTTCTGGGATCTTTATTTTTGATTTTAAGTCGTTTCCGTTGTTGTAGGAATCTCATGTTTACGATTCACGAAAAACGATTCAAGAAGAATCACGTGATGAAGATATATTTATAACACGAATTAAGTTTCATGATATTTTCTCCTGGCGAACATGATACTAGTTCCCGGTACCGGTCCCGGTCCCTGTCCCTGTCTCGGTTCCGAACCCGTGACGTCGCTGCGCCTTCAAATGAGGCAACCCGCTGCACCTTCGAAGGAACATACAGGCGCCCATCGCTGTGCCATCCAATGAACATATAGGCAACCCGCATAGCTACGTCTTCGAAGGAACATATTAACATCGCTGCGCCTTCAAATGAACATACAGGCAACCCGCATTTCTGTGCCTTCTGCATGAAGGAACATACAGGCGCCCATCGCTGTGCCATCCAATGAATATATAGGCAACCCGCATAGCTACGTCTTCGAAGGAACATATTAACATCGCTGCGCCTTGAAATGAACATACAGGCAACCCGCATTTCTGTGCCTTCTGCATGAGCGGAAAAAACTGCAGTTATGGTTTTGAGGGACTTGAAAGAAAGATCAAAAATAGACAATGTGAATGTTGTCAGCTTAGACAAGCAAGTGGAGAAATTCATCCACTTGTGTTTGGGAACATTCTCAGTCGTCAAAAAAAAAAAAAAAAACAAAAAAAAAAAAAAAACAAAAAAAAAAAACAAAAAAAAAAGTTGTACAGCGATCATTCTTTTTTTTTTTTTTTATCTCCACAATAGTTTTTAAGAAATATTGGTAAACATTTTGTAATCTCTTTTCTTTTTGTACTTCACTATGATAATCTAATTTGTGAACTTCATGTTTCGTTTCGGAGAAATATGTTTGTAATGCTCTTTTTTCATTATTTTCTACTACATTGTGATAAACTAAACTTAATCTCTTTATTGTACTTCACTATGATAATACAATTTGTGAACTTCATGTTTCGTTTCGGAGAAATATGTTTGTAATGCTCTTTTTTCATTATTTTCTACTACATTGTGATAAACTAAACTTAATCTCTTTATTGTACTTCACTATGATAATCTAATTTGTGAACTTTACGTTTCGTTTCAGAGTACATTGTGATAAACTAAACTTAATCTCTTTTTTGTACTTCACTATGATAATCTAATTTGTGAACTTTATGTTTCGTTTCGGAGAAATATTTTTGTAACGCCCTTTCGTAATGTTCTTTTTTTACATTATTGTGTACTACATTGAGATAAACTAAACTATAAATCGGTCTCACTCGTTTTTTGCATCCTTTATTTGAAAGAAATGGGTGCGTTTCAAAGATTCACTTGATGGTCTTTTTAAGTGTAAACTTGTACGAAAAATAACAATCGCATGAAAACATTGGAAAGTGCCAAGCTCAATAAATGCGTTTAACAAAGTTCAAAGATGACGCTCGGATGAGTGGGTTACAATGGAGAAGTTTCATCTCATCACAACTTTCTCTACAATTAATCATTTTTCGCAGCATAGAAAGTTGTGTAGAGATGGAACGTTTCCATTGTAACCTGCTCATTCGAGATCATAGTGGTCCGGACCCAGGCTCTCTTTCCGTCCCCTTTTCAAGAGACTCGCCTAAGTTCGAGAACGCACCTTTCACCCGAATCTATCAAATTCTTTTCCTGCACTGTTTTTTCCATCTTGATTCGATCGTCTGTCCCCTATCAATTTTGGGGGGGAAAGGTTTCTAGAGGCAGCGTTGAAGTTTCTTGTCCATCGGATCCCTTCGTTCACGCATTGAGCACAAGTGACCGATTTGGTGTCCGAAAACGAAGGGATTAAATGACCAACACTGAAAAAAAAAAAAAGTTCCTGATTTCTAGTCATATTACCTGAAGCACAACGATATGTGAACGACAGAAAGTCTAGTACTTTAACCAGAAAATTCTCGTGTTAATACCAGAATATGGTTGTAGAAGTAGAATTTCCTCAACATTTTCAAAGAACTATGGTACAAACACTAGCTTTCAGGTAATTGTACTACCCTTTACATTAGTTCACATATCGTCATGCTTCTGGTCATATTTTTTTTTTTCAGTGTAAAATTATTGACGTGGATTAGCGCAAAGAGATAAAAGCCCATTTTGACAACTTTATCGGAGTCGGTGGAAATTGCGTTGCTTTCCCATTCAACTTCCTTATAAAACCTAATTTTTTGTTTTCTGTTTGTTGTTTTGGTTTTTTTTTTTTTTTTTTTTTTTGTGTTTTGTTGAAATCCAGCGTGATATGGATTAAAATATTTATACTTACTTCTAAAAGTAAATTAATTCTATTTCGCTTAAAGTGCGAGATTTATCCCTTTTTCGTCGAACTACCTTTGCACTATGGTCTGAGATGGTCAAAAAGTGGCTAAGATCAGAAAGGAAAATCATGAATGTACAAACTTTCAATACCAATTTGAAACACTGAGAATACTTTCAACTATCAATTATTACTTAGCAATGTGACTAAAAAGTTTTTAAACGGTCGGAAACGATGTTTTTCTTGATAATTATCCTCCACTAATTGTTGACAGTTGACCATACTTTTTTCGAATTCAAACCATATTACATTGGTTTCCTTATACATAAAACGTTAAGCGTGAAGAAGTGTGGAGAAGCGTGCCTAAGCGTGACTAAGTGTGACTAAGCATTGAGAAGTAAGAAGTGCGGAACAGTGTGGAGAAGCGTGACGAATCATGACGAATCGTGCTTAAGCGTTATTGAGCGTGACTGAGCGTGACTAAGCGAGACTAAGCGTGACTATAGTTGTATGACCATATTCTAGTACTAACTCCAGAATTTTATGGTCAAAGTGCTAGACTTTCTGTCAATCACGTATCGTTGAGCTTCTGGCAATATGACTATAGAAACTGGTATCATGACTTAGCTTTTTTTTTCAGTGTATATGTATGTATAGGTCCGCTAATAGTGATCTTATAAGGGTTCATAACTTGCCGATTTCTGACCATCAAATCAAACATTTTTGCACACTTTGCGTGAATGCAAAAAAAGTTGGCTGCGAATCGTTGCACTGGGCTGTTTTGCGCACTATCTCCTGTCTCCACCCCTCTTTTTAGTTTCAGAGTAGTATTCTGTCGATGAAAGGACTCATCACTCGTGATTCGCGTATAAGTTGTTTTCTTTGATTTTACAAATTTTCTTTTCCGTGAACTTTCGACGCTAACGTTGGACTCTGTATCTGACGAGAAACAATGCTCAGTCATCGTATAGCTAGCGGTGAGACTTTTTCCCCCATGGGCCAAGATAGTGGAGGTTATAATATCCGTCATTGATTTCGTTTATAGCTGCGTCTGACAACGTTTTGCTGTAAACCGATGGCAAACGCAGCTTAAACGTCTCATCTCGGACGATTATATTTGCTACAATACTGAGGCCATATTTAGATCGGACCTTTTCGAGACTTTCTAGAGGTTAAATGCTACCTCTTTCCAACCATGAGGGGTGAATATAGTTCGAAAGAGGTGGAATTTCTCTGAGTATTCTGTCAGTCCTGTTTCCAAGAGAGTGTCATTACATGTACAAGTTAAGAGCTACGCAAAAACAAGTAACAGAAAAATTGAAAAATGAAGAAGTCGAAAGTTACAATTAGTAACAAGCAAAGGTTTATTAACGAATTACAATTTCGACGGTTTTGACAGAGGAAAAGGGTGTAAAGAAGGAAAGTATTCCAATATGAAGAGGATCGATTATGGAGGAGAATATTGTAGGGGGGGAAAATTTTTTTTTTTTTTTTTTTTTTTTTTTTTTTTTTTTTTTTTTGCGAAGATGTAAAGAAGGTAAGTATTCCAGTATGAACAGGATCATACATCAGAAATAATATATTTTTCCTTGTTTTCATAAAGCAGTTAAGTATATGCTAATAAGGGCCGGTGTTACTTTGAGACTTTGTCTCCATCGGAGCATGGAGGAGGGAAACGAGACTACGAAATTTCACAGAATTAATTTTTTTTCTTTTTGGAAAGATGAGAAGAAAAATTCCATTGTAAACTGGACTTTAGCAATATTACTCTTTTTTTTCCTTGACTCCACCTGTGACTAAGCAAGACTAAGCGTGACTAAGCGTGACTAAGCAAGACTATGCGTAATTAAGCGTGACTAAGCGTGACAAAGCGTGATAAAGCGTGATAAAGCGTGACAAAGCGTGACAAAGCGTGAAAAAGCGTGACAAAGCGTGATAAAGCGTGATAAAGCGTGACAAAGCGTGACAAAGCGTGATAAAGCGTGACAAAGCGTGACAAAGCGTGACTAAGCAAGACTAAGCGTGACTAAGCGTGACAAAGCGTGACAAAGCGTGACAAAGCGTGATAAAGCGTGACAAAGCGTGACAAAGCGTGACTACATGTGACTAACCGAGACTAAGCGTGATTTGCAGAAAACATTAGGTTGTTTTCTGCTTTCCTGCAGAGGGCAGCCCAATGTTTTCTGCAAAGAGTATACGTTTTTTGCTTTTGTCGGCCATCTTGCCTGCAGTGATTTTGAACTGTGCGCCACTGAATTTGTGGCACGGAGTCAGATGAGGATACCTCTTTAATCTATAACCTTGAAGCAGGGCCGATTTTCACAGGCAGAATCCCAGGGTTAGTCGTGATGTTAAACAGGTCAGTTGACCAAACTGCCCCGAAGGATCTGGAACAAGGAAAAGAAAGGGGGGGGGTGTGGAGATGAGTACAAAGGAGGGGTGGCCGAAAAACAGGGTATGTGTGTAAAGGTATCTCGTGGATGTGATACTTTTTGCAACAAATACTTTTTATTTTAGGGAGACGCGCGATGATGACATTTTCTTATATAAAAAATGAATGCAGGATGTTAATGATCATTAAAATCCATGGAAAAGGTAGAATTGTCATTTAAACTCATGGACTAGGTCAAATGCCATTTAAACCATGCGACTATACTTTTAATATCAAAAAGCATGCGTTAATTACTGAGCGCAAGTGAACTGTTCACTCCAAAAACAAAATAGATTTGCTCGCGGTATCGACTCATTGTTTCAACGCAATTGGTCGTTTTACAAGTATAATTCTGATTGATTAACCTGTAAGCCAACTTCCATTCATGGTGATGATAAATATTGATAACATGGCGATTTGTGTCGCTTAGTCTCGATTTGCGATCGAATAGCATCAATTTGCAGCGATTTGCGATCGATTAGCATCAATTTGCAGCGATTTGCGTTCAATTTACATCGATTTTCGTTCGATTAGCATTGATTTGCGTTAGAATTCCGACGATTTGCATCGATTTGCGTTAGATTTACGACGACTCGCATCGATTTGCGTCCGATTTACGACGATATGCATCGATTTGCATTCGATTAGCATCGATTTTCATTCGATTAGCCTCGACTTGCGCCCGATATGCGGTGAAAGTGAGGATGATACATAAGAAATGGATTGTCAATTGCGTTAGATTATCCGTTTAACGCGCCGGATGCTCGGTGTAATGCGAAAGGTGGGTAACATAATGTGATCGATGATCAATGAAACTCGTTAGCTGGACCCAAATAATCCGATTGATGGACAATGTAATGCAATTGATGATAAAATTTAGACTGTGCGCTTTTAATCCCGCATGTAAAATTCGTTCTTTCATAAGAGAATGTGTAACATTATAAGACGAGAAATCTATATGATACAGTAAAACGTCACTGAGAGAGGGAGGGCGGGATGATGAGGATGCGGGGGCTGGATGTTGGATTGTGGATCCACCGCTACTGATTGGGATGCTGACCGCAGTCTTTACCTTTTAAAATTGTTTTTATCGCTTGGTTATTGTGAAATGTCTGCAATATAAATTGCGGGTATTCGTTTACCGAGTACTATTTTACTTAGGGTGGGGGTACGAAATGGTATCCTGGTAATATGTACGACGGTCATCGGTTTCAATGTATATGATGCAATTCGTTTTGATGAAATTTAGAACTTAACACTCCATTTAACGCTTGCATGATAGTTCGTTTACCGAGTACTATTTTACTTAGGGTGGGGGTACGAAATGGTATCGTGGTAATATGTACGACGGTCATCGGTTTCAATGTATATGATGCAATTCGTTTTGATGAAATTTAGAACTCAACACTCCATTTAACGCTTGCATGATAGTTGTGATGCATTTTGGTTGATTACCCATTTACTGTCATGTGAAATTCGCATACGACGCGACGTGTGTAATAAATCGATATGTTATAATTCGACTGGTGTCCATTAAAATACATACATGCTGATCGGTGCCCATTTAAATACATGTAAAATTCGTTCTCCAATCATAAGACGTGTGTAAAATCGAAGGATGAGAGATATGTGTGTGTCTGTGTGTGAATGATTGAAGCCTTTGGACTCACTGTTTGATCGCGAAAAATGATTCATTTTAACATTCAGCATTAGATCCCATTGACTGTCAGCGATCAGTAGTTCGTTCGCTCATTCGTCCATTTGTTCTTTCATTCGTTCATACCATTTAAACCCATGTAAAATTCGTTCTCTCATAAGGCGTGTGTGAACATCAGAGAAAGATCTAATCGTTCATTCGTTCTTTCGTTCAATTGTTCATCCGTTCATTCGTTCATGCCATTCAAACGTATGTAAAACTCGGGGCAGGAAACCCGTGAATCCTTAAATTCTGACTTTTTCCAACTTTCGCTACCATTTTTCCTGTGGATCGTCTATACTTTGAGGCAAATTTTCAATCACAGCTCATTTGATCAATTTCCAGGGATTTTTTTTTCTTCCGAAAAACCGTGAATCTAAGAATTCTGACTTTTTCCAACTTTCGCCACCACTTTTCCTGTGGATCGTCTATACTTTGCGGCAAATTTTCAATCTCAGCTCATTTGATCAATTTCCAGGGATTTTTTTTTTCTCCCGAAAAACCGTGAATCCTAAGAATTCTGACTTTTTCCAACTTTCGCCACCACTTTTCCTGTGGATCGTCTATACTTTGCGGCAAATTTTCAATCTCAGCTCATTTGATCAATTTCCAGGGATTTTTTTTTTCTCCCAAAAAACCGTGAATCCTAAGAATTCTGACTTTTTCCAACTTTCGCCACCACTTTTCCTGTGGATCGTCTATACTTTGCGGCAAATTTTCAATCTCAGCTCATTTGATCAATTTCCAGGGATTTTTTTTTCTCCCAAAAAACCGTGAATCCTAAGAATTCTGACTTTTTCCAACTTTCGCCACAACTTATCCTGTGGATCGTCTATACTTAGCGGCAAATTTTCAATCTCAGCTCATTTGACCAATTTCCACCGATTTTTCACCCTCATGCAGATCAGTTCCTAAGATTTTTCGTCATCATTCGTTCGAGTGTTCGTCACCCAATGTTAATAGAAACGCGGAAAGATATTCTTTAAATAAACTAAAATCAGGGTGAAATGTGTGTAAAATCTGAAAACGAGACTTATGTGTGAGATATAGTGTAGCTCGTAAACTTGTACGAGACGTAGTATATGGGTAGAGAGGAGAATGGAGAATAGAGGTGACGAAAGGTGATGAGAGTGTGAAATGCTGTTTATGATCATTTAAATTAATGCAAAAGGTCGAAGTGCCATATAAACCCATGAAAAAGATCGAAGTAAGCGTGTCTGACCGTATCGGGCTATCGAATCATTGTTTCAACGCTATTTGTCGTTTTACAATTGTAATTCGAAGCTGTTGATTGATCATATTGTCATTTACATTCGCTTTCACACTTAGTAAATGGGTCAAACGTAGATAAATGGATCATTCAATTGATCAAATGATATAGTGATGTGGTATATATTTTAGCATGTGATTGGTGTGGATCACCTGATTTTGGTGACAGTTGGAACAATGTTAGGTGTTCTTCGGTGCTCAGTTTTATCAGAACTGGTCTTTTCCCCCTCCTTTTTCCTTTCTTTTTCTTCCATTCTCCCTTTTAATAAGGTCATATGTGGAGACTATGACGTATATGATGGCGGTGATAGCCAATGAGAGCGAGCTAGTTAATTGGTGACACAAGCCGTATGTGCAGGGAACGCCCTTTCGATGCAAATCTGAGAGATAAAGGGACATGGTTCGCTTTCGGTATGAAATCCGTATTCGATATATCGTGAAGTCGATGTTCGATATATCATATAAATTCGATGTTCAATTTGAAAAAAAAAAAAAAACTTATGAATCAATGCATAGCGATGGCGCCCACACTTGTAAAATCCCCCATATGTATACGAGTTCTCTCATGAGCGAAATTCGGCAACATGCGTGAACTGGGTGACTTGCGAGACATAGATGATGGGGTAGAGAGGGAGGGGAGGGGGGACAGGAGCGTTAGGATGGAGGGGGTGGTCGCAATGCTGATCATTTAAAACTATGCAAAAAGTCGCCATGTAAACCCGTGAAAAAGATCGAAGTAGTAAGTGTGAGCGCACGTGAACTTTCGAGGATGTGTCTCCCTTTTGAACCCACTGCTATGCTGGATCATATAAATCAATACATAAAGTCGCCACGTAAACCCGTGAAAAAGTTCGAAGTAAGCATTCGTAACATGATCTTTCGAAAATAGGTCTAATCGCGGACTCATTATTTCCCGCTTCCATCAGGACCCAATGATTGTCAACGAACGAACATCAATTCAATCAGTGCATTTTTTTTGATTCTCATTGGCGCATGTTGCTGATTATTGATCCTGTAATAAGTCAAAGTACTGAGCTCTTGGCGAAATTAATTTCGGTTCCAGATACCGGTCCCGGTCCCTGTCCCGATCCCGTGACGTCGCTGCGCCTTCAAATGAGGCAACCCGCTGCACCTTCGAATGAACATACAGGCGACCATCTCTGTGCCTTCCAATGAACATATATGTAACCCGCATAGCGTCGTCTTCGAAGGAACATATTAACATCGCTGCGCCTTCAAATGAACATATAAGCAACCCGCATTTCTATCCCTTCGAAGGATCAGGCAACCCGCAGCGCCTTCAAATAAACATGGAGGTCATCCGCATAGCTAACCCTTCGAAGGAACATATAGGCGACCCGCATAGCTGCGCCTTCAAATGAACGTATAGACAACCCGCATAGCTACGCCTTCGAAGGAACATATAGGCAGCCCGCATAGCTGCGCCTTCAAATGAACGTATAGGCAATCCGCACGTGGTGAGGGCTACTCCCCTACCAAATAAAAATTCCCATAAGGCAGCTGTGGGCTACTCCCCTTTTCTTCTCTACTATGGGGCGCAGTTGCAAGGGTCTGAAATGGGTCTGTTGCATACTTTTGCTATCACAATGTAGAACCTAGATTCTTATGTAAAATTCGGCGAAAATAACGATGCGCACATTAAAAACGTTCAAAATCCACTCATTAACTCAGGAAATCACTTCAATTTCAAACAGCCCGCGCTACACTAGACACTATTTGCACCGGCATACTACTACATAGACGGAACCACCGTGCATAAGTAAACAACATCGTAACTACAAAATGATGGAATTTCCTTTCTAAATACATGAACTATTGGCTGCATTTGCTGTCTGGTCTTTTTGGTTTATCAAAGATTACAAAATAATATAAGAAATGTACGCATCTAAACGAAACATTCCAATGTATGTAAGTTCTGTTCATGTTTACATAAATGAGATGGTTCCATCTATGTAGTTATAAGTCGGTGACATAGTGTCTAGTGTAGCGCGGGTTGTTTGAAATGGAAGGTATTTTCTGAGTTAATGAGTGGGTTTTAAAAGTTTTTAATGTGCGCATCGTTATTTTCGCCGAATTTTAAGTTAGAAACAATGAGTTATATTGATGTAGCAAAAGTACGCAACATATCCATTGCGGGTTTTTTATAAAGAAAATAATAGTACCTACTTGATGAGCTTAGAACAATGGTGCCTTTCGTTTTTTCCTAAGTGTCCCGGTTTTGGAGAAACACACGTGTAAAGTTGTAAAACATCGTGAGCGTAGTGACGTCACTACGCGGAATTCCCATTTAAAACAATGTATTTTGGGCCAAAATCTCATCTCTGGAACAATGAGAATTAATTTAGAAACCAAGGGCATCTTCTCTGCTCATCAAGTACTTTCATTTTCTTCATTAAAAACATAACGTGTCAGACTCTTGCAACTGCCCCATTAAAATGTATTCTTTACAGATATAAATAGTGAACTCTAGGGTCTTTCCAATTAGATATAAGTCTTCTGCAACTAATATGATGGTTGACTTGTAAAAAATCAGCCCTGATTACCGTAAAATCACCATCCGAAAAAACCGACGATTACGATTACTTGGTATAATCATGTCATCAGTTACCATCCCCGCATTTGCCCAACTCTGCTTATAACGCATGTCCGTTCATGCAAAATATATCTAACGTTTTACTATGTACAAGCCGGCAACGCCCAAGCGCAGATCCTGTCAAATACACGCGGGATTACACCTCCTCCCCTCCCCCCTCTTCACTGACAACCACCACCGCACCGTCCTCAGTCCTCACACCTTACCGCATCGCATCGGGCATCGCACACCCTCACATAACATTGTAGTACAATGTTGATAGAGTGTTGATGCGATTGTGCCGCCGCCAATCTTGACTCCATCAAAAGACCTACAATCAAAACTTTTCTCTTTTTATTATATTCTCACTTTTCTTCGCTCCCCCCGCGCGCACCCCCTCCACCCCCACGTCCATTCAGCATTCTTGCGGGCGCCTACAATTGAACGCCAGCCATCTTAATATTTTCGTCGCAATTCATTATTTTTCTTACAGTGGGTTATTACTGAAAAAGGACCCATTCAAATTTTTTTCAAATTCGAAAATATAATTTTTGTGATAGACAATTTAATGGGATATAAACCAGCGAGCTGATCGGAGACTTCATAGTTAAACAGATCGATAAAACTGAATACAAGTGACACGATTGGCTGGGAGACCGATGTGGGGCGGAAGTCTTTTGAAAACCATTGTTCAGTCGCTCGTTATGTAAAGGTGTCTACGGAGCAACCTGTACTTACCGAGCGACTGGACAGTGGTTTTCAAAAAAGATCAACCCTGAATCGAACTCTCACCCAATCCTGAATCAGTAGCGTCATTTGCGGGGGGGGGGGGCAACTGCCCCCCCAAGGGTCGGCCAAAAGTGAAAAAGTGGTGATTTTTTTTTTTTTTTTTAGGAGAAGAGAAAAGTTTTGAACTAAAATTTGGTGGTCATTAACGAGTTTTGTTGGAATTTAGGGCCGTAAATATGCAGGGCTGTAGAGTGTCTAAAATAATATTGAAGAGCAAAAAATAAAAGGGTCATCACATTTTTTGCCCCCCCCCCGCAAGCCGAACCCGAAATGACGCCCCTGCCCAATCGTGTCACTTGTTTTCTGTTTTATCGATATGTTTAACTATTAAGTCCCCGATCAGCTCCCTGGGCAATTTTTTTTTTTATTTCTCAAAAAATGAATTTATCATTCGGCACTTTCAGCCTTGAAATAAACATCTTCAGGTTGTCTGCGAGCCAATCATTTACTTCATCGTTAAACCGATCGTTAAAACTGTCTGTGAGTGATGCTATTGGTCGAAAATTGTAAAACTTGCGACTGTTGCTGTAGTAACCATCGTTAGGAGTCTCGTTTTATAAAGGCTTTTCATGAGTAACCTTTAAAAAAACGGACACTATAACGATGGTTACCATTGCAACGTGAAGTTTTACAATATTCGACCAATAGCATCACTCGTAGGCAGTCTTAACGATCGGTTTAACGATGAAGTAAATGATCGGCCCGCGCGAGTAATATGCGTCACACTGATGCACTCTTTATCTTTTATCTATAAAAGTCCAAAGGGTGTATCACCGACAAACTAAACGCAAAGTCTGAATCATGATGTAATTCTAATATAAATCAATTCTAATATAATTATTTATATTAGAATTACGTCATATGAGATAGCAGATTGCAGGGTCCAACTATTAATTTTTGATGGGAACACGGATCACTCTGATCGGGCGGTTCCCATCGCGTGTTGCTGTCCTTTCTTTGTTCGAGAATTTCATTATATTACTTGTATTTTTTGTTCCTCAATATATATATTTCACTTATTTTTATATTGAAGTTCATTTTATTTATTAAAAACCTCTCTAAGTAATATTAACTTAAGAGAGAATATTACTGGCGCAGTCACGGTAGGATAGCAAAAGCATATCGCGTTACTTTTAAGTATTTATTTGCTAGCCGAATCTCGTTTTCTTTTAAAAAAGTTTTTAATTCGCTAAAATTGTGACTTTCGACTCGATCGAAAATTAAATCCTTTTATTCGGACAATTTTTGTTATTTTTTTCCCATAGTGAAATTTTGCCATATCTATATTTTCGCGCAGTGAAAAGTTTTATTATTATTTTACAGTGTTTTTATCGCGATTGGTGATACATTTCGTGTTTTTAATCACGCTCTAAAAAAATGAATAAATAAAAAACAAAAACTAATTTTCATGTTTGTTTTGGTGCTTGATCTCGCAAATAAAGAAAACTGTCGCTTTTCTCATTCAAATTGATTTGTTGTTTCTGTCATGCAACTCACCAGGATCATCATTTTTTCTTCGGTTTTCTGTAAGTTTTTTTAAAAATACAAAACGATTCTATTTGCAAGTACTTAATGTGTAGTGACTTTCCCAGATTATATCCATTAGGCAGGTCCCTTTAGGAAACTTTCATTCGAAAATCTTCTTTCTGATTTTTTTTCTCTTCATAATTTTTGACAAGAATTTTGTATTTAGATAGTTGTGTTTTTTTTTATTCATTGTATTCTTAGAATTTCCAATTTTGTGTTTATGAGCTTTAGAAAGCAATTCAGGCTCTCAATTTTTAATAAAAATCGAAATATGGCAGATACAGGTAATGAAGGCCAAAACCAAGCTGCTTTTGGGCAAAATGAAATTGAAAGGGCAGCTCTAGCCGCTCAGGCCGTTCAAGCCGCTCAGGCTGCTCAGGCCGCTCAAGCCGCTCAGGCTGCTCAGGCCGCTCAAGCCGCTCAGGCTGCTCAGGCCGCTCAAAATGCTCAAGCCGCCTTGCTATTGCCCCCGTTTGATCGTAGCGACTTTCAGGATATACCAGTATTTTCAGGACAAGCAGAACAACTCCCACGTTTTCTGAAAGTTACAAATTACTATGCTAACAAATATCAAATAAGGGTTAATCCTCAATATGTCGTACCATTTTTAATTCAGGTTCAGAATAGAATCATAGGCGAAATTGCTATTCAAATGGGTAATAGGGAATTTGAAAATTGGCCAGATCTTGAATCATTTTTGAAAAATTCTTACGAAGACCGCCGAGGATCTGAACAGATTTTCCTCGAACTGACTTCGATTAATCACAACTCTAATGAATCCCCGCTTGAATTTTATAATAGAGTCATGAGTTTGTACAACGCTGTTCAAGCGAGAGTATCATTAGAACAAAATGGAAACCCTGAAGTCATTGAATGTCTTAGAGTTGTTTTTTTCGAAAGATGTGTCAGGAGAATTCTTTTAAGTAAAATGAGAGAACCTTATGGCAGTTATCTTCGTAATCGTCATCCTGTTGATTTAACTGAAGCTCAGCGCATGTTACTTGAATTTATTCCCTCCCAAGTTGAAAATTGTGCACCAATGAAATCAACGCAGTATAAAACTAATGTGCAACAGTCCCCTAAGAATGTAAATGTAAATTTTAATAACCGTAATCTAAATTCTCGACCTATAAATCAACAGAACAGCCGCCCACAAAATAACGCTCAAAATAGAAATGCAAACCTCCAGCAAAATTTTTCTAACAACCAAAATTCTCAGCGTTATAATTCTTTTAATCAAAATTGGCGCCAAAATACTTCGCCCCAACAACATTTTCAACGTAACTCAAGTTACAATAATCAAGGTCGTCCCGAACCAATGGAAATTAGTGCTCAATCGAGGCTTTTTCAGAACGACGTCGTTGATGTGTCATCTACAAATAATGAGAGTGTAAGTACTGTCCCTGAGCAATCCTTATCATTTTGTGAAGACACAAATCTTCATAACAATGAGGAAAATTTTGTCATCGAAGAAAACGAAAATTTTCAGGTCTCAGCCTCGGAACAACAAGTACCATAACTTGTTTTAACCTCAAATCAGATGTCCTTCCATTTATTAATGTACCTATTCAAAAACGTTTATTTAAAACCCTCATTGATACTGGTTCAACCCGATCTTTCATTCACCCCAATTTAGCCGAGCGTTTATGGCCAAATTCCATTCAGAAGATAAATCCTTTTATCATTAAAACTGCCGTTGGATCTCAACAAGGAGACAAAAAAGTTAGTATTCATCTTACCGCTCCTTTTCAGAATCAATTAAATTTAGATTTCCATTTGTTCAACTTTCATGAAAATTTTGATATTCTTCTAGGTAGTGACAATTTAGAACTTTTGCAGATGATATGTGATTATAAAAATAATATTGTGACTCTCGATAATATAGCATTTGAACTGAAGAAAGAAAAAACTCAACCTTCGTTAAATAAAATTTCTGTTGAACCGTTTTCAGACACTGTAATTAAAATCCCCATTTGTAACATCCGTAACGGAACTGCTTTAATTCCTCAAGTAAAATTTGACGACAAAACTGAAATTTCTGAAGGAATTGTTGCTGTAGTAGATCATTATGCACTTTGCCAAATAACTAACAACTCTAAATTCAAAAAAAATATTGAAATTTCTTCTATGCAGGCAGAAATTATAGATGAAAACGAAATTGGAACAGTGAAAACAACTGAACAACAATACGATGTTGACTTCTCTAAAATTAGGAGAGAACATATGTCGTTAGAAGAAAGGTTAGCTACAGAAAAATTGATTTCTCAGTTTAAGTCAATCATACCACGAGACGGAGAACCCCTAACCTTTGGCCACACAATAAAGCACAAAATTAATACAGGCGATCATCCGCCTAGTTACACGAAAAATTATCGTTACCCGCATGTGCTCAAAGACGAGGTTTACCGTCAAGTAAGTGAGATGCTTAAACAGAAAATAATACGTCCTAGCTATTCACCATGGAGCTCACCAGTGTGGATAGTGCCAAAAAAACTAGATGCGTCTGGTGAACAAAAATGGAGAGTAGTTATTGACTATCGCAAAGTAAATGAGAAGACTGTTGGCGATAAGTATCCCATTCCCAACATCAATGATATTTTAGATAGATTAGGAAATGCTAAATATTTTACAACAATAGATTTAACTAGTGGTTTCCATCAGATTGAAATGGATGAAGATAGTATCCCAAAAACAGCATTTTCCATAGAACAAGGCCATTTTGAATTTGTCCGCATGCCATTTGGACTCCGAAATGCCCCCCCTACCTTTCAGCGAGTTATGGATAACATTCTTCGAGGATACATTAACAAATTTTGTATGGTATATCTCGATGATATAATTATTTTCTCTAGCTCCCTGCAAGAACATGTTCACCATTGTAAATTGATTTTCAGAAGGTTACAACAATTTAACATGAAAATTCAGTTGGACAAGAGTGAATTTCTTCGAAAAGAGGTAGCATATTTAGGACATCTCATAACACCAGAAGGAGTTAAACCGAACCCTGATAAAATAAAGGCTATTCAGAGGTATAAAATCCCTGAAACCAAAACTGAAATTAAAGAATTTTTAGGCCTCTTAGGCTACTATAGAAAATTTATACCAAACTTTGCTGATTTAACTAAACCTCTCACTGTCAAATTGAAAAAGAATAGTAAAATTGATCCATCTGATGAGAATTACGTTAAATGTGTAGAAACATGTAAGAAACTTTTATGTAATGATCCAATACTTTCTTATCCCGATTTTTCAAAACCTTTTATACTGACTACTGATGCTTCAAACGTAGGTTTAGGTGCTGTGTTATCGCAAGGTAAAGTTGGTAGTGACAAACCTGTATGCTATGCCTCCAGAACCCTAAACGATTCTGAGCAGAAACTTTCAACTACCGAAAAAGAATGTTTAGCAATAATTTATGGGGTCAAACAATTCCGCCCGTATTTGTTCGGCCGAGAATTTGTAATTTATACTGACCATCAACCTTTGAAGTGGCTTTTTAATCTTAAGGAACCAAATGCAAAATTGATGAGATGGAAACTAATGTTAGAAGAGTATTCCTATACTATAGAGTATAAACCAGGTAAAATTAACCAAAATGCTGATGCCATTAGTCGCCAACCTGTAATTGATGTACAAAATGACACCCACACCCTACTAAATTTTGAAATTGAGTCCCTTTTTGTTGAACCAGACGATGATATTCTCGATGATATAGATAATTTAGATCAAAATGAAAGTGTCGAAACCTCAGGTGACGACGATAATGTCACCATTCATTCTAATAGGGAAACCAGCGATGTAACTAATATTCCAATAGTGGTAAGGCCTATTAATCATGCCCTTCACCAGATTATCATTAAGCGAAGTAGTCATCTGAATCATGGTAAAAAAATTGAAGAAATGTCTGTTTTCAACAAAAACAGAATAACGATTTTTCTACCAGAAACTGATTTAAACAATTTTATCAAAGAAACAATCCAAACTTGTTGTAACCCCAATACAAGCTACGGCATATTTTTTGACAATCCTGAAGACTATCCTATTTTTACAAATATCATCCAAAAAATTTCCAAAACTTGAAACTACTTCGTTATACCAAATTTATGTTAGATGTAGAAGATGAAATTGATCAGTTAGCACTTTGTTCTCAACAGCATGATAGTCTCACAAACCATCGAGGAATAAATGAAAATTTAGCAGCATTAAAATTGAAATATTACTGGCCTAACATGAAAGAAACCATGTCGAGAATTATCAATAATTGTGAAATTTGTCAATTAGACAAATACGAAAGACGACCTCCTAAACCTCCTCTTGAAAAAACTGAAACTCCTCATGGGCCTTTCGAACATGTTATGACAGATTTATTTCATATGGGTAAAGAAACATTCCTCACTGCAATAGATGTATTTTCAAAATTTGGCTTTGGGTACAAATTAACCTCGAAAAATGGTATCAATATTTCCGAAAAATTAAAAGAATTCTTTAGTCAACATAGAATCCCCCATCAAATCACCTTTGACAGTGGTAGCGAATTCAGTAATTTAGTAAAAGAATTATTACAAGTTCATAAAATTCATCCTCACATTACATCTATAGGTCACCATAGTAGCACAAGTGACATCGAAAGACTACATTCAACTCTTATTGAACATGTACGTCTCTTGAAAGCCCAACCAGAATTTAGGAACTGCTCAATCAAAGAACTTATAGACCTAGCTTTGATAGCTTACAACGAAAGCATTCACAGTACCACCAAATTGAAACCTGTTGATATTTTATACCCTCAGAGAAAATTGCTTGATGATTTGACTGAGGATAATTTGATCAACCCTGAAAACCAAACTCGTAAAGACCAAATAAAAGCCTTGTATAACTTGATTCATGAGAGAAATGAAACTGCTAAAATCTCTAGAAACGAAAAGGTTAATGAAAGTAGAAAGCAACAGGAAATGCCCAATAATATTTACTACAAAACCAATCGTAGGAACAAAATGGATGCACCCTTCGCAAAACTTAAGCCCATTGAACAACAGCCCCATAATGTCATATTAGGTACAAATCCAAAACAAAATCAAAGAAAAAAAGTGCATTTAGAACAAATGAAACCTAAAAGACACTTTACGTCTGTTCCAGGTGGTGCTACTCAAACATCGCCGGCATCGGACTTGAAGTAAAAAATATAACGGAGAACACAGGAATTCTTCCTATTCATCTCGGTCATGCAAAAATTCAAACGTCTCAACACACCATTTTTCACTATTTTCCCATCGACCAATTAATAATCGAAAAAAGCAAATTAGATTCAATAGTTACCAATTTTAGTTCAATTATGACCCCTCTGGATCTTCATGAAGACTCTGAACAGCTCAAAACTCTTCGCTACCTTCATAGAAAAACAGAAGAAAAATTAGAATATTTTGGATTTAAAAATACGTTTCAATCACGCAGAAAACGAGGAGCTATGAATTTTGTTGGCACTGGTTTTAATTGGCTTTTTGGCACCCTTGGTGCAAATGACAAAGAAGTTTATGACAAGGTTATCAATGAAATGAATAAAAATGAAATTCAGAATTCTAGGCAAATTCAAGATGTTTGGTCAGTAAATGTTGCAGCGATGACAAGGATTAACGACACCCTTAGAGAAATTACTATTAATGAACAGAATCTATTAAATTATACTCGAGAAACTTCTCGGGAGGTAAAATTGTTAGAATTTAAGGTTAATTTAAGCATTGTCATAAATAGATATCAATTACTATTAGAAGCCGTGGAAAACTTGGAAAATTCACTAGGCTTCTGTAAACTTAAAACTTTACACCCGTCAATTATTACAGGAAGTACCTTACTGCAGCATCTAAAAAATATAGAATCAGATCTCAATCAAAAACTACCAGTTGAGCCTATTTTTGAAAATTTACCGTTGTATGAAAACCTCCTTAGCATTGATTGTGCATTTAATACACATCAAATTTTATATTTCATTCATGTACCATTATTTAATAGTAAAATGTTCCCGCTAGTTAAATTACACCCTCTACCCTTTTTGTACAGTCACTTACACTTGCTTGTCACATTAAATTCACCGTCACTAATTCAAACCCAAGATGAAATTCTAGGATATGGCAGCTGTAAAAATATAAAAGAAGACATCTACTTATGCAGCGGAAAGTACCTAAAATCACCTGAATGTGAAACAAGCTTGTATCTCCACGCGGATGCTCGAAATTGCACAATTTTACCCATCTCACCTAAAACAAGTTTAGAACTAATACCGAATACTAATAAAATACTTGGATACCTTCCTGAACCATCCATCGTTACCACCACCTGCAATGGCTACGTTGAGCGATTCAAATATCAAGGACTGTACTTATTCACTCTAAATGGATGCGCAATTTCGGTCAAGAACTTCACTTGGAACCTCACATCAGTCTCCAGCAGCAAAATTGAACTTCCAGAAATTCACAAGCTTCCAAATTTCAAACTCATTGAACCTATCTTAAAAAAGATATATCTACCAGACGAAAATATTAAAGTTCCCACTCTACATCCAGTTGAAATCAACCTTGGCAATAACAGTTTAGAAGTGAAGATCATCATTGCTCTTGTTGCACTCATCGTTTCAATTTCGCTAATCGCATTTTACTTTTATAAATTTCCTCAGTTAAGAAGAAGAAGTGAAACAAACGGCAATTCAGACAATTTTGCCTTACCGAAATCAGTTTCACCCACAATATCAGGTTTAGCATCTCAGCCTACTACAATTTTAAGCCAAAACCCCACTTTTGACCCTGCAACTTTTAAATTTTCTTCAAATTAAAAAAAAAAAAAATTTAAATTGCAGTGCCCAATCTAATGGGGGAGGAGTAATATGCGTCACACTGATGCACTCTTTATCTTTTATCTATAAAAGTCCAAAGGGTGTATCACCGACAAACTAAACGCAAAGTCTGAATCATGATGTAATTCTAATATAAATCAATTCTAATATAATTATTTATATTAGAATTACGTCATATGAGATAGCAGATTGCAGGGTCCAACTATTAATTTTTGATGGGAACACGGATCACTCTGATCGGGCGGTTCCCATCGCGTGTTGCTGTCCTTTCTTTGTTCCAGAATTTCATTATATTACTTGTATTTTTTGTTCCTCAATATATATATTTCACTTATTTTTATATTGAAGTTCATTTTATTTATTAAAAACCTCTCTAAGTAATATTAACTTAAGAGAGAATATTACTCGCGCTGGAGGCTGAATATGAACGATCGTATTGTAATGCTATCGAGTCGTTGATCGAGTCCGTGTTATCTTATGTGTGTGGTGCCATTTCGAAAGGTTTCAATCCGATAGAAACCTTCCCATCTCTACGGAACTTCTCCGATGACTCCTGAGCTATTGGAGAATTTCCGTAGAGATGTAAAAGTTTAGAATCGGAATGAAACCTTTCGGAATGGCAGTACCCATAAAATAACTCGCACTCGATCATCGACTTGTTAGCATTACGATATTACCGTTCATAATCAGCCTGCAGGTTAAAAAATGAAGTTTTGAAAAAGTGTCTATTATATACAGGGTAGCTATTAAAATAGAACCAATTGAGAATTTCTCAAACTCGAAAAATACTTCCCCATAACAAGCAATAGAATATAGACCATAAAATATTTTTTTTCCTCCGAAATTAATTGTAGTTCGGGACTTTTAGGCGTAAAGTAAACATTTTTAGGTTGTCATATTACAAAATGTATAACTTTTTGTGTAGGTTTTTTAATATACAATAGTTTGGAACGCTACGCGAGAGTTTTATCATCACCGAAGAGGATATTGTTGTGGTTGTTGGCTAAGCGTTGACTTCGCACTAAAACCGTTTCTTGTTGAAAAAGAAAAAGAAAAAATTCGGACCATTTGTGTCTTCAGATAAAGAATAATGATAATGAATGTCTTCAGGTAATGAAAAAAAAATATAAAATTCAGTATAATTCGTTATTCATAGTTAATTTATTTGAGTTGTTGAAGTTGTTTGAAGTATGAAGAAGTTGATGAGTCTTAAGCGACCCCAAAGTGACCATTTGACCAAACGGGTTAAAGTCGCTGTTGTTATAGGGCCACAGAAGAAAAATCTATTCAAAACCAACTCGAAGGAATGGCACTATAGATATTGCGAGATAGGGGCCGGAATCCAGCGCGCAGCGGTTGGTTCTCGACTTCTCGCACTCGCTGGGGATCCATAGGGTGGGGGAACGGGGGCCGGGGGGAGGTTCTATTTGCCAGGAAGCGTGCCACTAATGTTGACTGTAGCGCAATTTTTATTTTTAATGACGATTATTATAACGCGGCGTTGCGTCGCGTCGCGTCTCGTCGCTTTGTGGTCGTGTCGCTCAGGGAGAGAAAATAAAAGCGAATGATTATTGGTGGCTTTTATCTCGCGGGTGTTATAAAGCCATTACGCTAATGAAGTTGTTGACAGATAAATTGGAGGGTACCCTCTCTCTCTCGACTCAACAATGGAGCGAGTAGAGAGAGTGCTCGGATTTTGTCCCGACTTTCATTTATATTCCTGCTACATTTTTTGTGTTACCTTTTCGTTTTCGTCTCTGATTACTTTCATTTTAGGTTTCCCCCCCCCTCCCCATTTTTTTTTTATTTTTTTTATTTTTTTATTTACGTATTATTATATTATTTTTTCCTTGCCAAAAAAGGAGGTCAGATGCTACTCCACCTGACTGTCAAAATAACAATATCTATTCGAACGCAGCACCGTCAATTGGTCAATCTTCGCACTAAGGTCTGAGATCGTCAAAAAGTGGATAAAAATCGAGAAATTAATTTTTCATCAAGTTATCAATAAGTAGTATAAACTTTCGAAGCCAATTTTAATAATAATACAAAAAAAAAACATTTTCAACACGTAATTCAAACTTAGAAATATCACTGGTCTTAAGTCAAGCTTAAAAGGTCAAAAACGAAGATTTTTAATGACGGTTTTTTTTCTCTGATTTTTTGCCACCTTTTTTCAACCTCAGAGCATACAGCGCGTCATACAGATAGACCTGCATGCTATGGTCTAAGATAAAAAAAAAAAAAAAAAAAAAAAAAAAAAACAACGGTCAAAAATCAGTGAAACGAAATTGATAAAATCATCGTTTCCAACCTTTCAAGCTTAATCATATTATTTTTTTGCTCATGAGTGACCCCCGTTTTTCCTTTTTTCCTCTTTCTATCCACTTGATGTCTCTGACTCATCACAATCATGATCAAAACGGTGATGTAACCAAAAACCCTCTTGTGACCAGTCTATCGATTCAGCTTGGAAAATAGAGTTTCAAGGGTTTTCATATCTTTTGAAATGGGGCCGCTTTACTAGCAACTCATGGCTATATGCAACATGGGCAAAAAGGTGATATCTCCAAAACCCCACTTGCGACCCGTCTATCAATTTAGCTTGGAAAATGGCATCGATCGCCCCCAAGGGTTTTCTTATCTTTTGCAATGGAGCCGTTTCACTTATTGTAACACAAGACTCATCCATTGGAGGATACAAAGAGGTGGCGAAGGGGGCGAAGGGGGCGATCGCCCCTCCTGCCCCCGTTCGGCCCAAAAAGTGGAAAAAGAGGGGAGAGGAAGTGGAAAAGCAGGTGCGAAAAAAAGAAGAGGGGGTCACTAAGGGGAAAAAATTCCAATAAGTTCGCCTCCCCCCCCCTTTCGCAAGGGCTGGATTTGCCACAGCGTTCATACGTATACTCTATAGTCTAGTTGTATTTCCAATTAGTATTTGCTTTAGTAATAAAGGGACTCGAAAACTACCTTGTCTCCACCTAGCTGATTTCCTCAGCACTGAAGTTTGTGGATGGCATAAAGATAGATGAAACTTTTGGGAGCAAGTTAAATTGTGAGCAGATGGATATGAGGACGAGAGGGAGGAGGCGTGTTGCCAGAGCTGCCGATTTGCGTAGATTTAATGACATTTTGAAATTCACTGAAGATTCCACCGGTGGAGAAAAAACTACAGAGTTTAGTTCAGTGTATGACAGCAATGAAACAAAAATACTGGCGTCTTTTATATTTTATCAACCTGTGTAGAGTCGTCGATAACTTTTAAAACTTGCGGATATTTTTATTAATTAACGGCGTTTCCATCGATTGAGAAAAGATTATAGATCAGAGTATTTTCGTGCATTTACAGTCATACACTGAATTAAACTATGTAATCTTTTCTCAACCGGCGGAATCGGCAGCTTTGCGTGTTGCGCGTTGAGGAAGAGCGCGCGTGGAGCAATCGGTGAGATAGGTTGGGCATCAGGCATCGACCGCACTGTGGTCTGGAGAACTTCAAAATTTGGTCAAAAATCAAAGATTAAAATTTTCATGAATTTATTATTTTTAAGCTTTCAAGACCAATTTTAATCACTGAGAACACTTTCATCAAGTCATTCTAACCTAGAAATGTCGCTAGAAAATTTTAAATTTGATTTTGAAATGGTTAAAAACGATGATTTCCGATGACTTATCATTACTGATTTTTTTCGGCCACTTTTTTTCCATTTTAGACCATTGTGCACCGCCACCACTCACTGCCACGCCACCAGGGTCGTCGATGGAATAGATAAAACAGAGCTTTCTACCCCCCTTCGCCTTTCCTCCCCCCTTCCCGCACCCTCCCCTCCCTGCCCTTGTCCTTGTCGTCGCAGGTCTCTCTTTCTCTCAGTCTGAATAGAATAATTGAACGTTGAAAAGGATTAGAGCTTCAATTTAGGAGTTGTTCAACGAGAGAGAGGGAGAGAGAGAGAGAGAGAGAGAGAGAGAGAGTGGGGAAAGGGGAGGAGGAGAGCGAGGCAGTGCATGATATTTCGCTCCTGTTCTATTGCGATACCTCGACGAACGAATCATTGTGTTGCCAACGGAACACAAAAGGACGCACATCCAACATTGCACACATACAAGAGAGAGAGAGAGTGAGAGAGAGAGAGAGAGAGAGAGAGAGAGAGAGAGAGAGAGCCAGCCTTATTGACACACATACTTCCATTGCCTCGCCTTTTCATATCATGTAACACGCAAATATTCGTGCCTTTAGCCTACGGGCCAACGAGCAGGCACCCGCCCGGTTTGTTTTATGCAGTTTTCGATCTTTACTTGAATGGCGGCGTGCGGAGAGAATAGAGGAAGAAGGGAGAAAAATTAAAGTTGAGCGAACGAGTGTAGGTAAACGTGCGAGCTTTCATTGGTGGAGGGGGAGTGGGAGGGGGCGGAGGAGGGGTGGGGAGAGCGACGGGATTGAACGCAATAGGACCAGATTGAGATCAGGAATTGGGTCATTGACACAAACATCCAAATCTAGGATTCGCCGGGATGCTCATTGCTTGTTGTCCGTATCATTTTTGTTGTTTTCTTTTTCTTTTTGTTCTAGACCGAAGAAAGATCACACATGTCTAACGATCGTGGATTTTTCTAATTTTCCGTTTGAGCTTTGTATATCAAAAGTTCGGAAATGGAGCTCTAGCAAACTTTTGCTGTGAGCAAATTAATAGTCCAATCTGATGTAAAAACCAGCGAAAATCACAGGAATTACACTAGAAAAGTCTAAAATTTAGTATTATACTCAGATAACTGCTACGGCAAGATCGTAATGACGGTTCAACGCAGGTACCATGGAAGATTCCTGTCTATTTTATCGGTTTCTCTGCGGAAACGTAGATATGTCGCACTTTAGATATAGGGGTCTCCCATGATACCTGCATCTCTCCGCCATCAAGTCCTATTCTGAGAGTAAATTTCGTGATTTTTCAATGTACTCATCGTCATTTTTACAGTTTTTTTTTTTTTGCAAGAATGAACTCTTTAATCCCCTGAAGCAGAAGTTTGCAAGAGCCCTATTAGGTAAGACTCATTAGCCTCGTTTATGCGAGCATCTCAACCCGGGTTCTAGAACCCGAGTTAAGATGCTCGCATAAACACTTCGGATCTCGCTGAACTCGGGTTCGACTCGACCCCGATTCAAACCCGAGTCGAGTCGGTGAACTTGGGTTGAGATTTCACGCATAAACACCTCGGAGTTCAGAACCCGGGTTCACGCGGCACCGATGTCACCAATCCGAGCGAGGTTAAACACGCGTCTTATGCGGTCGCACTTTTCCGTACCGCACCAAGCATCGCCGCCATTTTCGTCAAAAATGTAAACAAACACAGTGAAGAAGAAGAAAGAAATCCTTTGAACTCGAGTTCAAATACACGGGTGTTATGCGCAAATCCAAGTTGGACCCAGGTTGAAACTCAACTCGGGTTAGCTCAACCCAGGTTCAGATCTCTCGCATAAACGAGGCTATTGCATTACTTGGGCCGCTTAGGACGCTTTGGCTTGGAATTTGGACTTTGTTCCTTTCGCACGTCAGTATAAGTGCTTGCGTCACTTGCGGGCTGAGGTGGGCAAATGGTGGGTAAACATGCATCGATTGCCCTGTTATTGAGTAATCGTAATCGTCGTTTTTTTTTAGAGGGTGATTTGACAGTAATCAGGACTACTAAGTTTTGACAATTCATCTATCATATCAGCTGTGAAACAATTTGATCGGATCAAAATGATCCTTAAGTTTATTTTAAATCGGTACATTTAATTACCATCCAAAAGCTACATTTAGGATGACATGGGGATTACGTAGGAAAGAGGCAGCCAACGAAATTTTCACCGGATGACGTCATCACTAAAACCATCTTTTGCAATTTGCAACTGAACTATAACTCGAGAGCTGGGAATGCAATTAGCAGTGCATTGATGCAACCTTATACGTGTACTAAACGGTGTTATAATGTACCTTTTGTAGTAAATGTTGCATATCCTGTCTCGGTACCTTTCTTTCCGCTAGCTCACTACGCCGTGCTTACTGAAACTGACTTTAAGATGATTCCATGGTCGATTGGTTCCAACCGTAGTCACCACGTTGCGCTGCTCAAAAGATCAACAGTTTTTGGCTTGAACAAATGAAGCTATCAATCGGATTGAAATTTGGGAAAATTTCGCCTGGAATCAATTTAGATACTGGGTACATATGCAAGAAGGACACGCTTATAAAGATACTCCACATGCATTGCAAGTTCCCTACCTATTTTTTTAGTCAATTTCAGCTTGGGTTGGTATAGTTTATTCCATCAACTCCTCAAAATTGCATCACTTACCAATTAGAGGAGGTGATTTGCAACTTTTACGCGTTCATCAAAAGAGGGTCGATTTTCATTGAACAAGATTTTGTAGCTATGATTCCTCTCCTCAGAGTTCTCTTTTCTATCCTACACAAAAACCAAAGAAACGTAAGTGAGTTAGTACTCTACTCCAGTCGAGGAAAAAAAAAACATCTCATAGAGCTGAAAAAAAAGCTATCCCAATTTATCTCCAACTGAAAGTTATTTGTGCGCTGACGTCAATGAACGGCACTGTTTTCGACAAAAATAGAGCCACTTGCATTGGATGCTTTAATTCCTTCTACCTGATGGTGACTAAAAAAAAAAAAAGAGAGAGAGAGAGAGAGAGAGAGAGAGAGAGAGAGAGAGAGAGAGAGAGAGAGAGAGAGAGAGAGAGAGAGAGAGAGAGAACAGATGCAATTGCGAAGAATCGTGCGTGTGGTGGATTGAATATCAGCGAATTCGTTGCCTGCAATGCACGTCATTATTCATCAAAATGGGTTTTTTGGGCCTACGAGCAATTAATCCAAGCCTAATGGCTGTACCTTGCCCTAACCGCCCTCAGTTTGGACGTAGATTATATGTGAACTAGTCGCAAAAGCTAATCGAGTTGAGATAAAAACATGAAGGGCGCTAAGCTTTGCACTTTGCAGAGATGGAGGTGGCAACATTTTAAGTTTAACTGAAAAAATAATTTGCTGAACTAACAAATAAATTGTTAAAAAATGCAGGGATATAATTATTTGGTAACAACTCAAATGCTTCATCAGTAATTAATTTTGTCAACTTAACAACTCACTTTGGCAAAGCAGCAAATCATTTTGTAAAAATAACAATTTTTACGTTGAAATATCAAACCAGTAAGAAAAATCAGCAATTTTTTTTACTGATTTGACAAGCTGAATTGTGAGATCAACTAATTGGGTTATGTCGCGTACTTTTTTAACTATTTAAACTGGCTAAATTTATACAATGTTTATTTTGTTAAAAGAACACAACTATGTTGTTGATTTAAAAACTATTTTTGTAAACGCAACAAATAAATTGTTAACAAAAACATTTGTTGATTTAGCAACTTTCCATTTTTGTTAAATCAACAAATTTTGAAATTTTGTTTTAACAATTGATTTTTTTTCAGTGCATGCACAACCTCTGAAGGTGGTTTTGGCGTAGTTCGAATCGAAGTGGAGAGCGTGATCGAGGCTTGTAGTCAATAGCTCAGTTTTTTTTCATCAATTTAGCTAAAGAATTAATGAGGCAATTAAAAGATTGAGATCAATGACTTTTTCAAGATTGTTTGGTAATGAGTTGAAGACGTCAGGTGACAAGGAAACTGTGTTCAAGACAATAGAACTTTATTTGCTTCTTCTACAGTAACAAAACAACAGTAAATTATCTATAGTTATGAATAATGAGTACTTAGGTGAATATTTTACAATTAATAAATTTATAATACAGGGTAAAATTTGCTTTCAGAGATAAAGATTGCTTGGCAAATATCTTTATCTAAAAAAGATAGAGAAACGAAGAATGTGAGAGGAATTGCGTAGAAAATCACCAGAGACGTGGCGTTAAATCTGGCAACGTTGTATTATGTACATCAAATCTGCGAAAAAGGTTAAACTGCTCATTGGAGGAGTGATTCGATCTTTTTCGTGACTTTCAATGGAGAAAAGTTGCATAAATCCGGTAATGCTGATTTTATCACATAACTAGTTTGTTTACTTTCCAAGCTCCACTTCTATATGCACTAAATGTAATACATTCTTATTAACATTTTTTTGATAGGAATAATGTACATAATTATACAAGGAATAATGCTTCGCTTTAATCTTCATAAAGTTTCATAAATGTTGAAGGAAAAAAGAAAAAAAAGAAGAAATTTCTACGGGATAGAAAAATAAATTGAGACTTTTAGAGAAAAAGTAACAGAAGGCTTCTTTGCGAAGGAGGAAAAAACAAAAAATGACAAAAAACAATCAAGGGAGAGGAGGGTGGGTGAATCAACGCGGCAACAATGTAGTTTTTCCATTTAAACCCACGTAAAATAATCGATTCTTGGGAAGAAAAGCTGTAAAATGTGTAGATCTAATCGATTATTTACATGGGTTTCGATGGGAACTAAACAGTTTTCAGCTCGCTCGAGCTTGAGCCGCTTTGAATATCACTGTAGTAAATGAAAAAGAGGTGAAACTGATGAAGCAAGAAAGAAAAAAAATACATGACGTAACTACTTTACGTTTAAAATAATGCAATTAAAGAGGGGGGGAAACATTATTTGAAGAAAGAATGACACCTTAATGAATAGAACCTACTTTAAATTGAATAATTTATTTTGATGGGTACAAACTGATAACAGCGGAAGTCGTATAAATACATTCTATTTTTTCATTATGAAAGATCACTTAATAAAATTTGATTAAAATAATGTGAGATCACACACACACATATTAAGGAAACGAATATACTCCGAAAAAATATAGGCAAACAATCGAAGAAATAAATACCTATACCATAGTTACCTGGAAGGCGAATATTGGGGTCTGCTGCACGGACCAATACTTTTTTGTATTTTCTCCACCTTTCCTCCGAAATTGAACAGAGTATATTACTTGTATCAATCTTTTTTTTTAAGTTATATAGGTATCGACAGGTGTGAGCTTTGAAAATTCGTCTAAAATAAGTGTTTTGGATAAAATTGAAGTTATTTAAACCATACAGGTTTAAAAATGTGTGATAGCGCCAGACATGGTGTTTTACGTTCATACTTATTATTTCGTCAAACGTTTACTTCAAAACTAAATTTTCAACTATTAAATTAGTCTAAGACGTTTTAACGCGATGTCTGTACACTGCTCCTCGAGAACACAGCTCTAAGACACAGCCTTTCTAATTTTGGAACCAGTGTGAGATGGACAGATCTTCCTTTGGGACTATGTGCCCTATTGAAAGAATGTGTTAGAAAAGGACGAAAATACAGGCTGAAATTCCTCGATAGATGCTATCTTCATCCTTCCCCAACACATTGGTTTGAATCGGCAAAGGAAGAGAGAGAAAAAGATAATGGACAACTTCCTACATCCGCCTTTGCGTCCATTTATTGCCCGGTGTGAACGGCAAACTCGTCTGAAACGACTTATGACACGCTTCGCCACCGGTTAGCATTTTTGGTAATCCGGCCCGGAGAACCAAAAACTGCTTGAACCAAATAACTTTTGTGTGATGTACTCAACGCATACTGCACACTGCAGAGTCAGTAGATGCACTGTAAGAATATGTAACACATCTTGTAATACACCAGTTTAACCCGAGCGCTCTTCGTGTGTAGTTATTCTCACCTCTTCGTATTCGATGCCTTAAGCAAATACATCATATTGGCGCAGTCGGTAGGATTACATTACATTTGCTTGTTAACTCTCATGAATTTGAAAAACAAAACATGGGTACATGGCGAACCGGTATGGTGGTACGGTTTTCAAAACTAGCCTTAGGCCCAGTTTTCCGGTCAGAAAATTACCGAGAGAGGTCGCCTGAAGTCTGAAGATGCTGCTGACGAGGGCGCTGTTTGATAATGACCAGGGACTCCTGCTCCTGTTCCGCCTCCGTTGGCGTATTGCGAGAATGGGACGAGGCCGAGGTTGGCTGTCGAGACGGGGCCGTGGCCGGGAGTGGGGTTCGGGTACCACGGGGGCAGCGTTGCCGGAGACGCCGCGGATGACGAGGTCGACGACGAAGAGTGCTCGTGGTCCACTTTCCCGTTGTCGTCGTCCGGCGTCTGCGCAGGACTCCGAGTTTGATTCGTTTCCGTCGAGGGTTTCCCGAAATCTAGCGCCGAATAATGTTTACCTGTGGCAAGGAAAGAAAGCATCCATGAAAGCACTGAATTTAATTGAGGCCGTTGTCGGAAAAAGGGATCATAAAATGATAAAACAAGGGGTGAGCTCTTTCAGAAAAATCCGCATTGTGTTTGAACAGAGACTCTAGTCTGAAGAGCGCACCTTTTGTTTTACGGGCATTTAATTTCCATTTAATAATACTATCAGTCCATCAAGAAGTGGCCAGTAAAATACAACTTTCCTTTGGCACTGGTGTCACCAAGTGTTACGGCACCACAATAATCGGCTTTTAATCACTTCTCTGGTGGCCAGCCACTCTTTTAAATCTTCCTTCTCAAAATAGACAGAGTGACAAAATTCAGATGGGAATCTCTCATTATTAGTGCTAAACACCGGCATTGCGATTGTTCGTTTTAAAGCATTCTAATTTCTATGAGTTTAGGAGTGGACTTCGTGAGTTTTTTGTGCTACTGCCGTTATTTGTTGAGGTTTTTAGGTATCTAGATATGAATCGACCCATTATAAATGCCTGTAGCGAACGTATGCAACTGCCTCTTATCGACGAGCACATTAAAAAATTACGAAGCTCATTCACAGACTCACAAAATTACTTGAAAGTTTAACCCTTTACTGCATGACTTGTTTTCTTCTTTGATAACAAAAAAGTTTGATTAATTTTGATCCAAAATGAAAGGGGGAAACTGTAAAAAAAAAAAAAGTCCCAGCATTGTCTATTGCATTGTTTAGAAACCTGCAAAGAACCAAATTACTTTTAAATTATTATTTTTAAACTTTAAAAAAGTTCAAAAAGGGTGAAACGGATTTTGTGCCTCAGGGGCACCTCGATGCAGTGAAGGGTTAATACTTAATGCCGTAACCGTAGCGATGAAGGTACCATGGGAGGTAGATTCTAGTTGAATTTGAGACTTTCTTATGTACGTGTTTCTGGAGAGAAAGAAACGAATTTGACATGAGTAAAAGCTGCATAGCTCCGCCATATTTTCTCATGAAGAACAAAAATATCATGAAATACAGAAAAAGTGGTTCGTTAGCTATGTTGAGTGTTGAATAACATGGCATCGGTGTAAGTGTTGAGTTTTACCTGTAGCGGCTGCAGCGGCTGCTGTCTCCATGTACATCTTTGAGGATTCTAAGTACGCTTTCGTGAATGCTGTGTCTAAGTACGATGTGTATCCACCGGCCGCTGTCGAGTCTAAATACTTCTGATCTGGATACATAGACATCGCTAGAGTTGAGGCCGGCAGGTAGGGTGACCTGAACTTCTCCGCCGCTTCAAGTGAATACTTCATTGCCTCCATTGAGCCCGGAACCATCTGATAACAAATTGAAAAGTCAACAGTCAGAAAAAGAAATTGAGACGTTGAATGAGGTATGCACCATCATATGTTGCAAAGATTATGCAGTGGTTTCTTTGTTAAAAAGATAACCCAAGACATCCGCTTTTCAACGAAATTTTCAAGTTAAATTTCTCCTTAAATGAGACATTTTTTGCAGAGAAAACCACTGTACGTGGTAAACACATTTGATATTTTAGAATTTCAACACCTCAATTGGCAGGGAGACTGTTGCTTGCTGTTGATATGAATGACTTAATTAAGTGTCGGATTTTATGGGAAATCCAGAAAAAAATAAGAATGGTTGGTGCGCATTTAAACCTCAAAGCTCTTAACCTTTTCGACATGACGCCCGAGCAAATTTCGTTTTAGTAACTCGATTCGCCTCACAGGATTCTAATAAAATTCCAAATGGTTCCCATTAGCAAAATAGTGTTTCGCTAAGCACCTTCAATAAGAGGGAAAGACAAAAGGAACACCGCGGAGGAGGTACGTTTAACTAAGCTCAAAAAAGCGAGCTAGCGTTGATTTCTTGTAACTTTGCTGATCGTAAAAGGATTAAATGCGCGAATATGGGGGGGGGGGGGCTCGGGATTCTTATCTTAAATTTGTCATTTCCTTGGAATGGGAAATTGATGTCCATGCACAGAAAAAAAATATTATTGTTGGAACTGCAAAATTTATCATACAAAACAAAAATTGCTCTCTATGAAAATGCTAATTTAGCAAAATTTGTCACTAAATCAGAATTATTTTTTGCTTCATTAGAAATTTTATTACTAATCTAGCAATATGTTTTGCTAAATTAGCAATACTTCGGGGTAGATCAGCATTTTATAAAAAAGTTTTGCGATTTAAATTTCACTCTTGGGTTTTGGCAATTACATTGCAATTTTATAAGAACATTTTTCTTTTTGATAGATATCGTGAAAAGTCAGACAAGAATACCCTAACTTTTGTTAATTCTAATACAATTTAAATAAATTCGCACTAGTCTTCATTCATTAAGATCTTTTTGAAGTGGTAAGCGAAGGTCTGGTTTGGGGGGTTATGAGTTATATATTCGCTTAACATCAGGGAGCTGACAATGAGTCAGTGACGCGGAGTAGCGTGCTCTCTTCGGCATAATTGCAGATTCCAGATCGTCCATTCAAAGCCATGAAAGAGATCGAACTATTGAGTGTTTGCAGAACACATTCGCATTCGACTTTTTACATGAGTTTAAATGGGCTCATTACAACGTTGATAAATGGAACGCTATACCAATAGAGAGGATTTATGTGGGACGTGATTTGAAACATCGCAAGGAGGCAGCCACGATGGAAATATTTTAACCCTTTAAAGACCAGGTTAGTTCAAGAGAACACTACTCCTCCGTTTGCAGAGGGAAGGTAGTCAACTCTTCGTACTCAGGGGAGTTGGAATTGCCTATACGATGAATTGAAGGCTCCATGCGAGACCTTATCTTTTAGCGTTTCCAAGTATAATTGCTTTTATTCGGAATGAAAACTGAAACATTGAGTAATAGAATAGAGGGTAAAAACGAGTATTCTCGGGCTTGGCCCATAAGGGATTAAATGGACATTTTCACACGGGCTCGGTTTGTTTGTCTCATTTTTGTTACATGAAACACTATTAACAAACAAACAAACAAAAAAAAAAAACAAAAAACAAAAAAAAAAGTTGTGACCAATACATTTGAATTCGGTTTTAGACGAAAGTGCGAATGTTTTGGTATCAGGAAACAGAAATCGATATAACTGTTTCTTTTGGGATTCTGTACAGCAAAGAAACGGGCAAATAAAAAAAGAAAACATGCAAAATGTCTTCACTGGGATGATTGTTTCAAAATTCTGTCTCCAGTTATCCACTCTAAATCACTTCCCGTTTCATTTCAAATCATTGTCAATTTCTCCTTAATTAATTCCAATTTTTGATATAATGCAGTGGTGGCTCGTGCTCGTGCATTGTGGCAACACTGTTTTTCCTCCATTAGATATTATGTTAAAAAATCGATTGGATAGTGAAGCACTGCTTCATCAACAATAGATTGTCTGACATAGAAACAAATTGAGACAAAACATTGTTGCCAAATTGCACGAGCCGCCACTGGATTTAAGGTTATAAAAATAAGGCAAACAAACCAGAATCAAATCGTCCATGCTGTCACTTTTTGGGATACGACTTATAACACGTATCAGCCTCTTTACAGGTATAACTCGATGAGTCACCTTCTTCTCATCCATTGTATGATTCGTGCCTTCGTGGTTATACACTACAGTGCCTTCACTAGAGGATCCAAGTTTTATTGTCCTTCTCTCTCTTCTCTCATTAGAATGCATGTGTTGGAAAAGGATGAAAGAGGGGGCGAAAATCACGTGACTGTCCCTAATCTGTCCTTTTCTATCATACGCGTTCTAATGGGAGAAGAGAGAGAAGGATAGATTCCTGGATCCGTCAGTGAGTGCCTTATGTCTATTTCTTATTCTCATACCTCCGGAGATAAATCCGGATCGCAGCGTCTTCCTCGGATGAGATAAATATCGGGGGGACGCAAATGCAGCGGGTGGAGGGGGTGGCGGTGGGGGAACGAAGGAGAGCCCACTTCAGAATCAAGATGGCAGTTGCTGGGTTGCGGTACAAAAGGCGTGGTTTACTTTACGTGAGTCCTGACTCTCTGCGGACTGACTGCTTTCTGAGGGAGAATGGGTTTCCAAAGCCGAGACACGAAAACAACTTTGCGTTGAATTATCATAATTACACGATAACAGGCGACATCAGTTTATGTATGCACGTGGCACATAGCGATGGCGCGCGGCCCCCAGGCCCAGGCCCGGCCGACAGCCGCCAAAAAAAAAAAAAAAAAAAAAAAAAAAAAAAACTGATACCAGTGGCAGACACCAAGTCTCGACTTAAACTCCCATCATCGTCCCAGAGCTAAATGCCTGCGTTGCCAAAACTTTGTGGGAATTGATCCGGTTTCCGCAATGAAAAGCCCACAGGCAAAAATATCACCTGAAATTGTAAGATGATTCCTAAAAACTGGGAATAATTAAAATTTGAATTGCAGAATGCAATTTATGAGAAGCTGACTCAACCCAAAATAATGCTAATTTAGCAAAATGTATTGTTAGCTTACCAATAAAATTCCTAATGAAGCAAAATATATTTCTAAATCAACAATTTATTTTTACTAAAGTAGCATTTTATAGAATGCAATTTTTGTAATTCAAAGTGTGTTCCCGGTTTATGTGTTTTTTTTTTGTTTTTTTTTTGCAATTTGAACAACCATATTATTATCTTCAGTGCAATGAAATGAAAGATGCGTACTTTTCTGTATTCCAATCAATGTGCCGTGGAATAAAATGATAGTGGCTTAATACGACCGGCAGCATTAAACACACACAGACCGCAGCTATCCAAATTTGCGGCAATTTGTCTAATAGAAATGAGGATGAGGAATTCATTGAAATAAATAATTTCTATACGGCTGTATGGTTTTTTTTTTTTTTTTTTTTTTTTTTTTTTTTTTTTTTTTTTTTATACAAAACTTTGGTCATATGCTCCTGAAGGTTATTGTAGAGCTATATTCGTGAAGCTCAAATCTCTATGAGCATTTTGGGGGAAATGGTACGATAAAATTTCACGTACAGGGCCTCCGAGGCCCATGTCAGGCCGACTAGGGTTAAAAATCAAAGAATGTTTGATTATGAAGTTAAATAATTTCACTCCGTTCCGAAAGACGATTTGATATTTCGCGCCATTTAAAATTGAAACTCAAAAGTGATAAATTGCAAAAGTTGATAATTCATTCATACATTCAATTCACGACTGTGATTCACATATCTGAATTTCACTCTTTAGGTAACTTTGGAATTGATTCGGTGGTAATCATATTTTACGAGTCGGTTGTAGAAGTATCACTTGATTCTTGCCTGACCATCTAGGCTCCGGTCATGTTTGGTGAACAAAATGTGGATTTTTCGTCCGCCGCATGAAAAAATGCAGTTGTTTTGAAACATTACCATGAGTTAGAAAATGTATGCGAGAACAATGATCAGTTTTATTTATAAATTTGAGTCGTTTGAAAGCCACCCAAAATTGAATCTTTAATTTAATTATAATCATTATTGTTTATTGCATTGTTTGAAATCAGATCTGGTTATCTCATTATACAATATCACATTTCGAGCTGACTGAATGTATTCGTAGAGGAATCCTTGAAAGTCAAACGGATCTTTAATTTGTAGTCTAGCTTAAAGCCATGACTTAATCACTGAAAGGTGCTCTAAACCATCCCGGCTCTAGAAGCGGGTCTAGACTATTGTCTTTCTCTCTCTCTCCTCCCATTTAAATGCGTGAGCTAAACAAGGAACGGCAGAGGGATTAAAGTCACGAGAGAGAGAGAGAGAGAGAGAGAGAGAGAGAGAGAGAGAGAGAGAGAGAGAGAGAGAGAGAGAGAGAGAGAGAGAGAGAGAGAGAGAGAGAGAGAGAGAGAGACCAGGTCTCGGAGATGCAGACATGTAAAAATGCAAAAATTCGTGTGTGCTGCGACGTCACAACGCTAAATTCCAATTTAAAACAATGTATTTTGGGCCAAAATCGCATCTCCGTAGTTATGAAATCTGGTTAGATAACGCAAGGCTTCCTTGTTTTCGGCTCACTGAATACGTTCATTTGCTTACTTAAAGTCACCACAATTTAAACCCTTGCAACTGCCCCATTGAATTGTTGTTTTTTTGTTTTTTTTTTTACTTGCTGTCCATGAAGATCCCACTATCACTATATCTTACAATATTTGACCAATCGAATGCAAAACGACATCTAGCCGGCGATCTGTTGCGACGTCGCACGAGTTATAGGAAATTCATCTTTCAATCAGAGGCGTAATTGTGCGTGGCTTGGGGCAATGGGGATCTCGCTAACTTTTGCGACAGACGATTGAATAGTTAATTCTTGAGTAAAATACAGTGAAAATCGTCATGAGAATATTGGATGGTTGCGAAATTCACTCACATAGACTCACAAAATGACTTTAAAGTTTGAGGCGTAATGGCAAAGCTAAGCAGGTACCATGGGAGTTTCCTATCTAATTTTAGGATTTCCTCTCTGTATTTCTGTATAGAGTCACAAATTAGACAGAAATCCACCGTGGCCGTGACACCTGCGTCGCTCCGCCATTCCAGAGCAAAGATGGCGAATGCAGGTATCATAAGGGAGATGGCTCCTGCCTGATTCGTCTCTCTCTCTCTCTCTCTCTCTCTCTCTCCCTCTCTCTCTCTCTCTCTCTCTCTCTCTCTCTCTCTCTCTCTCTCTCTCTCTCTCTCTCTCTCTCTCTCTCTCTCTCTCTCTCTCTCTCTCTCTCTCTCTCTCTCTCTCTCTCTCTCTCTCTCTCTCTCTCTCTCTCTCTCTCCTCTCGACAGAAACATACAGAGAAAAGTCTCAAATTAGATAGGAATCTCCCACGATCCCTGTGTAGAGAGCTCGTCGTCATTACTTCAAGTCATGTGTATAGTGAGTGGATGAGTGAATTTTGTAAGTTTTACAGTAAACGATGGTAATTTTCGCATTTAGTTTTTACTCAAGACTTAGCTATACAACCGCGTATTAGAAATGGTTAGCAAAAGCCCAGAGATTCCTGAGCCTAAGATATATGGCACTTCCTATCCTCGCCGTGTTGAAAAACTGTTGGCCGGGCTCCGTAAAAAAACGCCTGCAAGAATGGCCGTGATGCAACGCGCAGTACGCTGGTAACCGTAAACATTGTGATAATTCATGTTGTTGGAAATGTGGTTAGATTCTCTGCGGCATCCAAATGTTTGTCATTTAGTGGCCGATGGGATGATTAAAGTGTCTTAGATTTTCAGATGCACCTTCAAAATATACTCAGAGCTCATTAAACTTTCCAAACACTTTATTTATCTTATTAATTTAGTTAGTGGCGTTGGCGTTGCTATTTACTTCTCAGTTCTTTAGCTCTTCACTGAATCGGGAGGAAGCAGGCAACTGTCTGCTATTGAAGAATAGTGACTGGTTTTAGTTGAGATGGCTTTGAATGCAAACTTAAACAACTGAAGTGAGACAAAAGGTTTTCTATAATGAGAAGCAACTCACATCCAGTCAAATGCTCGTAAGATCTTAACTGTTTACGGTCACTAGCGTACGCCACATTGCATAATTTGTAGGAGTCGAACAACACCTATGAATCGTTATGCCATACCTCTTAAGCTTAGTAATCTCTGCAAAAGCCCCATTGGGCAACATTACCTTGCGTCCATTAAAATCCACCCGAAAGGTCGAATTATAGGGTGAAAACTAAACAGCATATACTTTCAAGCAGCCTCTCGATCTTTTTCACGAGTAAGAATGAATGAAATACAACGTTGCCAGGTCAGGCAGCCTCATTGCTTGTTTCACCACCTAGCTATAACCACATTAATACTCATCACGATTTACGAGCTGGGCATTCAACTGGAGCATTTCTTTCAGATTTCAGGTGGGAAAGGTTTTTTTTTTTTCGTTCCTTCTTATACTCTAAAAAGTCTCAGTCTGACAACAATGGACGCCACGACTGGTTAATAGTGCCATAAATTGCCACTAGAGTGTGCTCGTGCTCGCGTGGTAGCCAAGTCCTGCGTGACCAAGCTCGCGATTCCAGATGTGCGCACCAAGGAGTCGTTCCTCGGCGAATTTATTTCAAAATCCTTCCCTTTTATTTGTTGCAAAACTTAGACTCGTAAACTATTTGAACCTAGACGCGGCTACCCATAACTGTCACAGTTCTCTGATGCACACATAAAGCTCGCTTTGGAAAAGGACCAACATTACCGCAGCAAGGAGCATAATAATAAAGTAAACTCGGACGATTGTTCAAAAAGTTCGTTTCCATACTTTGATTTTATGTTTGTTTGAGTGTTTGTATGTTTGTATGTTTGAATGTGTGTTGTCTATTACCTGTAGTATGGTCCCTCGTGAGATCCGAGTCTCTACATTGTAAAAGGTTTGCACGTTCGATATTGTGTAAAAGTCAAAATAAAACCTCGCTTAAGACATTATTCCTGTAAATCCTGTAATAGTTTAGAAGGTGAAATAAAAGCGAATAAGTGTGTCTAATACCGCGGTACGTCTGCACGTAAGTACACAATAAGGGATCCAGGAAGTTGTCATTCTCTCTCTTTTCCCATAAGAACGCATGTGTTAGAGAAAGATAAAAGAGGCGGAAAAAATCACTCAACTGCCCCAAATACGTCCTTTTCTAACACACACGTTCTGATGGGAGAAGAGAGAGAAGGTAAGATTTCTGGGTCCGCCATCTAATGTAAGTGCACTTGAAATCAATTCACTGGCGTTTATTGTTTTTCTTTTGTTTTCTCCAAACAAAGAAAATGTTCTTGTGATGAGTGTTGAGGGACAAATAATAACGGAAACTAATCAAATTTTCTCATATGGCTATAATTGTATTGAAACTCTGTGTCCAGAAAACCCTCTCTAAAGCACTTGCACTTTCATTCAAACCCAATTTTCCACTGAATTAATTACAATTTTTGATGCAAGGTTAAAAAAAAAATCGATAACGGAATTAAACTATAGGATCATGCTGTCTCACTTTGGGATAGGACTTACGAAATAGCAGCTAGTCCCTCTATTAGTATGGCTTGTTGTTAAATCCATTTCTTTGGAAGGAAATCCGGGCGACAAAAAATTACCCAGCCTCAGCAACCGCGATTGAGTGTTTTTTTTTTTTTTTTTTTTTTTTTTTCCTACCATGATATATTTACGGACCACCATCGCTGATAGATTAATTAATTGCAAGTTCATGACAGTAAAACACCTCCCATGGTCGATGAAAAATCTACCGTGGTAGAAAAAACCAAACATAATGAGTACGTATTTATTGTCTACCGCCGCGCCGGTTGCAGAGGCTTTTTAACGATCCTGATAGAAAATATGGAGATTTTAATTTTTTCCTGGTATATTTAAGCATTGCGTATCGCCTACTTCCAGAGGTCCTCTGACATTTTTTTTCTGTCGTTTTACAACGCAATTTAGAGCCATATGCAAAAGAGAGCACTGTTATGAAAGTTCGAAACGCTTCCGAATTCGACTATTTTTTACAAGCACGGAAAAAAAAAAACTACGGTGAAAATAACCCTACGGATACCTGATTTTGGCACCTGCTAGATATTATGGTAATGTTAACCAGAAGTATACTATGTTTTGACAAGGTACTAGGTGATGTTCCCTGATTGCATGTCGAATTTACTCAAAGTATCGGTAAATGTACCATACTTCTGGTCAAGTTTTCCATAACATCTAGCAGGTGCTAAAATCAGGTATCCGTATGGTTATTTGCACTCATCTTTTTTTTCCGTGAGGGTTCAAATGAATAAAACGTAGCGTTTCCGAGCTTTACGCAAAAACACTGAAGTGCGCTGTAAAGTCAATGAATGGGGTACTAGACGAATTAAAGCAAGGGTTTAAAATTTGATAGCTTTTACAAAGAAAATGACAGAATAGCTCGATGAGCTGAGAACAAAGGGTAATGGAACAGGTTAGGTTAGCTTTTGACAAAGGCTTTCCGAGTGTCCGAAGTGTTCCAAGTAACTATCGATTATGTGTGTAACCAATATTTTGGCAGTAGACTTCCATTTTTCAAACTTTACAACAGATTTAATAAGAGTGCCTGAATAAATCAAACCTAAACAAGAGAAAAAGAATCGCTGATTACTCAAGCGACTCTAAGGTATATAAATCTTCAGAGAAGTTTTTATGCGATCATAAAATTTGTTTATGTGCACGCATTAAGTATCGTGGTGGTAAAGATATTTAGCATCTGAGGAGGCAATCGTATTACAAAATAAAGTGTGGACATGAGACCCGAGTATTGTATTTTAAATGGTTTGGTTTCGGTAATAATTTATACACGTGAGCCATGCAAAGTGCACACTGCACATACAAAACTAGCTTTATCCACTTTTCATGAAAAAGCGTCCCCACCAGCCCCACCCGCCGCCCACCACCTCTTTATTTATTTTGAAAATAAAAGAATGTACTCACTTGAGATGAAGGAGCAGATAGCCCAGATATTGACTGTTGAGACATAGCCGCAGTCATTCCTAGAGATCCATAAGGGTTGTAGTACGGTCCCACTTGACTAATACCTGAAACACCAGAATTAAAAAAATCATCAGAGGTACGGTTACAACTAAAAGGAAGAAGATTTGAAGAACGGATTCAGGAATATAATATCTCTCACATTAAGGCAAGTATTGTGCGCACAGAAAAACGTATTTTTGTTGATATTGCAAAAAACAATGCTATATAAACCGGGAATCGTACACTAGGTATATGGCTGAAATTATACATTATATGAAATGATGCTATAATTTAGCAGAAAGTATTACTGTGATTTAGCAACATTTTCCTCTTCACTAGCAATATGTTTTGCTTCATTGGTCCGAATTTTAACATTTCCTTTGACTTTTTCTCTACTTGCAAAGTGCCGTTTGAAATAATATACAGGACTATATGGAGTATGAAAAGACGATAAGGATAAACTAGGGAGGAAGATTCATGACGAATGCGGTAAATGGGAAATTGTTAATTATTGGATTGTGAAACTGATGAATATAGCATTGAGAAAATGTTAAATTGATAGAAATTGAGATGAATATTATAGTGTTCAGGAAATTAAAAATTTGAGGATGGAACATGTTGAGAGTTGGAGGAAATGTCAAGGCTAGTCCGGACCAACCTTGAGACTCCCTCCAAATCTTTACATTTTCCACCCTCAATTTTTAATTTCCTGAATACTTAAATATCCATTATATTTGTATCCATCTACCATTTTCTCAGTGTATTCCATCAGTACCATATTTCAATATTTCACAATGTTCCATTTACCGCGTTTGCCATGAATCTGTTCCCATTTGACCTTATTCTCTTTTCATCCTCCATGAATTTTAAAGAGCGCTTTTCAAGTCGAAGAAGTTCCGAGGCAAAATAGACATGTTTAGTGATGACGTCACGATCAAAATTGGTTCCAAACAAATGCTCTATCTCACTCACTCTCATGGATTTAACCCCGAAGAAATCAGATCAAAATTTTTGAATGCAAATTCATGCTATTAAATAAATTAAAAATAAACAAAAAACTATCCTAAAACGATTTTCTTTTCTCCGATCTTAAAAATTTTATTCGCGCAAGTGAGTTGTTTGTTTTTAATTTTTATTAATTTAATGTTCATTCTATTAAACAACCACTTTTCTCAAATTTTATTGCACCATTAGATTCCACGACCCACGCGCCTTAAAGTATCTTTTCACTCAAACTTAATTTATGAAAAATCACAAGTGAATTTACAGTCAGAATTATATCGAACTATGCCCTATATTCTGTCCTTGTCTTACTCACGGTCTCTTATGGGCGTATCACTGCCAGCCATGACACTCAATCATCCTACCCTCTCTTCGTATCGACCTTGCTCGAGGTATAACGGAGGTTGTGATGGTACTGATGACGATGAGCCCATATCGTAGCATTTTCTGCCCATAAGAAACTGTGGGTGAGACAAGGATGAAACATATGACTTTCTTCGATACAACTGTGATTATGAATTATTACATTATAATGCGTGATGTCTTAAAAATGATGTTATAACGTGATAATATTTTAAAATGCGTCGAATCCAATGGTGTAATTAAATCTGAGAGAACTTGTCGTTTACTGCCACGAATTTTCAATTGAAAATTTGGATCCTGTTTCTTACGGGAAAACTCACGAGAGCGAGTGGGATGGAACATTTGTTTGGATCCAATTTGTTTTCATGGCGTCACTCTCTGAACGCAGGTCTATCGTAGAACGTGTCAAAATCCGACCCTTTCAGTACATAAACGTTTCGTTTCTAACATGAAAAATGCCTTTGCTATGAGAAAACGAATCGAGGATGTATAAATAATTTCTTGCGTATGTAACATGTAAGACGTAAGTACTTGCGTGTGTGACCTCGTCTTCAAACGTTCCAATACGTCGCACGTTGAGTAGCGTCCACGTGTAGAGTTACCTATACCATTTACTGGGGTTGCGTCTGTCCAAAGAAGGGGCGATGGGTTGGGGGGGGGAGAACACTATAACTATTATAGCGGATCCAAGAAATTGTCCTCTCTCTCTCTTCCCATTGAATGCATTTGTCTGAAAATTAAAGAAGAGGGGGCGGAAATCACGTGACTGCCCCTAATCTGTCCTTTTCTAACACACACGATGTAATGATATGGAAGAGAGAGAAAGACAGATTCCTGGATCCGCCGATGAGCGAGAGAGATGGTTTGGTTGAAACTTGGAAACCCTCGGACGAGAATCGAGTGAGCCTTGTTCGCAGTTATGCTTCGACATCCCTTCTCCTCCTCTCCCCGACACCTAAACCCCTCCACCCCTCCTACCACCACCCTCTTCTGCCGTTCTAATCATGTTATTTATAGTTAGCGAGCGTTTTGTATGCAAATATTGTCGCTTTTTTCCCCTCCTTTTTTATACATTCCTCCCCCTCCGCCCCCTCCCCCCAGAACTAACTCCGAATGATAATATGTCCTTTCCACACGCGACACAAACCACGATTCAGAGAGAGGCCAACTTCGACCAGACACTCTGGCGCGGGACAAGAACGATTGGAGATCGCGGCAGGGACTCCTAGTTAACAATCATGCTCGCGTCGCGTATCGATACATCGATTCGCCATCGATACATCGAACTGTCAGCGAGTATCGCCGCACCTTGTCTCTCTCGAAAGTCTCGGACGAGCGGTACCCTTTTTTTTTTTCGTCACCGAAAAGAGGTCCTTCGGAATAATAGGAAAATATGACCGAAGGATACAAGGATATTTTATGACCGCGGTGTATCATCATCGGGGAGTGAACACCTTACTTTATTTTCGGTCGAAGGAGTTTTTTTTTTTTTTTTTTTTTTTTTTTTTTTCAATGGACCGAGGGAGCGCTACTGAAAAATTATGTTTTATGAGCCACCGTCGGCACAAAAGAATCCATTTGGGGTCTTATTACCGTTTATCATGATCTCACGCTTCTGGAACTATGCTCATCGTGGAGCATCGATAGCAGCTGCATCGAGGAGATTGTCCACCAAATTCCAGAAAATGAAGCAAAGGATTACAAATTACTCTTTCCTTTCCTGATGATCATTGACGGTCTTGGCGTCCACCGCCGCACACTGGGACAAAGTATGAAATTTCCCGGACATTTTTTCGTGGACAAAAATCAAGATTATGAGCAAATAATGGCAAGATAATTAAAAAACCGAGTTTCATAAACGATTTCACAGCTTAAAATGAGTCAGATAACATGGTTTTAAGACAGGAAATAACGATTTTTAAACGTTTATGAATCAAAAAACGAAAACTTTTTATGTCCGGAAAAAGTCATTTTTTTGTACCAGTGTGCGCCGCACTATGTGGTATTTGACCAACGAAACCTGGCATAAACTCAAAAAAAAAAAGTCGCTATGGGGGAAAACTATTGTGATATTCGGAATCTACATAGATTTTTGCATTAAAACTTGTATTTGGCGGGTCTAAATTAGATTAATTCACCTAGAATCCACCAGGGGAAAAATCAGTCTTATATACCACCATTAAATTTAGCCTCAGCACGAGGCTTCAATCAAAGTAAAAAAAAAAGTGTTTCAAATGAAGTAAGAATATAATTTTTGGACATATGGATCGTTTTCCTGAAGGTATTTAAAATCAGTTTATGCCTATTTTATCCATTTTTAATGTGAATTTGATATATTTTTGCTACTTCTAAGTTTTTAGCTAAAAACGTAAATTTTCCGATTTTCACGAGAGCTTAAGTTCAAACATCCTGCCACATCCCGTGGGTATTTATATGAGAAATGGTATTCCTTAGTGCGTACTAATGTCCGTACTAGGCCCTGAAGTCAGAAAATGCGGAAAAATGCGGCTTTGCCGGTAAAATTAGTTCGAATTTCGCGTTTTTGCACGAAATTCTCGTCTTCACGTGTTGTAGGGGCAACGAGTGAAATTTGGCAACACCGTCCAAATGACTTGAAACTCACTGTCCACGGGTTTTTTTTTAACGCTGAATTCAATTTTTGCATCCGTTTTTCAAAATTCGAAAATCCAAGATGGCTGCCGACCGATTATTCGAATAATTAGTCGGCAGCCATCTTGGATTTTCGAATTTTGAACGACTGATGCAAAATTTGAATTCAGCGTTAAAAAATACCTCCAAAAAACCTAATTCCAAGTCATTAGGACTGTAAAAACAGTTTATGCCAACTTTTCCGGTCGAATACCACATAGTCCGAGCCGCCGCCGTCCGGCCGGCCCAAGCATTTCCCCTTCTTCGCCTGAGTTCTTTACTCATTTCCCTTCCTTCAGCGGATGCAGGAAATTGCGTCCTACTCTCTCTTTTCCCATAAGAACACACACTTACTTGTCTTATCTAGCATAACCTTACTTATTATTTAGCAGTTTTAACTCTTATTCACAATTTTAGCTAAAAGCGATTTAATTGTCGATTCTTCCAATTCCAATTCCGATTCAATGGTTTAAGTTTCTTAGTGCATCCATCGTTTTTTTCGGAGGATTTCTCTCCAGAATCGACCCTTAAATCGCCTGTGGCAAAATGATGCAACAGCCCCCATTCTAAACAAGTTTTAGCAACATCAATATGGATATGGAAAAGTGCCATGTTTTAGTTCTATGGGGTCCTCTTTTTAAAATAATGACTGGTCTATTCATGAAATGAAAATGTTTCATTTCACTCGTCCCGTCGCTGATACAAATGAAGCAGTATCAGCATCAGCTGATTTCAGAGTCGAGTATGGTACGAGTGAGGAATGGAATGTTATAAGGAATTTCGTAGTTCATTCAATGAATACGATACGAGAGTATGTTGAACTAGGACTGATTCTCATTCTCACACACTCCATCGCATCGCGCGCACCATCCGTCGTCCGGGTCCTTTCATAAATAATGACCAATCATTCCGAAAACAAGCGATCACTTCCCTCCAAATCAGACGTGTAGGTAATGATCAGGTGTGATCAGGACACCCACGACTACACGCTTACCCTGCCGCACTCACTCACACACTCACACATTTGATACGCAGTGTTGCCGGATAATTGACTGTTTTTGCAGAGCGATATATCGTATCGAATGCCGTTTCAAGATCCCTGCTTCCAAACGCAACCGCTCATTGATTCAATGTATTCCCCATAAGCGCATTTTTGAAGGGAAATTTAGGCTATTAAATCAAACAGTCAGCAGTGCGACCTGTTTGCGATTATGAATTCTACGTCCTTGAAAATGCTTAGTTGTGCCTGGTTCCACTTGTAAAACTGCCGAAATCAACAAGATATGACATATGAAACGATGCGTTTGGAGGTTAGAATCACCTGAATTCTAGACAGATCCCCGCCCATCCCACAACAAGAACAACAGTAACATTTGTAAAAAAAAGAACCGTAAATATTGACATGACGGTTGGACAGTATACATTTAAAGTCACGATGAAGCCCCCCCCCCCAAAAAAAAAAAAAAAAAAAAAAAACTAGACTGCGGTATAGTTTTGAACCTCCACTCCTTTAGACTCACAAGGGTTAAAACAAGAAAGAACTAATAAAAAAAAGAGCAGACTTAATTGGTTCTTCTGCATTTAGTCTCGTTTCCTGCCACCAGAGCACTACCGTTCGATTAATGTCAAATAATTACAGACCGAAAGTAATTTTTATTTAGACAAAAAAAAAAAAAAAAAAAACCGAAAGTCAGTTAGGTACTACATAATCATCCGAAGAACGAAAAATATCTCGACCGCAAAATATCTCGTCGATAACTTCAAAAATAAGAGTGAAAGTACCAAAAAGTAAAATATCGCATTCCAATACAAGAATCGATTTGCGATATTTCATTTTTTGCTACTTTCAGCGTTATTTTTGAAGTTATTGACGAGATATTTTGCAGTGACGTTCTTCAGATGATTATCTAGTAACTGATTTCCGTTTTTTAAATATGATTAAATTACTTTCAGCCTGTAATTTGACATTAATCGAACGGTAGCGCTCTGGTGGTAGAAATCGGCACAAACGCTGAAGAATCACCTTTAATCTAAAAGAATAAAATTCTAGGATAAAAATAAAACAAAATAAAATAACACATCCTCCACCCTCGTTTGCTTCTCTCCCGAGACATAAATTAATGAATATTATCTTGTTCTTATAGTATTTTTATTTCAAGTTTGAATTTATTCAGATTTACGCTTTAAGAGAATTCCTAAATCCCTCTGCAAGAACACACTAATTTTGACTCCATCCTCGATTGAAAGGGTTAAATTTCAGCTGAATTCCCTCGAGCCTCGAGCACGGCAACTCTGGCCTAATCTATGATATCACTGGCCGCAGTCGTAAGTGTGAGCGATCCGGGGGGAGCCCCAATCCCCCGAAGTCGAAGTATCCCGACGTGGAACTCGGGTCGGGTGGTCTCCTTAACTTTCAGGTCCTCCGCCGACCGGACCCTCCGTTCACCCGTGCAGTGTGGTGGTTCGGATAAGGCTCAGGCTTGAACCGGGCCTCTTGATCCACGCTCCACAGTGACCTCACCGATATCCATCAAAGTCAAACAAATATCTTTTCCATTCATCAAACTATCACATCTGTGTCAACATAGGTGAGGATCCCTTTTCTTCTTCTTCTTCTTCTCCTTTTTTTCCGAACATCAAATATGATTAGCTGGTGGGTAACGAATATCCTTCCTCCTTGCACACCCACACAGCGTGGATCCGTTTGTACCATTCGTTTTGGGATGTGTTTGTCTGTCTTATTAACCGTTGGTTTGTTTGGTGTCTCAATTAGGGTTCAGGGGTCATAGATAATTTCGAGCTCGTGCGACTTATGCCCGTTTTTCTCCTATGCTGAATAGGTAATGTGGATAACGCGATTTAACTATCAATAATTAATAAGCATGAATGAGGCTGTTGTACTGTTTTACTGCAGGCGATTTGAATGTCGATTCAGCAGTAAAAACGTCCGAAAATAGCGATGGCAGCATAATTTACGAAATCCACTCATAAACAGCGCAGCGTAGGATTCTCATCAGTGCAATTATTCAATGCCCTTCCTTGGGGACTTAAATCTGTCTTCAGGGATGGGGATGTTTCTAAATTTTTAGATGACTTCCTCTGCCTCCTCCTGAATAAGGCTTTTTATAGTGTGAGTGAGCTGTTGGAGGCTTAATTATTATTTTGTTATCATTTTTAATTTCACCTTTATAGCAATTTTTTTCTTTTTTCTTTTTTGTCTTGTACTTTAGCCCTTGAGGCATTATATGTATCAATTGAAAAATAAATAAATAAATAAATAAATAAATAAATAAATAAATAAACACATAAAATGCTTTAAAACGCGCGACCGACGGGAGTTACGATGACTAATAATTATATTGAGATGTAAGGATTCGAACCGACGCCGTCAGTGTTCACTATTTATTTGTTTATGAAGTCAGCTATAATGACAGTCGGCCATGATTATTTGAATGTGCTGCAATCGTGCACTCGGTGGAGATATACAGGGGTGAAAAGTGCTTATATAGAGTTTTTCGCTATTTTTGAGTTTATTAGTGGATTTTAGTATTTTCTGATGATGTCATGCATTGTCATTTTTACGGCTTTATTACACATGGATTCATACTTTAAAACGCTCTGGCCGAGGTGTGCAACAGACCCATTATACAATTGAATTTTTACGTAGAATAAGCAATGCTGGTAGCCACACAAATGACGGACCAAAGTCGATCGTGTGTACCAGATCCAATTGATAGGCATGAGCATCCAAGGTGTGCTCTGGTCATGTTCGTGCATGGACTACCTCACATAACTCAAGCTTTGAATTGGACTTGACATTTTTTTTTTTTTCCCGGGAAAATGGAACCTACCTTAATCTAAAAGCAGTGAATCTAAAATATTACATAAATATAGCATTGACGTCATATAGTTACTTACGACCAATGTGGGAGGTTTCAGCGGACTTGTACGAAATGATTAAGTTTTACAAGCATTTCAATTGACGTGGAGGTGTAGTCGGCGTCACTTGAAGCGAATTGGTGTCGCGCCTTCAAAAGACGTCTCTGCGTTTGACAATCAATCGGCGTCACGGCAGACTCCGCGATGACGCGCCGATTGACAATGCACGATTTATCCAAACGAACGTCAACGCAAGCATTTTCCACTAAACTTTTCTTGACGTTTGTGTTTTACTTATTGCCGCTAATGGAAAGTTCTTTGTGTATCATTTACGTTCTTAATGTGCCAGCGTCAGAGGAAAAAGAAAAAAAAAACGAGAGCAATTTTACCTTGTTTTTTCTTTCTTTTGTATATAATTTATTTGTTATTTTATTCCACATCAATTAAACAATTTCCTTGTCTCGTCAAACCTCTTTTTTTTGTTTTTTTTTTTTTTGTTTTTGTTTTTTGTTTTTTGTTTTTTGTTTTGGTTTTACAAAAGAATGACAGCCAACACTTGGTTTCATCGATTTCAAAATTTAGCAGCAGCCCCATTGAATATATAAATGACGATGAGTACACTAAAAAATCACAAAATTTTCAATCAGGATCGGGCTTAATGACGGTTAAACGCAGGTATCATGGGATATCTCTAAGTTTCCGTAGAGAAAGTAGCATAATAGATAGGAATCTCCCATGATACCTACGTTAAACCGCCATTACGAACTTGCCGTTATAGCAGTTATGTGAGTTTATTACTGAATTTTAGACTTTCTTAGTGAGATTTTTGTGATTTCCGCTGGTCTTAACGTCAGATTGAACTATTTATTTGCTCACAGCAAAAGTTTGCATGAGCCCAATTGCCTGGAAAAAGCGAAAGGTCGAAAACCTTAAGAACTTTAAAAGCACACATTTTTCGAACCTGTAACCGCATATATCGAAGGGACTCGCCGAAGGGGGGAAAAAACAACGAATTATAATCAACGGGATTTATAGTACATGCTATTATACATATATGCCTACTGAATTATGTATATGTCGATATATAAGATGCGATCGGCTCTGCGCTTTAACGGATGTCGATTTGACATTTTGCGTATAAAATGTAAAAGAGCTTGGGATGCCTACCGACCGATCAAATTAGTCAATTTGTAAAACTCGCACATTTAAGAAAAAAAAAAAAGAAAGATAATCGCGAAACGATCGGTCGCTCCACACGGTAGCTAAAACAGGAGTCATCGGACAACATAAAGCGACAAACCATAACAAGCATATTATTTTTTTATATTTTTTCTTCTTCTTTTTTTTCAAATCTTTTCACTCCTTTTTAACCACCGAATCATAAAAATCGAAACCTGGACTTGGAGACTTGAACTCGCTTGTAAAGCAATGTTGTCAAACTGCAAACATCTCCGTGTTTGCTTTTGCTATGATGCTAGGTTACTTTTTAGCGGATCAAGTGGAATATGTTTCAATTCAACGATGATTTCCAGCCATCGGTTGAAAGATTGATTGCACGGTCCAGTGCAGTACTGTGGCAACAATTTACAGATATATGTATTTACGTATGCAGGAATGCAGGCATTGCAGACTTTGGGGTTTTTCGTAAAAATGCACAAATTTAGTTGGAAAAAACTAAATTAATTCATTTAAGGTATACCGATAACGATTTTACCTCCCTCATGAGACGCTAAGTGTTAACGTTACGATAAGGTTGGATAAGGTTTGGTTGTGTTGGGTTTGTTATGTAAAGTGGGGTGGAGAAAACACAACCTAACGTAACCTAACCTGCTGACCTGACCTCATAGGTTGTTGATGGCTCCACTGTGAATTCCCTTCGTATCATATCGAAGTCAACAATGGCATAACGGGGCAGGGCAGTTGCAAGGGTCTTGTTGCTTTTTACAAAGAAAATGAAAGTCCTTGATCAGTGTAGAGCAAGGACTCCTTTGGGTTTTTCGTCAGTGTCTCGGTTGTGGAGGTTCACTCTTGTAAAGATGCAAAAACTCATGTGTGTTAGGAATTAGGATGTCACAACGGGTTCCTATTTAAAACAAAGCATTTTGGGCCTGAATCGCAAACTGAGAAAAAAGAGCTGAGTTTAACTATTTTTTAGTTCAAAATATGGGCTTCACCCCATAAATTACCTCCGTACCATCTTAGTTTAACTAGTCAAACTAACGGTTTTTAAGAGGTGTCCATACACAGGAAAAAAAGCACGTGCTCCAGACACGATCTATATACACACCAGTACGGAACGTGCTCAGAGCACAAACTTTTCAGGTCCTGGACGCGACGGAATGCGTTTCAGACACAAACTCAACCTAAATAGATCGCGTTCAGAACTCGTTCCGGTACTGGTGTGTACATTTCGTGTCTAGAACACGGAAAGTTCGTGTCTGGAGCACGACCATTTTTTTCTGTGTACTTTTAACTAAAATAGAGTTAAATTCAGCACCTTTTTTTTCAGTCCACATGGAGATATGAATTCTAGATAGAAATCGAAATCATCCTCGTTTTCCGTCCAATGAGCACTTTGAGCTGCATATGCTGACTAAAAAACACCACAATCCAGACCCTTCCAACTGCCGCATCCGTAAAAACAAAAAAAAAAAAAAAATCTCATTTCCAGTGGCAAAATTGTATGCGGAATACACATTGAATGAGTGGTTTATGTTTATCCCAACAAAAATCGTCCATTAACAAAAGCCCAAAGTCTGCATAGTTACAAAATTATCGTCAGACAGCGCTGGCAACACTGTTAGAAAGAGTGAGAGAGAGATGACAGGTGGAGTGGGGTAACACTTCGCTCAGGCAAAAATCTTATGACGCATACTACTGCCATCGGACTAATCTAGTCGCGGAAGGATGAACAGAAGGTAAGGAAAGAGGGGGGGAGAGAGAGAGAGAGAGAGAGAGAGAGAGAGAGAAATAGAGAGAAATTGCAATATTATTCCGTGTACCACTCCTTGTAGACTAAACGTTGGTTAGCAGAGAAGGTGATTATGCAGATGAGCACGGTTCTGGGCCCACCCACTGAGGGGGTCCACACCTGGACCTACCTGTAACCCAGGAGGGGAGGAAAGTGGGGGGGGGGGTGTGGAAGGGAGCGAAGATGTTAGTGGATTCTGAATCATTCGGTAAAAAACGATTCATATCCAAGGTTCGTAAAGATCTTGTATAAGTTGTATATGCAATGGATCTCTCTCTCCGAATCGATTCAACTTTGTTCATTCAACTTTTCGCTCTCTTCTTCGCCTCGTCTATCTCACTCCCGACCCCCTACTAACGACCCCCCCCCCCCCCCCCACTTATTGTTTATAAAGTTACTCTCGTTTCTTGATGTGATGAAGTCTCTTCATTTTTTTAAGGCTGATCGCGCACGTAGCCTGTGTTGTTACCCAGTGCGGTGTGGCCCTTATACATATACAATGAATTCTATACTGTCGTTAATCTCCCATTTAAATCTATGCAGAAATATCGATTTCTTGGGAGTTCAATTACACTGCTTAGGATCAATTATTTTCCATAGATTTACATGCAGACACTAATGATAGTAAAATAGAGAAATTAACTACATTAATACCTACAGGGACAAGGTTCGGCGTGTGAGGGATTAGAGTTGGAGATAAGGATGGAGGGAATAAGGGATAAGAGATATAAGGAATAAAGGAATAAAGGATAATGGGTAAGAGCTAAGGTATAAGGATAAAAGGATACAATGGGACTCTTACTAACCTTTGCTATATGCATTGAATATGCGATTCTTGAGTAAAATCCAGGGAAAATTACAATGAGCACATTAAAAGCTACGAAATTCACTCATAATGGACTCACACAATTATTTTAAAGTTTCAGGCGTAATGGTGGAGCTGCAGAATGCCATGGGGGATACTTGTATCTAATTTGAGACTTCCATGTGTTTGTTTCTACGAAGAGAGTCGAGACACATCAGATAGGAATCTTCCATGCTACCTGCGTAGCTCCGCCATCTTTGCTCGTAAATAGCAGAGATACGCAGGTGTAATATGCCATGGGGGATTCCTATATCTAAATTGCCTCTCTCATCATGGAATCACACGAAGGAAAGTATCAAATTAGCTCGTGGTACCAGCGCAGCTTCGCCAGTGGCGTCGCGTGCAATCTGGCAACACTGTATTCTACCCATTTAAACTGATCTAAAAGGTCGAATTCAGGGGGTGCACAGTGCACACGGTAAATTCGATATATTGAATGCTTTTAAATGGAGGAGGCACATTGTTGCCAGATGGCACGCGATGCCACTGCGCCAATAGGCCCTCAACTTTTAAGTAATTTTGTGAGTCTTTGGGCGTATTTCGTAACTTTTTAATGTGTTCTAGGTCATCTTCGCTGGATTTTTCTCAAGGATTAACGATTGTATCACTTCAAGCAAAACTTAACAAGAGCCTCAATAAATTCCATGTCTGAAAATTCCAATAAATGAGCATAGTTCCATCTTAAAGTGAGTACATCTTATGTGGTTTGGTCCGTAGCTGCCGGTTTGCGTAGATTTAATGGCATTTTGAAATTCACCGAAGATTCCACCGATTGAGAAAAGATTAGAGTTTAGTTCAGTGTATGACTGTAATGCACGAAAATACTAGCGTCTTGTATCTTTTCTCAACCGGTATAGAGTCGTCGATAACTTTGAAAACTTGGGGATATTTTAATTAATAAACGACGTTTCCGCCGATTGAGAAAATATAACGGATGAGAGTATTTTCGTGCATTGCAGTCATACACTGAATTGAACTATGTAATCTTTTCTCAATCGGTGGAATTATTGGTGAATTTAAAAATGTCATTAAATTTACGCAAATCGGCAGCTCTGGTTTGGTCGTTTGCAGCTCGCGCTACTGTTCAGTGCTCATTCCGGTTGCAAACTGAAGACGCTCTGTGATTGGCTGCAAAGCTCCTGTAGATTTATTTGATTTATAAGACGGGAGATTTAACATTTTACTCGCTTGGTAGATGAAAGAGAGTCAGAGCGCAAGAGAAAGAAAATGAATAATGCCTTGAAATTATTTCCAGCACCTCTATCGCGTTGTGCTGTAAGAGAGCCGTGGAAAAAAAAAAAAAAATATATATATACTCAGGTGCGCAATTCTAATTAGGAGCACCTCCCGGTTGATCGGATAAATTATGCGTTTTTAGCAAACGGCCCAGCCTGTCGCCGGATGTCGATAGTTGCCAAATTGGACGAATCATTTATCAGAGGAAGAGTGGTGGAAAAAAAAAAGAAAGAATGAAAAAAAATCTATGATGAGTTCTATTCAAGTTACTGCACATACTTAACTGGACACATTTAAATTTTAAGACGGTGAAGGAAAATCCGTCAAATAGGCATATCAACTACGGAAAATACAAAATGGAAGAGAGAGATGGATATAAACTGGCAGAAATTTTTCATCCACATGACATAAGAGAAATAGATAAAAACCGTGGAATTATAATTATACATTGGAAAATTTTACTCCAATGGGTCTATTGCGAAATTTTGCTGCAGCAAAGTTGAAGGTCGATTTCTTTTTTAACATTTAAAATGTTAAAAAAGTGTCCGAGCAAATCTTAATGCTGATTTTACATTATGAACATGCTGACTTAACTATGGACGTTGTTAAATGAGCATTTTTAAATGTTGAATCGCAGCATTTATCATAATGTAAAATCAGCATTTAGAACATGTCGGACTCTTGTTTTAACAATTTAAATGTTAAATCAGCATTTTTTTTTTTTTGTTCGGTGTAAAGAGAGATCCATGATGGTGGTAAAATGAATGGGTCACAATCAGTAGCGTACGCAGGAATTTGTCTTTCTCTCTCTTGCCCCATTAGAGCACGTGTGTCAGAAAAGGACAAGAACAGGGGCTAAAACGTGACTTCAGCCCCTATTTCTTTCCTTTTCCAGCACATACAGGGTGTTTCACATAACCTGCTCACTATGGTTTTCTTGAACGGGTGACGATAAAAAAATCTGGAAAAATCGGTTTTATAGTAACTCGGACCTGAAGTTTCATTTAAAAATACTGGCACAACCCAAAAATTTGGTTTTTGGGGGGTTTTCAGGGGGGGTGCCCCCCTTATCTCGAGATTTTCAAATAGCAACCCCTATCTTGTGATACCTCGTTTGAAAGAGGGTAAAATTCTAAGCATTTTGGCTTAAACCGGAAGTCGATATCTTATTTCGTTTTCGAGATATCGAAGGTCGAAGATCGATATAGGACCCATTTTCGAAAATTCTTAACTCCTACAAAAAAAGTCGTAAAACAAAAAAACTGCACATGTAAAATGCTCTACTTGATGAGTACTTTCAAGAAAAAAATACAAATTCACAATCAAATAAACCGGAAGTCGACTTTTAGGCACCTTAACATTTTTGGCGGGAAAACCCCCATTTCTCAAAATTTTCAAATGGCAACCCCTATCTTTTAATACCTCATTCGAAAAGGCGTAAAAAGTTGTGCATTTTGGCGCAATCAAAAGTCCGATATCATTTTTCTAATTCGATATATCGAAACTCGAAGTTCGATTTAGACCATTTTTCGACCCTGTAAAAAACTGATCCTATCGTGTGATACATCATTCAAAAGCACATAAAAAACCAAGAATTTTAGTGCAAACCGGAAGTCAATACCTTTTTTCGCGGTCAAGATATCGCAAGTCAAAGTTTAGTCTTTGGTTAGGGCTTACCTTAAACTTTGACTTGCGATATCTCGACCGCGAAAAAAGGTATTGACTTCCGGTTTGCACTAAAATTCTTGGTTTTTTATGTGCTTTTGAATGATGTATCACACGATAGGATCAGTTTTTTACAGGGTCGAAAAATGGTCTAAATCGAACTTCGAGTTTCGATATATCGAATTAGAAAAATGATATCGGACTTTTGATTGCGCCAAAATGCACAACTTTTTACGCCTTTTCGAATGAGGTATTAAAAGATAGGGGTTGCCATTTGAAAATTTTGAGAAATGGGGGTTTTCCCGCCAAAAATGTTAAGGTGCCTAAAAGTCGACTTCCGGTTTATTTGATTGTGAATTTGTATTTTTTTCTTGAAAGTACTCATCAAGTAGAGCATTTTACATGTGCAGTTTTTTGTTTTACGACTTTTTTTGTAGGAGTTAAGAATTTTCGAAAATGGGTCCTATATCGATCTTCGACCTTCGATATCTCGAAAACGAAATAAGATATCGACTTCCGGTTTAAGCCAAAATGCTTAGAATTTTACCCTCTTTCAAACGAGGTATCACAAGATAGGGGTTGCTATTTGAAAATCTCGAGATAAGGGGGGCACCCCCCCTGAAAACCCCCCAAAAACCAAATTTTGGGTTGTGCCAGTATTTTTAAATGAAACTTCAGGTCCGAGTTACTATAAAACCGATTTTTCCAGATTTTTTTATCGTCACCCGTTCAAGAAAACCATAGTGAGCAGGTTATGTGAAACACCCTGTACATTCAAACGGGAGAAGAGAAAGAGAAACATATTCCTGCGTACACTGAAAAAAAAAAAAAAAATCAGCTAAATTTAAATAATTTCAACTTAAAAGTACGGACACCACTTAAAACTGTTAGTTTGAATATTTGAATTAGTAAAATTAACTCCGTGCCATGTTATTTAACACGGCACGGAGTTAATTTTACTAATTCAAATAGTCAAACTAACAGTTTTAAGTGGTGTCCATACTTTTAAGTTGAAATTAGTTAAATTTAGCTGATTTTTTTTTTCAGTGTACGCTACTGGTCACAATAGGGGTGGGGGGAGTTCATCCATCTAATTGCAGCTTCCTCTATGATGAATCTCACTTTCCTCAGCATGGAAAGTTGCGATTAGATGGGACTCCCTCATTATGTGCCCACTCATTCGAAGGCCATATTGTAATTTTATTTAAACGCATTTATTGAGTTTTTGAGTCACTTTTCACACTTGCTGATGCTCATGGTGTCATTTCCAAGTAATTCTACTCCCAGAATAGACCCTCGCTAGAAATGCAGCAAATGTTTGCAACAGACCCTCACAATTAAACGGAATATTTCGGCGATTTTTATTAACAATATGGCAACGTCATAGACGTAACGAAAATTGTAAATAAAAACTTTCCAATGAAAAATTACAACAGCTGTAAGTACATCCAGACGTGTTTGGAACGAAATTTTCCCTTGAAGCACAATCAAATGACGTTGAAATAAAAATGTACTAACTCTAATTGAATCCAAAATGTACCTACGTCATGTCACCTCTGCGATAGAAGAGATTCTTCCCAAAAACTTTCCTATGCTGCTTTGTCACGTTCCAAGGAGGGGAAGGCGGGGGAGGGGGGAGTCTTTAATTTTGCCAAATAGAGGTCATCCACACCTTAAAGGGGTGTCTACACCTGCGAATTTAAAAGCGCGAATATACTGATTGAGCCAATGAGCTTCTTTGTTGTCGATTCATCGGACTCGACTTATCGACTTCAAGGCAGCTCATTGGCTCAATCATAGTTTATTCGCGCTTTTAAATTCGCAGGTGGAGACACCCCTTCACTCATAAAACGAGATATTTAGGTTAGAGTCCCTGTATGTAGAGAGTTACGACAAGTTGAAACCATCGGCGCCGCCGCCATTTGATGCGTTTATGCCACGGCCGTGGTTTTTGTACATTATTGTTTACGTTTTCAGGGCCGTATTTGTGTTTTGATCCAATGCATAGATTACAGTGCAGTAGAAATTTCCAACGGTATAACCTTTCACTGTCTTTGCTGATCGAAATCTAATGGGACTCTTGCAAACTTTTGCTGCGGGCAAAGGAATAGTCCAATCTGATGTAAAAACCTGCGCAAATCACGAAAATTGCACAAAGAAAGTCTAAAATTCAGTAATAAATTCACGTAACAGCTAAAACGTCAAGTTCATAATGGCGGTTTAACGCAGGTATCATGGGAGACTCCTGTCTAATTTATGTCACTTTCTCTAAAGAAACACAGAGATAAGTATGTCTCAATTTAGATAAGAATCTTCCATGATACCTGCGCCTTTCCGCCACTCAACCCGATTCTGAGAGTGAATTTCGTGATTTTTTAGTGTACTCATTGTCATTTTTACAGGTTTTTATGCAAGAATCAACTCTTCAGTCCCCTGTAGCAAAAGCTTGCAAGAGTCCCATTACACCACTTTTAAAGCTTGCGCTTTCCGAAAAGTCTGGTGTGTTGTTGTTGTAACCAACACAACAAGGAATTCCCATTAAAAATATTATATTCTGAGCTCAAAATCGCGTTTTCAGAGCTACAAAACCCAGATAAAAATCGAAGACATCCTTGTTTTCAGTTAGTTCCCCAAAATTATCGCGCTTTCATTTTATATTCATAATTTTACTGAGTAATTAAAAGTTTGTTGTTGTAAAACGCAACAGCTTTTTTTTCCACGTTTCGTTCAACTGTTAAAGCGTTCATACATTAACTATACTTCTTTATAATACTAAAAGGACCTTTGTTATTGCTTAGCTCCTGATGTTTTAAGCATTTTAATGTGGCTCTTTGTTTTGTTTTTATTTTTTTTTATTATTTTTTTATTTATTTATTTTTGTTTTCATTTTATATTATTCTCGGCGTTTTCCGCATTTCAATTAAGTTATTAAAAATTCATCATAAAGGTCTCATACGTAAATGGAGGAAGGAATCAACTGAGTATTAAGTATTAATCTGACGGACGAGACTTTTGACACTCTTGAACAAATGATTACTAATGAATGAAACTAAAGATAAAAAGGCCTCAAATTTCGGATGAATCTGAAAAGATGAGAAAAACCTAGTAGCAATTTCTAGCTATACGTATTATAAAGTAGGGTACAGCGAAAACTGCATTATTTCGAATTTCGACTTTTGGGCGTTGGTCTACATGTTCCTTTTATCTGTGTGATGAAGTGTGAAATATTCGGTTATATCCTCCGATTTCATCTTCTGTCTACGCGCGAGGAGCTTGAATTTAACTGATTTTTACCGATTTTTCGTAAATAATTGACTGGAGGCCAAAAAATTCACCGAGACTTTACGATAAATATCGTAAATAATCGTGAGTGGGCATTACAGGCTCAACTTTTCCCGCTGATTACGAATTTGGCTTTAAATTTGGCCTATCATGTTCAGATTTTTTGCTAATGCCCGGTATCGTCATTTGGGGAAGGCAGAGTGGGGAATTTGCCCCCCCCCCGTAGTTTGGCACATCCAGAAATTTTGGCTCACACAGAAAATTCAACGAGTAAAAAAATAACAAATAAATAATAAAGGTTGTCAAATTTAGGTATTGGTTAAAAAAATTTAAATTTTTTGAAAATTGGGAACAAAATGTATTTTATCCCAAAATTTTCCCAGACTGTATACAGTAGCATTAAGGGCATATCAAAGATCTGGAAGGTCAGAGTTTCAAGGACCAAATGCATAAGAAGCACACAAAAAAGGATCACCAGACCCCCCCCCCCCGGGCAAGACCTGATATGACGTGCAAATGCCCTCTTCAGTTTTTCAGCCAATTACCGGCAAATAACAATACTCGTGATTTAAACGTTGAAAGATAAATGCCATGAATCCAGCGTTAGAATCAGTAGCGTAGCGTGCTATTTGGCAACGTTGTCGTTCGTCCATTTAAACCCATGAAAAAGGTCGAATGATAGGGTGTTCGGTGAACACCTTTGCATTCGACCTTTTACATGGGTTTAAATGGACACAATACAGCGTTGCCAAATTGAACGCTACGCCACTGGTTAGAATGTGCCAAATGAGTGAATAGAAACACGTTTATTGGAGTAATAGAAACACTCAAGAGATTTGAAGGTACCGTTTTTGGAGTTGGGGTTTATTTATCAAACCATTATTGTATGTCCCTGTGTTACAAGAATTCTGCATTTGCCTTTGTTTCGATTTGCAAGGCAGAAACTGTACATATAAAATTATGTCTGTAATTATAATTATCCATACTCGGTATAGGGAATTACATACAAGTTTCAGACAAGTTCAGTTCATACTATAAAGGGCCATCCAAGGGTATTTACTCTTTCACTTATATTTATTTCAGCGATAGTGTTAACATTTTCCTCCGATAAACGTGTTTAAATCATGATAATTACAAAATAATTGGCTCTCATTTTGCCTAGTACTTTCCTAAAGAATACTCATCCATGAAGTATCAATATTATTTAACCATACAGCGTGTTCAAAAAGTCCGTCCCCCCCATCTAACTTTTGAACGGCTGCAGATAAAAAAACGAAACTTGGGGGATGTTTATAACTTAATGGGAACTACTTTTCGGCGTATCCAAAATTTCCGAGGGGCGCTCCTAAGGGGGGGTTTCGCCCCCTAACTCAAATTTTCAAATGGGAACCCCTATCTTGTGATACCTCGTTTCAAAGGGCACAAAATTCTAAGACTTTTGGCGCAAACCGGAGGTCGATATCGTTTTTCGTCATCGATATATCGATAGTCAAAGTTTGATTTCGACCCATTTTCAAAAAAATCAGAACTCCCATTTGAAATGTCGGAATTTAGAAAAATAGGAGTCAAAAATACTCTAAAAATCAAGTACTTTCCAGAAAAAAATACGGTTTTGACATTAATCTAGTCTTAAAGCCCCCCAAAATTATTTAAAAAAATGACCCCTCAGGGGGCTATCTCAAAAATTCCGAGGCACGACTCCTATCGAGTGATACGTCGCTTGAAAGAACACACAAAACTGAGCATTTTGGCACAAACCGCAGGTCGATATCGTTTTAGTTTTCGATATATCGACATTTGATGACGGGTAAAAATCCAACTTTGTCATTCGATATATCGAAAACCAAAAGCGATATCGACCTGCGGCTTGTGCCAAAATGCTCAGTTTTGTGTGTTCTTTCAAGCGACGTATCACTCGATAGGAGTCGTGCCTCGGAATTTTTGAGATAGCCCCCCTGAGGGGTCATTTTTTTAAATAATTTTGGGGGGCTTTAAGACTAGATTAATGTCAAAACCGTATTTTTTTCTGGAAAGTACTTGATTTTTAGAGTATTTTTGACTCCTATTTTTCTAAATTCCGACATTTCAAATGGGAGTTCTGATTTTTTTGAAAATGGGTCGAAATCGAACTTTGACTATCGATATATCGATGACGAAAAACGATATCGACCTCCGGTTTGCGCCAAAAGTCTTAGAATTTTGTGCCCTTTAAAACGAGGTATCACAAGATAGGGGTTGCCATTTGAAAATTTTGAGTTAGGGGGCGAAACCCCCCCTTAGGAGCGCCCCCCGGAAATTTTGGATACGCCGAAAAGTAGTTCCCATTAAGTTATAAACATCCCCCAAGTTTCGTTTTTTTATCTGCAGCCGTTCAAAATTTAGATAGGGGGGGACGGACTTTTTGAACACGCTGTATGTGGTATGGAGGAGTAAATGCACAAACTTTCTGTGGCGTCGCACAGTGTGGGATATGACCGAAATAGCTAGACAAAAGTCTTCCCTCCCTTCTTCATGATTAAAATTATGGTTTCTGGGGTTTTTTAGGTCGCTTTTTATGGGTAAATGCGGGTAACAAAAGTTACGATATAAAAAAAATGAGGTTTCGCGGAAAAATTACTTCTACAAACCATCACTATTTCAGCTTGAAAAAAAAACTTTAAATTAGGTCTACAATAAAAATCAATGTGCCAAAACGCATCTACATACCTTCGTCTACAATATAAATTCAATATTTGATTCGTTTTTTTCACTTTTTTAGACTGTAAATTGACAGAAACTATTCAGCGTCAATAATGGCTTCCAACTGTTTTTACATCAATACCACAATCAAGGGTAGATTTCAAGCTCTGTAACTATTTACCTCATCATAAAACCGCAAGATTGATGCATATATTCGTGATCAGCACACTCTCAGCTGTCATTTAAGACCAATTTTACCTCATTTTGATCACATTGTTTTTTCGACTTTTGTCTAGCTATTTCGGCCATATCCCACACTGTGCGTCGGTCTGGGTGTCTGTCTGTCTGTCTGTCTGTCTGTCTGTCCGTCCGTCCGCACCCAAAAACGAGAAACCCAGCATAAATTGTGAATTATTGATCCATATGCATAAAATTTTTGCGGAGATGTTGCTTTTAACATTTTCCAGAGGGACTTTTTTGTTTTTTGAAATTTTAATTTTTAGGTTAGTCATGGATGAAAAATGGTATCCATTAAAAGCAATGGGAAAAAATGGGTCAAAAAAAGGAAAAATTTACATATTTTAAAAATGAATCTTTAGATCTGGATAAAAATATCAAAGGGGGGGTTTGGGGGGCTCCCCCAGGATATTAAAGGGGGGTCTGGGGGTCTCCCCGGAATATTAAAGGGGGGTCTGGGGGTCTCCCCCAGAAGATTAAAAGGGGGTCGGGCGGTGTCCTCCAGATTAAATTTAATGTGAGAAAGTGTTCGCAGGGTATTCCCTATTATTTATTGGCAAAATGATGTCCAAGAAATCGTATGATTTGATCCACAGTCCAGCGTTACTTTTTAGCGAAGGTCTTCATCTCAATATGCGAAACCGCGCGAGCTTTGGGCGACTTCCTTTTCTCCTCCCCTTTTCTAAGCGCGGACGCGTGCTGGCTTATTTGTTCGATTCATATAGTCAGAGCACAGCGACACCTCGAGTTGCATTCAGACACGAATAAACTACATTTAACTCGTGAGAACAGCGGTATAACCTATAATTTATATATTTGCACGCATCGCGGAATGCATATAGGTATATACATATATAGGCGCGGGCACGCAGCGTCTCTTTTTTGCTCGCCTCGCAAATGCACCTTTTGCTTTATGTCTTGTTGTGCCAACTGTGGAGTATTGTCACTGTGGACTCTATAAAAGCAATGTATATGAAAAGTAAAGAAAAAAAAAAAAGAAAAAAAAACTGTAGACAATAAGCGTAGTTTTTTATCCTACAGTATGAAAACATGTCAAATCGCAACAGTGCAGCCAGATCTTACAAAAAAAAGATGAACGAACTTAATATTAAACTCTAATCTCTGTAGACGGCTTTAGTGCGAAGTCAATAACGGTTAGCCAACGACCACAACAATGCACTCATCGGTCGCAATCGATTGTGATAAAACTCGCGTAGCGTTCCAAAATACCTATCTCACTCACTCTCCCATGACCCTCATGTACACCCATCTCTTTCTAGTTTCGAAATTCGTATATAGGGCCTTGTTTCACGACATATTATGATCAAAATCGCATTAAAATGCCTGGAGGAAATTATTTCAGCCAAAAAAATTTTACGAAAGATGTCTTTATATACGATTCTTGAAATTAGAGTGAGATGGCAGTACATGGGGGTTACGTGACAGCGAGAGAGACAAACTGTCTTTGTTTGGAACGCTCATCACCGGCAGTCACCATTACTGAAACCCTCTATTCAAAATGTGTTCCTTATTTGCGCCGCCAATCTGGCAGAACTGAGTCAAGTCAGTCAATCCGGTAGACACGTTTCAATGCGATCTGCGCAACCTCCGCTATAAGTGACGAAATAGTGACGAAATGCTGGCGCAGCTAAAATACGGACGTTCAAATCTACGGCTGTTATAGAATTGCGCCTTGAAATATTTGCTCCGAAAATTACCCTTTTCCCCCCTTACTCGGGTGTCTAGGATTGTGCAAATTTTTCAGGTATTGAAATCGGACTTGCTTGCGCTAATACTTGGCACTTTTCCAAGCTGAATCGATAGAGTGGTCACAGGGGGAATTTCAGCGACATCACCTTTTTGACCATGTAAAGAGTCATGAGTTGCTGTGGATCAATAGCCCCAGGTGCAAAAGATAAGAAAATCCTTGAGGGCGATCGACTTCATTTGCCAAGCTGAATCAATAGGGGGGTCATAAGGGGGGTTTCGGCACGAGTCATGAGTTGCCATGGAGCAACGGCCCCAGGTGCAAAAGATATGGAAACCCTTTAAGGCGATCGATTCGTGTAAAAAGAAAGTGCAAGTGTTTTGGAGTGGCTGGCTACACGTATAGAGATCAATATGATTGTTTTTTTTGTTGGAAGAGTTCATATGATGGAGAAACGGACACATGAATGGAACAAACAAAATTTCCTCACCTGGATAGTTTTATTGGAATACTATGTGTCCAGATAGCTTCTATAAAACCAGTGGCGAAGCTTTTCTCCGATGCGCTCCCTACCAAGGTTTTTTTTTGCCCTCCCTTAAAAACATGGTCCCCTCCCCTCCCCCTCATTTCACCATCAATAATGACCAACTTTTTTCTTGGGTTGCGGTGACAAAATTTAAGCTTTCGAGGGCTTCTAGACGATTGTCGAAACTTCAGCAACGATTTTCTATCCACATTCTGATATTTGGACTGATATATTATTTGATGCGCGATATAACGATTGCAAAATGTTTCAAAGTTTGAGAAATCAAGAGTGTTTTGGCATGTTATGACTATGGGACGCGAGACTTGGCCGATCAAACAGCGAAATACCTGCGGGATGGAAATGGAAAAGGCGAAGGAATGTGATGAGGTCGGCGGTAATTATTATACAGTCAGCAGAAAAGGTCATCAATAAAAAGGCTTTTCCATTATACCTATATGTACCGTGAATGAATACACAATAGTATCAAATGCTCTGTGCGCGGGCCGAGCAACTAGCATACACCAAGAGGAGAGAATGCATGGATGAGGGCGGCGTGTGGAGGGGGAGGGGGCCGAGAGAATGGATAATATTTCACACAAACTTTGAGCATTGAGCTCGATGTATCCGATTGTTCCTCACAATGGAATCGAAAGAGAGAGAGAGAGAGAGAGAGAGAGAGAGAGAGAGAGAGAGAGAGAGAAAAGAGAGAGAGAGAGAGAGAGAGAGATAGAGAGAGAGAGAGAGAGAGAGAGAGAGAGAGAGAGAGAGAGTGAGAGAGAGTGAGAGAGAGAGAGAGAGAGAGAGAGAGAGAGAGAGAGAGAGAGAGAGAGAGAGAGAGAGAGAGAGATGGAAACTAGGATGACACGGAAGGAGAAAAGAATGGTCGAGAGAGATAGTATGGGAGAGAGAGAGACAGAGGTATCAGAGAGTGAGAGAGAATGGGGCATCAAAGAAGGAGAGAGAGAGTGAGAGAAAGGGAGAGAAGGAGAGCGAGTGAGAGAAAGAGAGAGAAGAAGAGAGAGTGAGAGAAAGAGAGAGAGCGAGAGAGTGAGAGAAAGAGAGAGAACGAGAGAGGGAGAGGCATCAGAGAGCGAGAGAAAGAGAGCGAAAAAAGGGGGGAGGGGGAAGGGGGGGACGGGGGCAGATTGCGTTTGTCGGCCATTAATTATAGTCAATATTGTTCACCTATACTCGAATACTTGAGCACGCATGTCGTGTTTACTCAATAGTTATGTACTTCCACTCCCCATTTGTTATGTTCCATCGCATCTGCCTTTACGCCGAGCTGCTTCGTGGATACAAACTGCGCATCATATCAGTTTCTTGACCGATTTATCAATAATGGATATGCTGTAGATCATATCTGTAGCCATAGGAATTCGTCTTTCCCTCTCTTTGACCCATTTGATCTCGTGCGTTAGAAAAGGGTGGAGAGAGGGGCTCTCACGTGACTTTAGCCCATGTTTCCGTCCTTTTTTAACTCATGTTTATAGTCAAATGAGCAATGAGAGAGAAAGAGACAAAAACCTGGTTTATTTCTATACGGTTATTTTCCGGATCATATATTCAACGGTTCTTGCTGATTTTTGATTGAGCTAATTTATTTATCATCTCTTAAGAAAGAAAAAAAAAACTTATTCATTTCCAAAAGAAAACACTAAAATTCACTATCAAATGACTTAAAGCTACTCGACAAAATACTCTCCATTAAACAGTATACTTTCTGGTGACGCCGAAAAAATGTAAGCACGCATTGTATCATGAAACGTATAAAGCTACCACTCTTCCAGCAATTTGAACAACAAACCATAAATTTAATGATAAATTTAAATCACAGTGCTTTTGAAGAGGAGTCAAGAGTCATTCTGCCTAATCATTCAGCCAGTTTTGATTCTTGAAAAAAGGCTGTATAATTTCAACGATTTACCATTACATTTACGGGCCGTTATCGGGTAAATCGCAGAAAAAAACACATTTGACAGAAATATTCGCGTGTAGCTTCGTCAGAGCTTGTGACGTCATAATATTAAAAACAACAAAACTCAAAAATTTGACTTATTTTCTACTCCACCGTTTAAGTCACCATATGCAAGCGCCTTCAAGAGGCAACCAGTTATGCTTCCTCGCAAACTCAACGAGCTTCTTATGGGATTGATTGTGAATTACACCGTCAACATACTAACCAGACAAAGAGACACTATCGTTGTCAGATCAGTGATTTTATTTGCACTCTTTATACTACGAGTACTACCGTCGCACTATGGTCTGAGATCGAAAAAAAAGTGGCCAAAAATCCAGTGAGAAATAGTCATCAAAAATCATCGTTTTCGACCTTTTAAGGTTAATTTAAGACTTTATGGTGACACTTTCAAGTTTAAATTACTTGTTAAAAGTGTTCTCTGTAATTGAATTTGGTATTAAAAGTTTATAAATGATGAGTTTATGGGAAATTCACTTTTTGATTTTTGGCCACTTTTTGACGATCTCAGACCATATAGTGCGTCGAGTCAAAGTTTAATTGATTTAATTTTTAGTTCATTTGTAAGTGAGGTGGAGTGGAGATGATGTAAGACACGAGCTTTCTCCTCCCCCCCCCCCACACACACACACACACCAACACTCCTCCCCCCGATAATCTCCCCTTAATGAGTCAGGGGTGGTTTTTGAGCATTTTTACGGCTATTTGCATGTTCATTCAAAAGGGGAGCAAGCAGACCCCTCATTTTGGTGTCTCGAAGGGCCCTACTAGAAAAGTTTTCAAATGTAAAGGTTTGGCTTGTAATACACCACTTCATTCAGAGGGTCTTCATCAGAACGAAAGAAAAGGTCCACCCAAAGAGTAAATAAGAGTCGCAATTGCATTGAGAGCTAGCGTGGTCAATGCTGCCTGCAGTGGCGTCGCGTGCCAACTGGCAACAATGCCACTGCTCCATTTAAACTCATTAAATATATCGAATTTTTCTTGTGCACTGTGCACCCCCTGAATCCGATCTTTTACATGAGTTTAAATGGATAGAATGCATTGTTGCCAAATTGCACGCGACGCCACTGGCTGCCTGCTAAGAGTCGGCTTCTGATTTGGCTGGAAATGGAGGGAAATGCGAGGGTCCAAATTTGTTTTGACCTTATGGAAATTAACACGGGGTTTTCGTTCCGGGCCATTTATCTCGAAACCTGTGCAAAATAGACTGGTAATTAATACGAGTCGATTAAGCAGAATTTTCTCAACCAATTGCGATAGGTCAAAAGTGCCACTTTATTGCAAATTTGAAAATACTGTCTCAGTTGAAAAATACACATAATAGTGATTTACTCAACACACGGCGAGCATGAAAACACACTATTATGTGTACTTTTCAAGTGAGACAGTCTTTTTGAATTTTCAAAAAACAGGTACTTATGACCTATCAAGTTGTTGAGAAAATTCTTCTAAATCGGTTGATGGCATTAATTTGCACGTATGAATTTGGAACAGATTTCGAGATAAACGGCCCGGAACGAAAAGCCCATGTCAATTTCCATAAGGCTAAGAACAGTCTGGACCCACGCTCCAGCCAATCAGAGGCCGGCCCGCGTTTCCGATTCCTTATCTGCGTTGATCACGCAGGCCTTCCATTCAATTGCGACTCTTGTTTCCTCTTTGGGTCCACCACGCAAAGGTTGCCGAACCATCCTTTTCAAAATGGCATCTAAAGATTTAGGGATTAAGAGAGAGAGACATTTCGAAAAAACGACTACGGACTGAAAAGATGTAGAAAAAAAAAAAAACAAAAACAAAAACAAAGAAACAAACGTTTGAATTGCAAGTCAACCCGACTCTTCAATCAAAAGTTACGACCAACTGAACTTTAAGGAGAAGTTTTGTTTCCCATTGTATGCACTTTACAGGAAGGGCACCATTTAATTTCAATCGGCCGCAACTTTTGATTCTTATAACGATATCCGCACGTACGACGAGATTGACTTCAAGCCACTAGCGGATCCACGTTATTGTCCTTCTCTCTCTTCTCCCATTAGAATGCATGTGTTAGAAAAGGATAGAAGAGGGGGCGAAAATCACGTGACTGCCCCTAATCTGTCCTTTTCTATCATACGCGTTCTAAAGGGAGGAGAGAGAGAAGGATAGATTCCTAGCGGATCCACGTTACTGTCCTTCTCTCTCTTCTCTCATTAGAATGCATGTGTTAATTAGAAAAGGATAGAAGAGGGGGCGAAAATCGCGTGACTGCCCCTAATCTGTCCTTTTCTATCATACGCGTTCTAATGGGAGAAGAGACAGCAGGGCAGATTTTTGGACCCGCCAGTGCTTCAAGCAGAACCGCAACTTGAAAAACTAATGGCACATGTAAATAAAATACTTGAAAAATAAAAATGCGAAATAATGAAAACAAGTCGTGGCTTCACGAAGAGGGAGAAACCGACGAGGTTAGAGTATGCTTCCAAGGAATCAAGGAATCAAGACTCAAGGATGTATTGAAAATGCTCAAGATCCTTACTAACAATATAACTGTACGGAACTACATAACTACATATATAAGTAGTATGAGGAAGCCGCGAGCCAGCCGTGATCTGTGAGAGGGGAAATACAACGCAATCCATGAATTGATTGAGTGAGTGCGTAAAAAAATGTATACTTATATACATCTCAATTTAATCAATAATGAATACGAGAACCGCCTGAGAAGCATTCGTCACATGAGTTTAGCATTTCTGATGGGTCTCTTGCAAACTTTTGCTGTGAGCAAATGAACAGTACAATCTAGTATAAACACCAGCGAAATTCACGAAAATCACACTATAAAATTCAGTAATAAACTCACATATAACTGCTTTAACGGCAAGTTTGTAATGGCGGTTTAAAGCAGGTTTCATCGGAGATTCCTGTCTTTTATGTCACTTTCTCTTCGGAAACACCGATATTTTATGTCTCAATTTAGATAGGACTCCCATATATGATACCTGCGTCTCTCCGCCATGGAGCCCAATTCTGAGTGTGAAGTTCCTGATTTATTAATGAACTCATCGTCATTTTTACACAGTTTTATGCATGAATCAACTCTTCAATTACATGTTGCAAAAGTTTGCAAGAGCCCCATTGAAGGTGATCATTACTATTCACCCAAAATTAAACAAGAATCATAACTTCACTCAGAATTAATAACTGTAATTCTTTCTTCCCTGAACACGGTATTTAATATTGAACGGCTCTCTGCAGAATGGAACCGACCAACAAAAATTTTCGTTTCAGTTTTTTTTTGTGTTTTTTTTTTTTTTTTTTTGTTTTTTGTAGGTGGTAAATTTTGGAGAGGAACCGACCTCTTTGTAATAATTACGATGTAATTGCTTCAACTTCGAAATAGTAAATCAACAAACCCTATTATATTAATACAGTAAACTATATAGTATTGTAGTATGAAATAACATTGCCGAATAAACTTCAAGTTGAAAAAGAGTATGCACAAAATGAAACGGACAACTATCTGAACGCAACACATCAAAAGAATAATGACAAAATGCAAAAATAATTTTAAAAGTTGTAAAACAACAAGTCTATAACGTGCTGCTCACTTTCAACATTTACATGTTTGTTTCAATGTTTTCCTCCCCTCCTCTTTCATGCAATAGTTTAATGTTTGCTAGTTTCATAAGTATGTCCATACTTTTTTCTTAAATTCTAGTGATTCTCCTTCTTTTCTTTTTTTTATTTGATGTGTTTTGTTGCTGTGATAGAGTAAAGTAATTTTCTCATTTTCCTCAAAACTTTTCTACAAACTTGGAGTGAGTTACACTTTTTTTTTTCTTTTTTTTTTCTACGCAACTTTGCGTTTTTTTATTCAATATTTCTTGCTCGAAAGCGGCATGTTTGTTACTGAATTAAACTATGTAATTTTATTTAGATTCCCATCATTTTATAAATTCAAGAACACAAACGTGCAAATTAAGGATTTTTTTCTGTCCTGCTTTTTCATCTCATTTCCATGTAGAAAGGAAATTAATTCCATTCATTGACGGTGCTTCTAAACCTTTAGCTGCGACACCCCTCACGGATAGAGGTAGTTTCAGAAGTGTAGGCGCACCTACAGTGGCGTACGCAGGGGGGGGGGGCAATTTTTAGTCAAACACTCATCAGTGCGTGCCCCTCCCAAGAAAAATCCTGTGTACGCCACTGCGCACCTTATAGGAGTGGATTTCGGAAGTTGTTAGTGCTGCTATCGTTAGTTTTGGGGGTTTTTACACCAGAATCGACTATTAAATCGCTTATAGCAAAAGTGTGCAACAGCCCCATTGAATCTATACAGGTCGGTCTGATTGTGAGTTTAAGCCAAGCCATGGAGAATGGAGATCTCGAGTAAATTCTCTGAATTGCACCCTAATAAATGGCTGGGTCTGATTCTGTTGAAATTGCCTCTAGCGGCAACATCGGCTGAAACACTTGACGAAAGAAAGTTAAACGCGGCTTATGAAATACAATTGAGTTAATAATGGCCCTATTATTAGACTGCTGTTAAAGAACATTACAAGAGTATGACGCGGAGTCCTGCCTGCGTCGCGTCGCCCCCTCCCCCACTCCCCCCACACCCCTACCTCACCGTACAGTCGATCACTCTATGTGGCAGCCGATTTGCGCTTGCGGCTCACAAGATTAAGAAGAAGCCGAGGGGGAAACTAAAAAGTACCAGTTTGTTCAACTTTAACAAAACACTCAGTTACTCACCCACTCCATATATGGAGTATATATATATATTCTCAAGATCACATTCACATTTTACCGTCGACCAGTTCCCACGAGATGGAAGTCACCCTTCCATCGTTAAATTATACGTAAGAGTAGAACTGAGAGCTTTGTAAGGCGGGCTTTGTTGAAGTTACTTGCTTCGATATACATGTAGTAAGTACATACCCATATGACAATTTTATTTCTTCCAGATTTTTATTAAAATGTCGTATCCTATTTTTTTTTTTTTTTTTTGTTTTTTTGTTTTTTTTTTTTTTTTTTTTGTTTTTTTTTGTTTAGTGTTTTACACGGATGGATCCAGCAATGGCATTGTTGCACACTTTTGCAATAAGCGATTTAATAGTCGATTCTGGTGTAAAAACTAAAAACCTCCAAAATAACGATTGCAGCACTGAACACTTCTGAAATCCACTCCTAAACTCAATGAAAGCTTTTATTTGCGCGAGCGTAATGGTGATGCCTAATGTGGCTTAGGGCAGTAATAATGGGAGATTCCCATCTATAACAATACTGTAACTCCACCAAGAAGTGACCGATTTCCAAGAAGGGACGGCTTTCATTTGACACCGGTGTCACTAGTTGTCACGGTGCCATTCATCGCATGTGGATCACAACGCTTGGAAAAGATTATATTAAGTTTAAGTCCAAGACTCTTATCCCTCCGATTTCGAAAAAAATAATAATACAAAAAAAAAAAAAAAAAATATGCTGCCAAGAATCTTCAAAGCGAAGCTCTGAAATCACGTTTTTAGTTCAATTATCTTACTACAAAGGGATGCGTAATAGTTCTAGACCACATAGTGCATGCAGAGCGGCGGCTCAATTGACAAATAAATGAATCACGAGGGCAACGTTTCAAGATTTTACTGTAATTACAGTAGTTTTACATTGGATTGCGGATAGACGATTTCCCCACAACCTGGCAATGCTGCATATAGATAGCATTGCTTGCTGAAATTCAATGAAACTGAAAGACTCACCTGATCTGAGAACATCTATAGGTACTGACTGGTACGGCATATTGTAAGGGTAGCCATCTTTCCTTAGCGTTTTTGGTTTCCTTCGAGGTCTATATTTATAATCTGGATGTTCTTTCATATGCATGGCACGTAGTCTTTTTGCCTCGTCTATGAAAGGCCTTTTTTCATTTTCGGTCAATAATTTCCATTCGGCTCCTGAAAAGTCAAAGGACTTGTTATCGTTTAAACTAATCTCGAAAAAGAAACAAAACAATGGGTCTGTTGCGAACTTTTGCTACAACGATTTAAGAGTGTTTAATCAGATGTAGAATCGCCTGAAAAGTCCAGTGGTGGCATCAGAAAGTCATAAAATGCAATAATAAACTCACAAAAGGCGTTTAATGAAATCCAAGATGGCGGAGAATTATCGATCAATTTGCATGCACGCACCACGAACATCCAAGGATGGCCAACCTCACAATATCGATCACAACCAATCACAACGTAAACAAACACATAACCTCTACCTCCAGTGAGTTTGTCAAAGTTGGCCATCCTTGGATCTTCGTGGTCACGTGGTGCATGCATGCAAATTGATCGATATTTCTCCGCCATCTTGGATTTCATTAATCGTCTCTTGTGAGTTTATTATTGCATTCTATGACTTTCTGATGCCACCAAGAATCGTCATTTTCAGGCGAGTTTACATAAGATTTAACACTCCTAATCTTTAAAGCAAAAGTTTGCAACAGACTGAGTATTACAATACTCATTCAGAGGAATATACATTCCAGTGGTAGTCCGTGGGTTCAAAAGTGGAGGGGCTATCGAAAAAATGTGATGACCCTTTTTTTGCGCTTCTCAGTCTTCTTGAGCCCTTCTCCATAGAAAATGGAGGGGTGGGCAGTGGCGGATCCACGAGGGGGGGGGGGGGGGGCACGGGGGCACGTCCCCCCCAGAAGCCTAAAATTTTGCCTTTATTCTATAGAAAATAGCCCGAAATTGCTTCCACCAACGCTTCTTTCAAAATTTCACAGGCGTGCTCCCCCAAAAAAATTTTCTGGATCCGCTACTGGGGGGAGGGGGGGTTAAATGTGTAACGACCTTTGTTTTTTTCCTTGAGCCCTCAAATCTCTTTCACGGACCGCCACTGATACGTTCATACGGAAACATGCATTGGCGGATACAGGGGGGCGTTCGGCTAAAAAAGGGAGAAGAGAGGGAGAAGAAAGAGGAAAAAAAGAGAGGAAAAAGGAAAAAGGGGTCTCTGGGGGGTGAAAGTCCCACGTTGGTCTCCCCCCCCCGTGCGCGAGGGTTGGGTCCGCCTATGAAAACATGATAATTATTGATGTGTCACATGTTACATTGACAATCAAAAATAAGGTGTTTTTCGCCAAGTCATAATAATTTTGGTACTTTTTACTAGAGGCAGAATTGGCTGGATTCGATGGTTTGAGCCATTTAATTAAGCCCCAAAATTTTGATTTGGCGTAAACATCCTAATTTGCACTTTCAATTGTCATGTGGCAGATCAATCGAAAAGTCTTGATCTGTTCTTTCAGAATTCTGTCAAGGGTGATCACAAAGACCGATTCAAATTATTTCCACGAAGCCCTCATAACTCCACTTGGTGGATAAAACCGTTTTATTTTACTCATTTTAAGCTCTAACATGAATGACTTCACACATTTCCAAAATATTTTGCTGTCTACTGTTCATAATCTTGATTTTCAATTGTAAAGTTATGTCCAGGAAATTCCAAGTTTCATTCCACCGTTCGTCGCATCTGATTGGTTGATTTTGAATTTCTCGCTTCTTACAAAAACAGTCTAACCCTTCACTGCATGACCTTTTTTAAACCAAATGTGGATTTGTCAATTCACTAGGTGGTCAAATACATGGGAAAAATAGTGGAAAAATAATTGGACGGTTTTTCGGTCAAAATTATCATTGTTATGCTTTACACCCGTTTCCTTCACATGCTATAACACCATAAGAAATGGCGGGAAAAAAAAAAAAAAAATTTGTTCAAATTTTCAAAAAAAATATTTTAAATTTTTCAAAACGCAAATGCCGAAAGCTTTGTAAAAACAATAAAAATGGGGTTGATTTGGATAAGGGGGCAAATTTTCCCCCGACACGAATTCCATTACTAAAATGCATTATAATGAGTGCTGGTAGTATTTCGGAAAATGTTTGAGCCAGTTTTATGTTTTCCTATGATATATGACTCTGGTGATACAATTTGAAATAAGTCAAAATAGCCATTACAATGTCCGATATAGGGCTTTTTACATCATGTGATACCAGAGTCACACTATGCAGTGAACGGCTAGATATATAGAAACCGCATCTACGGATAAAATCTACACTTTTCATTCTTACAGTGTACGACAGTACGCAATTAAAATGTCGAAATATTTAGAGTCGGAATCACACTTAAATGTCAATTTTTTATTCAAAAAAAAAAAAAAAAAAAAAAAAAAAAAAAAAAAAAAAAACAAGTTGGAACTTGCAACACTGGAACAGTGTTAGCAAAGAGAGCATGAGTGTCGGCCGTAAATCATTGTAAGTGTGGAGTTCCATATTGATAGTACAAAACTGCGACAAAGTCAATCGCAACGCTGCATTTGTGTTGGTATAACAGTGATCGCTGTAAAAATAACTTGATAGGTCAAAGTGGGAATGAAAATTTACTTATAGCGTGTTGAAACAGTTGTTCACGAGGCGAGGTGAATACTGTGGTTTTGAAGATCGATTTCGATAGTGATAGTTCTTTTAAAATCGGATGACGCAATACCAATCCTAGCAAGCCGCAAAGTCTAGTTTAGTTATTTGGGACTTTTTTAGATTTCTCTCGCCTGAACCAAAGTCATCAGGAAGGAAATTCTTAATACCAATCCTAGCAAGCCGGAAAGTCTAGTCTAGTTATTTGGGACTTCTATAGAATTTTCCTCGCTTGAACCAAAGTCATCACGATGGAAATTCTTCGTCTTTATGGTTTCAGCTCTTTTTGTCTCAGATTAAAAATGAATGTTAATATTGATCAAATGTCATCCGACACTCATCAAGGCCCTTAAGGAACGTAATATGAACTTGAAAAAAGCTCATTCGATTTTTAAGGGAGCTTAAACGGTCCATGAGAGACGAAATTCGCGGATACAGAGTATCCACAGCTTGTTTCAATGTTCGATCTGACAAGACCGTGCGCCTTTGAAAAATCGATATCTCGATAGTGAATCGATGTATTGCAATTCGGTTTGCACCGGTCAAAAGCGCTTGCTTGTGACTGACAACCTCGAAAATTTCAGATCCATCCGAGTTTATTTAATGACCTTACAGGACCTCTCGCGGCCGCAGTTAGACATTTCTTGTCAGAGTTACGCTGAAACGGGGAGTAGTTGCCCCCCCCCCCCCCAAGATGATATTTTTTGGCTCGAAACTGCATTGGGCCCTCTCAGGACATCATTGGGACCCGAAAAGAAGCGGAACCGATATAATACGGCACACGACTGGTTCGTGAGAGACGAAATTCGCCTTTTTCCAGCCTCCAGCGCCCCTCTAAGGTCGATCTGACAAGACCGCGCGCCTTTGAAAAATCGATATCTCGAGAACGAATCGATGGATTGCGCTCTGCGGTTTGGATTGGGCGGTAACTTCAGCTTTTAGAAAATTCTTGAAAAAAATTCAGATCCATCCAAGTTTTTAAACGGATCTTATGGGACCTCCGCGGCCGCAGTTAGACATTGTACGTGAGACTTACGCTGGAGTTGGGGCCACGCCCCCCCCCGATATAGACTTTATCGGTCCGACATTTGTCAGGGCCCTTAATGAACTTCATGTGAACTCAAAAAACTCACATATGACTTCTCACGGCGCATGCTAGGTCCATGAGAGTCGAAATTGGCGGATTTTAGAGAATCTTAGATTTCTGACCCTATACCGCGCGCCTTTGAAAAATCGATATCTCGAGAGTAAATCGATGTATCGCAATCCGGTTTGGACCGATCAAAAGAGTAAGCTTACCGGTACTCGCCTTTAAAAATTTTTGGATCCATTTGATTTCATTTTGAGACCTTACTTGAGTTACATGGACCCCAGTTGGAATTACTTTTTTCGGAGTTACGCTGGCAAGGGGGTCGCTCCCTCTCTTGGAAAACTGTGGAGGGGGCCCTTTGCTGGGGCATACATTCTATTTTTCACTTTTTTTTTTTTTTTTTTTTTTTTTTTTTAATTTTATATTTGTGTCTAATCTAAGTTGGGGGAGGAGGAGGAGAGTACCTGCAAGTCAACCGGCAATTTACTTTTGATAGTGGCTGCGGGTCGAGGGTGCGGATTGCGGACTTTTAACTTGTTGTGGGGTTTACAGGGTGGCCGTGTCTAAACTTATGAGAAAAGAAGGCAACCACAGACCGGAAGAACGTTCAATTTCTGGTTCAGAGACCATGGACAAAGACATGGGCACCCGCAAAACAATTGCCCGGAGGGGCAACTTTTTGAATGTCAATGGAAGGTCTAGGGGACACCACCTAGAGACGGGCAAGTCTAGAGAATCCCCCCCCCCACTTCCGCCCAAAATAGAAAATAAATCAATTATCCTTCCAAATGGTAGAAATTGTAAGTGATTGTAGCATGTAGTTGTATCAAAAGTAATTCTATTTTTGACGTGTTTGATATTATGAATAAAGTGACAGCATCAGATGATAGAAATAGTAAAAAGCTAAGTACAACTATTCCTTCTTTATTTTCATTGTCCTGATGAATTCTAAGAGTTAACCTATTTAAATTAACAAAACCAAAACTCTTGCCTATACATTCTCTAATCATGTAATTATCGACCAGAGGATTCTGAATTTTTAAGGAAGTTCGCAAAATTCTCGTTGCCAACGGTAGTTGCCAATGTAGACACGTTCATACTAGTAGATTTTAAAACTTCTTTCGGCGAGGGAGATGACGGGTGGGAAGGATGATGTCGTCTGAATCAGGAGGGGTGGGGTAAAAATCAGGGGGAGATCTAGATCTGGGGGGGGGAGAGGAATCCTGAAACTGGGGGGGGGGGAGAGGAATCCTGAAACTGGGGGGGGGGGGCGAGCTGTATAGTGGCAAGGGGTGGTTGGGCACCACTGCTTAGGGGGGGGGGCTACTTCCCGCCCTCCCCCCCCCTAAATTACGCCCATAATTAAAATTGTAAAGTAAACTAAGAATAAAGTTTGTTAACTCTTACTCCTTTCGTTATTATTTGATCTTCGAATGTTCCGATTCTTTTTTATTGTAAAGTTTTGATTTTTCTGAATTAGGGGGGGGGCGCCGCGCCGCCCCTCGGGGAGCGCCCATTGACAGATAAGGGAGAAAGGTAAGTGTGGGAAAGCGCACGGGAATCCGGCGTAGTGTGCCGCAAAAATTACTACCAATGGCGGATCCAGAAAATTCTTTTGGGGGGGGGGGGGGGGGTTCACGCCTATGAATTTTCAAATTTGCAGGGAGGAATTTATGGGATTTTTTCTGTTGAAAAAAAGGGAAAGGCTACCGTGAGTTGGGGGGGGGGGCGTGCCTTTCCCGAATCCGCCGCTGATTACCATGTAACACTGGGCCACGATGACCGATGTCGCATAAAACCAGGTAGAAGACCCGTGGCGGGCGTGGCATCCGTGATGGCTGTGAAATTGGGATGAAGTAGATGGACACACATCATTCATGCAATCTGCACAACGCGGCAAGCAACTGTTGTAGGCGTAGGTGCAGTAGTTCGTGGGGAGGGCAAAGGGGACGGGAGGTCGTCGCAAAACCATGGACGAAGATATAACTAAGGACTGCCGACTGTTGTTAGTCCTGTTTTGCTCTCGACCCCAGCGCTCCAAGCAGCGGTCAGCTGAACTACTCTTTTAAGTGAGCGATCCTGACGATGTGTCCATGCTCACATGCTGTGCTACTGCTAAAACCGTTGTTGGAGTTGGTCTGTTATGGCATGGCTGTCAACTGTTGTCGGCGACCCAAGAGGATCAGATAACTCAGTATCTCAATGGAAGATCGAAAGCAAGGGAAATTCTGAATCAACTTTGGACAAGGTAACAGAAATCATCAGCAAATTAAAAGAGTCGCCTGATCTCTACTAATAAAACAAATGTCTATGTACTCTTTCTTGTTTGATTCCGTTTTGAGGTTAACTGTGATGTATAGTATTTCAGTCCTTGATTAATCATTTTCGACAATTCAGGAATCTTTCAAGAAATACTCCAGACGTTTGCTTTTTAGCGGATTTTGCTTCCTTTTAATTCGCTGATCATTTGTTCCCTTCGTTCAATCGTGATTCAAATTACCTACACGGTATACATTTGCGGGAAGGCATGGGAGAAAGGGAGCCGGAGCGGCCACCGCTGCAGCGGTTCATTTTTAGTTGACCCTTACTGCTGCTTGGAGCGCTGCGGTCGCGCTCGAAAACCCGCTAACAGGTTTTAACAGGGGCGGAGATAGGAAGTCGGCAGTCCTTAGTTATATCTTCGTCCATGGCTCGGAATGGTCTTAAAATTTTCCTTAGGATTTGATCTAGAACGCAACGTTCTTACATTTTCGAAAAGTTAACTCTAGCTCTCGCATTTAACGATTAAAGGCGGAAAAAGCATGGTTTCTGGACCGCGGAACAGTGGCGTTATCTAGCGGATGAGAATCTTACTACAGGTCGCTGAGGATTCACCTTAAAACGCAACGCCGATCGCGTTCCCCAAACGAACTCTTTTAGCGGACCGAAACATCAACAATAACAGGATTGGAAATTTGAAATCATCTAAATGCATTTTAAATCGCAGAATACACGAAACATGGACACAATCCTCTGATATAAAACCTCAATATCTCATACAGAAAATTTCGTTGAAGTCTGATCCAAATTAGTAACGTAATTACATTCCCAAAAATGCTTAACCTCAATCTTGGCCAAAAACTCCCGCCACAAAGAAAAAGCGACAAATTGGGAGGACACCGGATTGGCGGAATCACATGGGTCAATCGGTCCTCGAGGACCCGTTCTCGATACTGAAACCAAGCGATCCCCCGAGCGGACCCCCGAACCATGCCGTTCCTATAAGAAAAGCATTATTGACCTTGTAGAAACGATTTCAATAGAGCATGACACTCATGCTCTAAAAAAACACTCTACTTCCGATTCTGTACAGTGTATATCCTTTTATCCATTAAAACGCTCCTGTATATAGTGTCACGTCTTTAAAAACAATCTCTGAAAAGGAATCACAGTCATTCGTATGAATGAGAATGATTCAGTTCGTCGATAAATTCTGATGGCAACACTATGTATACAACTGCTCGGACGCCCGTGCCCATGCTGGCTTGCTTGAAGGTTGATTTTGAATGATATAAGCGGCGGCGGCGGGGAGAGAGGATCGAACAATGAAATCAATTACGAAATGATAATAGCCTAGTGGCACGTTCTTTTATTCTTTATATAAACGAGTTTAAGGGCATACGTTTTGTTGGTTAAGTATACGCCGAGGGATCCAGGATCGTGACTAGGGTGCTTTGGGAACAGCTTAGGGCTTAAAACAGATAAAGTTGATGAAGACCTTTCCTTTCCCTCTGCACTGCCATCCCATGCCTATCTCTTTCTTCTCCTTTCGTTTACTTTTCTTTATTTTTGATTCCGGTGCCAATCGGGAGCCAATCAGGGATCCACAGACAAAAGGATTGAATGGAAAGAGTTTCTACCTGTAGAGAAACCCTACAGAGAGTTCAGTGGTTGTTATCCCAAGCCTCAAAGCCTCACAGTTAGTTGTCGAATTGCCTAGAAATAAGTGATGTGTCAAGTGGAGACGTATCTATACCTAAACTGGTCCCGGATGAAAATCGATGAAAGTGAGACCTACTTTTTGAAAAGTAAATGAAAAGTACTCGGTTAGCTGAAAAGAAAAGAATGCCTTTGGTGTGTCTAACTATACATATAGGTTTTGTTGCTCCGATACCCAATGGGTCGGACTCACAAAATTCAGTGGGTAGTTGAATATTCGTATTCCACTGGGTTTATTTTGCCTATTCCGGTAATTGAAGGCGCCCAATGCAACCTTATTTTGCAAGCATTGACAATTCGAAGTCACTTTTACTGTCAAAGAGAGATAGATAGAGATACATAGAGAAAAAAATATTCTAGATTTAAAAAGAAATATTTTTGAATTATATATGACAAAAAGACGTATTTTAAAATTGAAACTAAGTTTTGTTAGATATATTAAAAAAAAAATCATTAAATCAAAATATACCGAATTTTCAATTTAGAAACAATTATTTTCAATTTAATCCCAGTTATTTTTAATTTAAAAACAATTAATTTTAGTTTAAAAGTACGGTCTTATTGTTGTCATACAGTTAAAAAAAAAAAATTAAATCTAAGCCATTTTTCTTTTCTTCTGCGTGTACGACATCAAATAACTCGAGCGTGGTAATTGAAGGGAGAATTGCTGCCATAGCCGTAGACACGATATTGTATTTCTCTCTCTAAGCCAATTTGACTGCAAGTGTTAGAAAAGGAAAGAAGCAGGGCCTGAAGTCACGTGACAGCCCCTATATCCATCCTTTTCTAACGCATATGCGTTCAAATGGACGAAGAGAGAGAAAGACAATATCCCGGCTACAGCTATGGCTGCCACCAAAGGTATCTTCAGGTACGTTCCAGAAGGCATCTATCTATGATTATTATAGCTCATTGCTCTTTGCGGTCTCTTTCCAGTGTTGCCAGATCGAGGGTAAAAAGCCGTATCGTCCCCATTTCAATCAATGTATAGCGTACGGCTTTTCCACCCCAATCTTGCAACACTGTCTCTTTCTTTCCATCGATTATTCTTTTGGGAGGAAATATTTTTTTCGAAAGCGGGAACAAGGAACAACGCGGATTGATTGAGAACAAGGGAGAGAGAGAGAGAGAGAGAGAGAGAGAGAGAGAGAGAGAGAGAGAGGGGAGAGAGAGAGAGAGAGAGAGAGAGAGAGAGAGTTAGTGGGAGGAGGGGTTATTTGATGTGGCGATGGGGCAATTTAATTCGAATATAATTCACCATTAGTACTAGAGGACGACATGGAGGCTGAATGCTGGTTGTTGGTTGCTATGGTTGCTGGTGGGGGCCATTACACATGTAAATTACGTTTCGATTGATCCACGGGGCGATCGCGGCCGAATCCGATCGCGCTAAACAATAAATCTTGCTTGACGATCATTCGTTTGCCTAATATGGGGAAGCAGTGTTGTTTCTCTTCTTCTTTCACTCGATTTTTTTTCCTTTTTCTTTTTCTTTTTTCTTTAAATATAATCGCTGATTATCATGGGTGGGATTTTATTGATCACGTGAAAACCCGATCACGATGTTCATTTTGTGTTGCGCTCTTTGAGTTTTGAAAGGTATCGTTCCTCCTATGAATTTTGTTTTTCCTTTCTTTTTAAAGATTCTTTTGAATCTTTATATGCTGGAGTGGTGTTTCCCGCTATATTGCCAGATTCTTTGAGTCAAAATCTAAATCTAAATCTAATGCCGTTTTTCGTATAATCAATGGTATTTTTCAATTCACCGATGATCCTACCGGTTGAGAAAATATTACGCAGCTCAGTTCAACATTTGACTGTACTGCACGAAAATACTCTGATTTGTAATCTTTTCTCAGTCGGTGGAATCGCCGTTAAATTATTAAAAAACCCGCAGGTTTTTTAAAGTCTTCGAAAACTCCACCGGTTGAGAAAAGGTTACAGATTAGTGTTTTTTTGGGAGCAGTTCAGTCGTACATTAAACGGAAATGTGTAATCTTTTCTCAACCGGTAGGATCATCGGTGAATTGTAAAATATACCATTGATTATACGCAAAACGGCACACTGAAAAAAGTAGAATGTGTCGCAGGCACGAATTTGGGTTCACCGGCCACAATTTGGATCAGTTTTTTGCATAGGACACAATAAGATTGTGTCAGCGACAAACTCTGATTGTGTCTCATGCAAAAAACTGATCCGAATTGTGGCCGGTAAATCCAAATTCGTTCCTACGACACATTCTACTTTTTTCCGTGCAGCTCTGCTCTCCACCTGCGAATTTTAAAGCGCGAATAAACTGATCGAGCCAATGAGCTGCCTTGAAGTCGCTAAGTCGAGCGAGTCCGATGTATCGACAACAAAGAAGCTCATTGGCTCAAGCAGTCAATTCGCGCTTTTAAATTCGCAGGTGGAGAGACCTCTTTAAGGGGTGTCTCCACCTGCGAATTGACCGCTTGAGCCAATAGGCTTCTTCGTTGTCGATACATCGGACTCGCTCGACCTATCGACTTCAAGGCAGCTCATTGGCTCAATCAGTTTATTGGCGCTTTTAAATTCGCAGGTGGAGACACCCCTTTATAGCACGCAAGTTGACTGTTGAGAATGTTGAGAATGTTGAGACCGCGAACGAGAACGCGAAGAGACGAGACGAGACGAAAAGACAATGATGACAGACAATGGAATGGAAGCACCATCTTTCTTTTCTCAGCTCCACCCTCACCCTTCACTCAGCCCTCCACTCCACCCTCGCATCGTCAAATCTACCCCCGATTCCAGACAATCCCGACACTTCGCCGACCTATTATTAAGCCCAATCTCCTCGTGCCTCCGCCCCCATTGTTTCTTCCCTTCTTCCCTCTTTTTATTTCAACCTAATTGATTTCCCATTCTTCCCGGATTGCAGGTGACATGACGCGGCGCGCTCGGTCCGCGATATCTCGCAGCGAGCGTGTCTCGGCGTGTGTCTTTACCATAGAATAAAGATTACTTCGTAATAGAAGCGTCATTGTCGCCGATGTTTCTAACGGCGCTCGTTGACCTTGAATGGCTCAGAAAAGATTATAGCCCTGTTTAAGCGAGAATTTCAATCCGACTCGATCCCCATGTAGTGTTTACGCGGAGGACTGAACCCGAGTTGAAACCGGATCCAATCCACTTGATTCGATCCTCGTTTATTCGCAATTTTCTGGTTCAGTACTGGATCGAATTTGTCGACAAAAATTCTAAACTTAACATTGGCTAGCAGAGAAAATCCGAACAATATAGTTGGAAAATTAATAAGAACATGAATAAAAATGGCAAAGATTCGTTAACCAACAGCAATCTGATCTCAATCCAATCCTAGCCAATCCAATCCCGAGAATCGTATACGCAAGTTTTTCAATCCGGATTCCTCGGTTCCAAACTCGTATTTTAGCGAAATCGAGTTGAATCCGCAGCGTTTATGCGACACAAACGAGTACGATCCGATCCTTCGATCCCGGTTCAGCTTGCTCGCATGAACAGGGCTGATGTTCGGAAGGCTGTCTCGAATCCTGCAACCTTTTCCAATCAACATCAACCAACTACACAGGTATCAAGTTATGGATTCCTTTCTAATTGAGCTCTTGCGCGGTTTTGCTGTAGGCAAATGGAGTCTCAATGCCAATGTAAAATGCTCCGAAAATAACGACGAGACCATTAAAAAAGTCTAAAACTCACTTCTCACAGAGTAAACTTAACTTGAAATTTCGAGTGACCACCCTTGCATGTATGCACCAACCTCGGATTTGGACCCCAAACAAAAGAACATAATCTACAAATTTGAACAATGAGATTAATGAATTTGCTTTCAAAAGGTAAATTTGAAGAAATTAAAAGGTCCATTTATATACATTTTGTCACTATAGGAGCAGGAGCACGGTGATAACTACAGAAGAGTTCTATGTTGCGTTTGCGTTATTATTACGTTTAATAAACGAGGAAGAATGTCCTGTTCTTTTGTTTGGGGTCCGAATCCAAGGTTGGTGCATACATGCAAGGGTGGTCACCCGAAATTTCAAGTTAAGTTTTCTCTGCGAGGAGTGAGTTTTAGACTTTTTTAACGGTCTCATCGTTATTTTCGCAGCATTTTACATCAGAATCGAAAGGCCATTTGTCTACAGCAAAACCTTGCAAGAGCTCTATTTGTCCCTTTTCCTACAGAAATATACTCACAAGAAAAGAGGAAAGTCTCAAATTAGATAGGAGTCTCCCATGGTACCTGCGTAACTGCACCGTAATACATCCAACTTTAAAGTCATTTTTTGATTCGAATGAGTGAAATTCGTAATTTTTAATGCGCTCATTGTAACGCTGGTTTTCCCGGAATTGAATTAACTATTCAATCGCATATAGCAAAAATGAGCAAGAGCCCGCAATTATAATTGTAAATTTACTTATGACCTTGTAAGAGTGAAAAGATACTTTAAAGTCCTTGAAATCCGTTGCTGCAATAAAATTTGAGCTAACTGACTGTTCATCAGCATGAATTTGCCCCTTCAAATATCTGGATCTAATTATTTTAGGTAACTCCACGGTTAGAGGTCATCGTTTGGTCTACGGCAATAACGTCTACTATTTTTTTGGTCTACTAAAAATTAGGTCTATACTATTATTTTGTCCATGCACAACTTGTTTGTCTATTGTGTCATTTCGTCCACTATCATTTTATGTCTACCGATTTCTCGTCCTTTGGCTAATTATGTCTACTTACGAACAAGGTCTAATTAAAAACAGATCTACCTTATTATTCTTTTGCCTACTAACAATTAAATCACGTTCACGCTTAAAATTTCATTGACTATTTCTTCTACATTCCTTATGCCAAACAGTAAATTAACAGTTATTTGCCTCGTGTTATTGGATCTCTTCTTGTATAAATAGGTCCTCAAACAATTTTCAACTCGTATACGTATGATTGGTCTCCTCCCAATTTATTAGCAAAATTTTGTGGACCAATTTTTTAATAGCCGTACTTGATAACTGCGTTTTCACGTTGTAGGCCAGTTTACCTGTCCCAACAGCCTGTGAACCTTTTTGTCAAGTATACGTCCTTGATTATTAGACTTCTTGTCAGTGGACCTAATAAACTAGACTTTTTTTTCATTAGACGTAATTTATTAGACTTCGTAACTACAGACCAATTTTTAGTAGACCAAACGACCTGAAATCAACTCCGCGAGATTGAACATTTTGTTTAGACCTAATTTTGATTCGTGACGTCATCACTAAAATTTAAAGGTATATTAGATTGCTCGCGCTATAGATAAAGCAAGATGCGTGTGATTTCAACGATTCCATTCTTCTGCTATCACTCGGCACCGTCAAAACGAGTAGATAGGCAATACGCGCATCTTCGCTCAAACGTCTCAGTGAGCGGGTGTCACGTCCCTATACGTATTGTCCGTTCGTTCCGAAAATAATGAGAGTCATACAGTGAATTCATCAGTTGAATAGAGCAGAGAGGGGTTCTTAATTACTGAGGCGTCTTAATTAATTTCAAGGGCTGACACCAGACGTCGCCAGTGTTGCCAGATCGAGGGTAAAAAGCCGTATCATCCCCCATTTAAATCAATGTAAAACTTACAGCTTTTTCACCCCAGTCTGGCAACACTGGACGTCGCACTGTGGGACAAGATGCATTATAGTGCTTCGTAATAACGCCACACGCACAGTAGATGAAAATATGGTATTTTTCGAACATCGTCACACGGAGAAAAATTTCTGGTTGAAATAGGGCTCTTGCAAACTTTTGCTATAGAGGGGATTGAAGAGTTGATTCTTGCATAAAAACCTGTAAAAATGACGATAAGTACGCTAAAAAATCACGAAATTCACTCTCAGAATCGGGCATAATGGCGGTTTAAAGCAGGCATCATGGGAGATTCCTATCTAAAATTAGACAGGAATCACCCATGATACCTGCGTTGAAGCGCCATTACGAGCTTGCCGTTAAAGCAGTTTTGTGAGTTTATTACTGAATTTTAAACTTATTCTTAGTGTGATTTTCGTGATTTTTGCTGGTCTTTACATAAGATTGGACTATTTATTTGCTTATAGCAAAAGTTTGCAAGAACCCCATTGCGGAATGCATTATTAATAATGGGGTAAAAAGAAATTCCTTTTAAAATAATACAAATTCTTATTGATCCACCGATTAGGACGATTCTTCTGAATCGTCAGAACGTTCACTTGCGGACCAATGATAATTCTCGTCGAATCAATACGAATTCTTATTATTTTAAAAAGAATTTCTCTCTACCCCAATTTCTTAATACGTTCCGTAATTGCAATAAGAAATTTTTCTTCGTGCACACAGAAAAAACAGGAAAAAGAAACCGCTTCAGTAGCGCTGGCTGGCAAAACTTCTTGCAGATTAATGACCGCAAGTGAAAGACTTGCGTAGAGCAAACCAAATCCTTTGTTCACCTAATCAAAGGTTTTGTACGCCAAAGTAAAGCAATTTTACTGAGCGAAATCTCTTCCGATAGGCGTGTGAAACCTTTGCTTTGGTTTGGAGAATAAGAAATTTGGTTTGATCGAATAACGATGACTTTTACCAGGTTATTTTTCTACCAAAGGTTTCGTTAGCGCTACCAAAGCGGTTTTTTCTATTTTTTTTTTGTGCGTTTCACGGACGGCATCAAATCAAACGTAAAAGGTATTTAGTAATCAATGCTCGGTTCTCGGTTCTGTGCAAGAATGGTAAAGGTCAATTTTTTTCAATTTTATTTATTTATTTTTTTTTTTATTATTATTATGTTATTTATCTTAAAAATTTAGTTACTAACATAGTAAAAATTTCGTCTTACAATGGGGGGTGTTGCGGAAAAAGCCTCAGCAACCATGGTGCGGCGTTTAACAATATACTCAGTGTGTTTCACAGTTTTATCAACCACGGTAGAATTTTCGTCCTTCGTGGTAGATGTTTTTCCAGCGTGAGTCTGCAATTAATCTCCCGTGTCAGAAAAATCGCACGATCACGGTTGCTGCTGAGGCCAGTGGCGGCTCGTGCAATTCGGCAACAGTGTTTTCCCTCCATTTGAATCTATAGAAAAAATCGATTGCAGGTGAAGCGCCGCTTCACTATCGAATCGATTGTTTTTCATTGAATCAAATGCATGGAAAACATTGTTGCCAAATAGCACGAGCCGCCGCTGGCTGAGGCCTTTTTCAGCAATCCTCTGGTAATCTGAAGGAATGAAGGGTTCTGGGTCATACGTCTGCCGGCATATTTTCTGTGTACTTTATAAACGTTTACTTTTCGTCCTTTCAACGACAGCATTTAAAGCTACTCCAGAGAGCTGATTATTTACAGTTTCGTTAAAACCCGGTCATTAAAGCTGTCTACGAGAAACGCTATTATAATCGAGCACTGTAGGACTTGGTGACTTGGCCATTACTAAGGTAAAAACGTCGCTAAATTGCATTTAATGAACAGCTACCCAATATGGTAGCCTTTAATTAGCTAACTGGAAATTTGAAGATGGTTACCAGTGGCGTAGCGTGCACTTTGGCAACGTTGTACTGTGTCCATTTAAACCCATGTACAAGGTCGAATGCGAAGGTGTTCACCGAACACACACTAGTTTGATATTTTTCATGGGATCAAATGGACCAACTGTAACGTTGCCAAATTGCACGTTACGCCACTGATGGTTACCATAGTAACGGTCCAGTCTTGCCCAACCAATAGCGTCACATGCCTTGACGATCTATATCGCGGTTAAGTAAATGATCAGTCCACAAGCTTCTCATAATATAGTGATATCGATTCAGGACCTTCTTAGGAAATTTAAAGCCCCCGTTAAAAAAAAAAAAAAAAAAAAAAAAAAAAAAAGTTTACCGTTTGTTAAATTAAGATCGATGCATCAGTCCTCTCCTAAGCTATTTTGCCGGTTTGGCCAGATTTGGTGCCAACAACAAGTTTTGCGCATCAATATCCAAGATAATAAGATTTTTGAAAAATGTCGAGTTGTTTAGGGGATTTTTTGTTTTTCCGTGTCAAAGGCAAATAATCTTGTGATTCAGCTTAGGCTTTGCATCAGATCCTACACGCAGGGTACATACAGGGTAATTCAAAAGTAACGCCCAACTCCCCCCTCCTTAACTTTTTTTCTAATTGAGACGTTACTTTTCAATTACCCTGTATGTAGAGAAAGGAGAATAAGTAGCGATGCTCACCTAGTCTTTTAGAAATTTCCGAGTTGTGCATTTTGGGGTTATCTTGAGCAATTTTCCGCCTTTGGAGTCGAGACCAGACCATGAAGGCGTTCATAGGCCGCTTGATGTGTTCATCTTGCGACTTCTTAATCCTACTCAGTCCTGATAAGTCGGCCAGTCGACACGACATGACGCTATCGGCTGGTCCGTTGCAAACTGACGTATCGCATAGTCCTCCGTTCCTGGAACAAAAAGAGGAGGAAACAAAACTCGTGGGTAAAATTACTTGATCGATACATCCAATTAATCTAACTTATTTATTCATGTGCACGCTTATTTATTTTAATTCAACCTTTTCGATACCAGTATACTACCTCCCAGCATATTCGTTTTCGATGCTATAAATATCGATAGTAATATCGATGCTGCTTAGCAATATTTCAATTTATGTTAACAGAAGCTACTCCAAATAGGGCTCTTGCTGACTTGTGCTAGAAGCGATTGAATTTGTTAATTCTTAGGCAAAAGAAATCACCGAAAGTGACGATGAGCACGTATATACCCTTGGAGATTCCTGTGTATAATGGGGCTCTTGCAGACTTATGCTGAGAGCAAATTAATCGTCCAATATGATGTAAAAACCACCGGAAATCACGAAAATCAAAATAAAAAAGTCTAAAATCCTATATTATATTTGTAAGAATGAAGCTAAGTTCCTGGAGAACCGTTGCACCGTTCAGTAGGGGCCTGGTACCGATCGGTACGGCTCGGCTTCAATGCTTCGGGAAAAATATAAGTTTTTCCGTGCGGGCCCCGCGTCCCTTTTTAAAATGCTAAAAACTTTTCTCTGGAAAAGTTGTGCAAGTGCGAAAAGGATGCGAATCAGTTCGTTTTGCAAGGGTGGGAGAGAGAAAGGAGATTTTGTCATCATTTTTTAAATGCATACGTGCGGACGAGCATACGATTTTGTACGCGTGTGAGCGAGAAACGTGCTGCTCTGTCAATTTTTTTTTTTTTTTTTTTTTAAATTTGATCGAGAGATTTGACGTTACCGTGGCGATTGTGATCATATGTTTTTTGCGCGGAAGGACCAACGACCTCTATATAAGACCGGCGAACGAATACGAACCAGCGTAACCCGCAAGAAGGAAAGTTAGGTTAGGAATAAAGGTGCTTGGCCGGATAGAAGACCTCTGTTTACACGAATTTTTATGAAGATGTTCTCTTCCGTTTTTCGCTTCTAAAACTCCTAATTTTACACGAATTTTGCTTTTCTTGGTCTTAATAGAAGGAGGATAGCTTGGGCTTTGACCTCCACCCTACCGGGTCCGGTAACGTTTTTTCGAAAATATATGGAAAATATACTATAAATATATAGTGTCTATTAAATACTGTGATTGTGGTAAAACCCGCCCGCCGTTAACTCAGGATGTCGGATCGAGCCGACCACTGAAAGGGTTCTGGTAAGTCATCATCAATTTTGTGAAGTACTCATCATGTCAGGAGTGATTCCCTCTTATTCCTTTGTTTAGTCGCAGCATAATTCAGCCTTGAATCAGGATTCATCGTAAAATTCCTCTCTTTGAACCATCCGTGGTTTTTGCGCATTCTTCGGAATCTTAAAGGTGAGCTTGGAGGGGGAGGCTGAGAGAATGGCCTATAAGATTTCGGTCAAGATTTCTACGAACAGCACCTAGAGGCTCATTCCGTTAAGTTCATGAAGTCGTATCGGAAAGTAATAGATGGCAGTTATATGAGGGGCCCTGTTTCTTCATCACACATTTTAGCATTATTAGCTGCTGTGACTCGGACTGCTGTGAACCGCAGTCGCTTACGGGAACACTTTGGGAAACGGACCGAACCGCCATAAGCCGCAATGAGTGCGAGTGAGAAACCTTAAAACGCGAAGAGTCTCTCTCTCGCACTCGCAGTCGCTTACGCGAAAAATTTGGGAAACGGACCGAACCGCCATAAGCCGCAATGAGTGCGAGAGAGAAACCTTGAATCGCGAGAGGTCTCTCTCTCGCACTCGCTGTCGCTTACGGGAATATTTTGGGAAACGGTCCCAACCGCCATAAGACGCAATGAGTGCGAGAGAGAAACCTTGAAACACGAGAGGTCTCTCTCTCGCACTCGCAGTTGCTTACGGGAACACTTTGGGAAACGGACCGAACCACCATAAGACGCAATGAGTGCGAGAGAGAAACCTTGAAACGCGAGAGGTCTCTCTCTCGCACTCGCAGTCGCTTACGGGAACATTTTGGGAAACGGACCGAACCGCCATAAGACGCAATGAGTGCGAGAGAGAAACCTTGAAACGCGAGAGGTCTCTCTCTCGCACTCGCAGTCGCTTACGGGAACATTTTGGGAAACGGACCGAACCGCCATAAGACGCAATGAGTGCGAGAGAGAAACCTTGAAACGCGAGAGATCTCTCTCTCGCACTCGCAGTTGCTTACGGGAACATTTTGGGAAACGGACCGAACCGCCATAAGACGCAATGAGTGCGAGAGAGAAACCTTGAAACGCGAGAGGTCTCTCTCTCACACTCGCAGTTGCTTACGGGACCACTTTGGGAAACGGACCGAACCACCATAAGACGCAATGAGTGCGAGAGAGAAACCTTGAAACGCGAGAGGTCTCTCTCTCGCACTCGCAGTCGCTTACGGGAACATTTTGGGAAACGGACCGAACCGCCATAAGACGCAATGAGTGCGAGAGAGAAACCTTGAAACGCGAGAGGTCTCTCTCTTGCACTCGCAGTTGCTTACGGGAACATTTTGGGAAACGGACCGAACCGCCATAAGACGCAATGAGTGCGAGAGAGAAACCTTGAAACGCGAGAGGTCTCTCTCTCGCACTCGCAGTTGCTTACGGGAACACTTTGGGAAACGGACCGAACCACCATAAGACGCAATGAGTGCGAGAGAGAAACCTTGAAACGCGGGAGGTCTCTCTCTCGCACTCGCATTGCTTACGGGAATATTTTGGAAACGGACCGAACCGCCATAAGACGCAATGAGTGCGAGAGAGAAACCTTGAAACGCGAGAGGTCTCTCTCTTGCTCTCGCAGTAGCTTACGGGAATATTATGGGAAACGGACCGAACCGCCATAAGACGCAATGAGTCCGAGAGAGAAACCTTGAAACGCGAGAGGTCTCTCTCTCGCACTCGCTGTCGCTTACGGGAATATTTTGGGAAACGGACCGAACCGCCATAAGACGCAATGAGTGCGAGAGAGAAACCTTGAAACGCGAGAGGTCTCTCTCTTGCACTCGCAGTTGCTTACGGGAACATTTTGGGAAACGGACCGAACCGCCATAAGACGCAATGAGTGCGAGAGAGAAACCTTGAAACGCGAGAGGTCTCTCTCTCGCACTCGCAGTCGCTTACGGGAATATTATTGGAAACGGACCGAACCGCCATAAGACGCAATGAGTGCGAGAGAGAAACCTTGAAACGCGAGAGGTCTCTCTCTCGCACTCGCAGTTGCTTACGGGAACACTTTGGGAAACGGACCGAACCACCATAAGACGCAATGAGTGCGAGAGAGAAACCTTGAAACGAGGGAGGTCTCTCTCTCGCACTCGCAGTCGCTTACGGGAATATTTTGGGAAACGGAACGAACCGCCATAAGACGCAATGAGTGCGAGAGAGAAACCTTGAAACGCGAGAGGTCTCTCTCTCGCACTCGCTGTCAATTACGGGAATATTTTGGGAAACGGACCGAACCGCCATAAGACGCAATGAGTGCGAGAGAGAAACCTTGAAACGCGAGAGGTCTCTCTCTCGCACTCGCAGTCGCTTACGGGAACATTTTGGGAAACGGACCGAACCGCCATAAGACGCAATGAGTGCGAGAGAGAAACCTTGAAACGCGAGAGGTCTCTCTCTCGCACTCGCAGTCGCTTACGGGAACATTTTGGGAAACGGACCGAACCGCCATAAGACGCAATGAGTGCGAGAGAGAAACCTTGAAACGCGAGAGGTCTCTCTCTCGCACTCGCAGTTGCTTACGGGAACATTTTGGGAAACGGACCGAACCGCCATAAGACGCAATGAGTGCGAGAGAGAAACCTTGAAACGCGAGAGGTCTCTCTCTCACACTCGCAGTTGCTTACGGGAACACTTTGGGAAACGGACCGAACCACCATAAGACGCAATGAGTGCGAGAGAGAAACCTTGAAACGCGGGAGGTCTCTCTCTCGCACTCGCAGTCGCTTACGGGAATATTTTGGGAAACGGACCGAACCGCCATAAGACGCAATGAGTGCGAGAGAGAAACCTTGAAACGCAAGAGGTCTCTCTCTTGCTATCGCAGTAGCTTACGGGAATATTATGGGAAACGGACCGAACCGCCATAAGACGCAATGAGTCCGAGAGAGAAACCTTGAAACGCGAGAGGTCTCTCTCTCGCACTCGCTGTCGCTTACGGGAATATTTTGGGAAACGGACCGAACCGCCATAAGACGCAATGAGTGTGAGAGAGAAACCTTGAAACGCGAGAGGTCTCTCTCTTGCACTCGCAGTTACTTACGGGAACATTTTGGGAAACGGACCGAACCGCCATAAGACGCAATGAGTGCGAGAGAGAAACGTTGAAACGCGAGAGGTCTCTCTCTCGCACTCGCAGTCGCTTACGGGAATATTATTGGGAACGGACCGAACCGCCATAAGACGCAATGAGTGCGAGAGAGAAACCTTGAAACGCGAGAGGTCTCTCTCTCGCACTCGCAGTCGCTTACGGGAATATTTAGGGAAACGGACCGCACCGCCATAAGACGCAATGAGTGCGAGAGAGAAACCTTAAAACGCGAGAGGTCTCTCTCTCGCACTCGCAGTTGCTTACGGGACCACTTTGGGAAACGGACCGAACCACCATAAGACGCAATGAGTGCGAGAGAGAAACCTTGAAACGCGGGAGGTCTCTCTCTCGCACTCGCAGTCGCTTACGGGAATATTTTGGGAAACGGACCGAACCGCCATAAGACGCAATGAGTGCGAGAGAGAAACCTTGAAACGCAAGAGGTCTCTCTCTTGCTATCGCAGTAGCTTACGGGAATATTATGGGAAACGGACCGAACCGCCATAAGACGCAATGAGTCCGAGAGAGAAACCTTGAAACGCGAGAGGTCTCTCTCTCGCACTCGCTGTCGCTTACGGGAATATTTTGGGAAACGGACCGAACCGCCATAAGACGCAATGAGTGCGAGAGAGAAACCTTGAAACGCGAGAGGTCTCTCTCTTGCACTCGCAGTTACTTACGGGAACATTTTGGGAAACGGACCGAACCGCCATAAGACGCAATGAGTGCGAGAGAGAAACGTTGAAACGCGAGAGGTCTCTCTCTCGCACTCGCAGTCGCTTACGGGAATATTATTGGAAACGGACCGAACCGCCATAAGACGCAATGAGTGCGAGAGAGAAACCTTGAAACGCGAGAGGTCTCTCTCTCGCACTCGCAGTCGCTTACGGGAATATTTAGGGAAACGGACCGCACCGCCATAAGACGCAATGAGTGCGAGAGAGAAACCTTAAAACGCGAGAGGTCTCTCTCTCGCACTCGCAGTTGCTTACGGGACACTTTGGGAAACGGACCGAACCACCATAAGACGCAATGAGTGCGAGAGAGAAACCTTGAAACGCGAGAGGTCTCTCTCTCGCACTCGCAGTCGCTTACGGGAACATTTTGGGAAACGGACCGAACCGCCATAAGACGCAATGAGTGCGAGAGAGAAACCTTGAAACGCGAGAGGTCTCTCTCTTTCACTCGCAGTTTCTTACGGGAACATTTTTGGGGAAAAGGACCGAACCGCCATAAGACGCAATGAGTGCGAGAGAGAAACCTTGAAACGCGAGAGGTCTCTCTCTCGCACTCGCAGTTGCTTACGGGAACACTTTGGGAAAAGGACCGAAACCATAAGACGCAATGAGTGCGAGAGAGAAACCTTGAAACGCGGGAGGTCTCTCTCTCGCACTCGCATTGCTTACGGGAAAATTTTGGGAAACGGACCGAACCGCCATAAGACGCAATGAGTGCGAGAGAGAAACCTTGAAACGCGAGAGGTCTCTCTCTTTCTCTCGCAGTAGCTTACGGGAATATTATGGGAAACGGACCGAACCGCCATAAGACGCAATGAGTCCGAGAGAGAAACCTTGAAACGCGAGAGGTCTCTCTCTCGCACTCGCTGTCCCTTTCGGGAACTTTTTGGGAAACGGACCGAACCGCCATAAGACGCAATGAGTGTGAGAGAGAAACCTTGAAACGCGAGAGGTCTCTCTCTTGCACTCGCAGTTACTTACGGGAACATTTTGGGAAACGGACCGAACCGCCATAAGACGCAATGAGTGCGAGAGAGAAACCTTGAAACGTGAGAGGTCTCTCTCTCGCACTCGCAGTCGCTTACGGGAATATTATTGGAAACGGACCGAACCGCCATAAGACGCAATGAGTGCGAGAGAGAAACCTTGAAACGCGGGAGGTCTCTCTCTCGCACTCGCAGTCGCTTACGGGAATATTTTGGGAAACGGACCGAACCGCCATAAGACGCAATGAGTGTGAGAGAGAAACCTTGAAACGCAAGAGGTCTCTCTCTTGCACTCGCAGTTACTTACGGGAACTTTTTGGGGAAACGGACCGAACCGCCATAAGACGCAATGAGTGCGAGAGAAAAACCTTGAAACGTGAGAGGTCTCTCTCTCGCACTCGCAGTCGCTTACGGGAATATTATTGGAAACGGACCGAACCGCCATAAGACGCAATGAGTGCGAGAGAGAAACCTTGAAACGCGAGAGGTCTCTCTCTCGCACTCGCAGTCGCTTAGGGGAATTTTTTGGGGAAACGGACCGAACCGCCATAAGACGCAATGAGTGCGAGAGAGAAACCTTGAAACGCGGGAGGTCTCTCTCTCGCACTCGCAGTCGCTTACGGGAATATTTTGGGAAACGGACCGAACCGCCATAAGACGCAATGAGTGCGAGAGAGAAACCTTGAAACGCGAGAGGTCTCTCTCTCGTACTCGCAGTTGCTTACGGGAACACTATGGGAAACGGACCGAACCACCATAAGACGCAATGAGTGCGAGAGAGAAACCTTGAAACGCGAGCGGTCTCTCTCTCGCACTCGCAGTCGCTTACGGGAACATTTTGGGAAACGGACCGAACCTCCATAAGACGCAATGAGTGCGAGAGAGAAACCTTGAAACGCTAGGGGTCTCTCTCTCGCACTCGCTGTCGCTTACGGGAATATTATGGGAAACGGACCGAACCGCCATAAGACGCAATGAGTGCGAGAGAGAAACCTTGAAACGCGAGAAGTCTCTCTCTCGCACTCGCAGTTGCTTAGGGGAACATTTTGGGGAAACGGACCAAACCGCCATAAGACGCAATGAGTGCGAGAGAGAAACCTTGAAACGCGAGAGGTCTCTCTCTCGCACTCGCAGTTGCTTACGGGAACACTTTGGGAAACGGACCGAACCACCATAAGACGCAATGAGTGCGAGAGAGAAACCTTGAAACGCGAGAGGTCTCTCTCTCGCACTCGCAGTCGCTTACGGGAACATTTTGGGAAACGGACCGAACCGCCATAAGACGCAATGAGTGCGAGAGAGAAACCTTGAAACGCGAGAGGTCTCTCTCTCGCACTTGCAGTCGCTTACGGGAATATTATTGGAAACGGACCGAACCACCATAAGTCGCAATGAGTGCGAGAGAGAAACCTTGAAACGCGAGAGGTCTCTCTCTCGCACTCGCAGTCGCTTACGGGAATATTTCGGGAAACGGACCGAACCGCCATAAGACGCAATGAGTGCGAGAGAGAAACCTTGAAACGCGAGAGGTCTCTCTCTCGCACTCGCAGTCGCTTACGGGAACTTTTTGGGAAACGGACCGAGCCACCATAAGACGCAATGAGTGCGAGAGAGAAACCTTGAAACGCAAGAGGTCTCTCTCTCGCACTCGCAGTCGCTTACGGGAATATTTTGGGAAACGGACCGAACCGCCATAAGACGCAATGAGTGCGAGAGAGAAACCTTGAAACGCGAGAGAACTCTCTCTCGCACTCGCAGTCGCTTACGGGAACATTTTGGGAAACGGACCGAACCGCCATAAGACGCAAAGAGTGCGAGAGAGAAACCTTGAAACGAGAGAGGTCTCTCTCTCGCACTCGCAGTCACTTTCGGGAATACTTTGGGAAACGGACCGAACCGCCATAAGACACAATGAGTGCAAGAGAGAAACCTTGAGAGAGAGACCTTTCGCGTTTCAAGGTTTCTCTCTCGCACTCATTGCGTCTTATGGTGGTTCGGTCCGTTTTTCAAAATATTCCCGTAAGCGACTGCGAGTGCGAGAGAGAGACCTCTCGCGTTTCAAGGTTTTTCTCTCGCACTCATTGCGTCTTATGGCGGCTCGGTCCTTTTCCCCAAAGTGTTCCGGTAAGCATCTGCGAGTGCGGGGGAGAGACCTCTCGCGTTTTAAGGTTTCTCACTCGCATTCATTGCGAGCTTGGGCGGTTCCGTCCATTTCCCAAATTTTTCCCGTCAGCGACTGCGAGTGCGAGAGAGATAGACCTCTCACGTTTCAAGGTTTCTCTCTTGCACTCATTGCGTCTTATGGCGGTTCGGTCCGTTTCCCAAGGTGTTCCCGTAAGCATCTGCGAGTGCGAGAGAGAGACCTCTCGCTTTTTAAGGTTTCTCACTCGCATTCATTGCGAGCTTGGGCGGTTCCGTCCTTTTCCCCAAAATTTTTTCCCGTCAGCGACTGCGTGTGCGAGAGAGAGACCTCTCGCGTTTCTCTCTCGCACTCATTGCGTCTCATGGCGGTTCCGTCCATTTCCCAAATTTTTCCCGTAAGCGACTGCGAGTGCGAGAGAGAGACCTCTCGCGTTTCAAGGTTTCTCTCTCGCACTCATTGCGTCTTCTGGCGGTTCGGTTCGTTTTCCAAATTATTCCCGTAAGCGACTGCGAGTGCGAGAGATAGACCTCTCACATTTGAAGGTTTCTCTGTTGCACTCATTGCGTCTTATGGCGGTTCGGTCCGTTTCTTGAAATATTCCCGTAAGCGACTGCGAGAGAGAGACCTCTCGCGGTTCAAGGTTTCTCTCTCGTATTCATTGCGTCTTATGCCGGTTCGGTCCGTTTCCCAAAGCGTTCCCGTAAGCGACTGCGAGTGCGAGAGAGAGAGACCTCTCGCGTTTTAAGGTTTCTCTCTCGCACTCATTGCGTCTTGTGGCGGTTCGGTCCTTTTCCCCAAAGTGTTCCCGTAAGCGACTTCGAGTCACAGCAGCTATAAATGCTAAAATGTGTGATGAAGAAACGGCCCCCCATGTAACTGCCATCTAATACTTTCCGTTACGACTTCATGAACTTAACTGAATGAGCCTCTAGGTGCTGTTTGTAGAAATCTTGACCGAAATCCTATAGGCCATTCTCTCAGCCTCCCCCTCCAAGCTCACATTTAAGATTCCGAAGAATGCGCAAAAACCACGGATGGTTCAAAGAGAGGAATTTTACGATGAATCCTGATTCAAGGCTGAATTATGCTGCGACTAAACAAAGGAATAAGAGGGAAAATCCTGACATGATGAGTACTTCACAAAATTGATGATGAAAACCCGAACACTTTCAGTGGTCGGCTAGATCCGACATCCTGAGTTAATGGCGGGCGGGTTTCACCACAATCACAGTATTTAATACACTGATGATGGCGCAGATTGATAAAACAATATTAGGAATGAAAAATCATCCAGAAGGAAATGTACAGAAATTACTAACTGAAGTTAAGTAACTACGAGCTCTAACACAGGGGGTTTACTGGTACACACTACACAGTATAGAAAAATTACCTCCTCAGCCACTAAAACTTTTCGGATTTTGAAGAATCTAGCACTAAAAGGACTGAGAGTGAAGGAGTAGACTCAAAAAATGACTAAAATCCGATTTGTAGACAGATTGAATCGTCGTAAACAGGCGAACATGATTTTCAAGGTCTTCAGAGCATACCAACGGGTGTCCACTTCAACGACTTATATTTTCCATATATTTTCGAAAAACCGTTACCGGATCCGGTAGGGCGGAGGTCAAAGCCCAAGCTATCCTCCTTCTATTAAGACCAAGAAAAGCAAAATCCGTGTAAAGGGAAGGACACATTCGGGTATAGAAGCATTTTAATAGCGACTTCAATGAAGTCACTTCGTATGATATCGATGTATAGCTTCGACTTTTTTCACATGATTTTACGTAGATGTAAACAATGGGACAGTCACAGTGCTGCTAGATGTGTTGTAAAATATTCAGGCACTTGAGACTTAATGTAAAATGTGTATATTTTATGTCAAATCTGGCAGCACTGTACAGTCATTGATTGATGGCTCGACGAGGTTGCTGTATAACTTCGCGAAGTAGAGCTTCGATACTTATCATATGTATTTAAAAGTAGATTTATAGAATAGTACAATCAACTAGAGATTACTTTGTTGAGATCGGTGCGTTGAATTGATATCTCGATTGTAACCCAGCAAAGGGATAGGTTTCGAGAATTTTTAAAGAAACCAAACTATTAGTGATGATGAGTTGAGACGATGGTTATTCTTTTCTTATCAATAATATGCTCTCGAATATTACTGAGTAATGAAAATAATTGGTTTCCTGTTGAAAATGTGTTGTTTACTTTGAATGTATAAGTGATTTATATAAGAATACTACCAACGGGTCCAACGGACCCAGAATATTGTTACACATCCTCTTTCAAAGTTGGCGATTTGAGCTGTTTCGTATTAGTTCGCATCTCGGTGAGGTTATGATGTTTTTATAAGGTCTGTTTTTTAAATTAAAAAAAAAAAAAAAAAAAAAAAACGTTAGATTTCTTGGGTATTTTTGTAGTTTTAACGATTCATTTGATTGTATACACCTGTTATTTTTTAATCTGTGGAGTCAAAGTGTGTCAAATTAAAAGAAGGCGTTTTTTTTTTTCTTTTTCGAAATAGACTGATTTAGTGCTGACTTGGTGATGAGCGTTCCAAAGAAAGACAAACTGTCTCTCTTGGTCTCACGTAACCCCCGCATGTACTGCTATCTCACTCTAATTTCAAAAAACTTATGGAGAGACATCTTTTGAGCATTGAGCATCAATTGTCAAAAAGCGCTGAAAGAATGACCCCAAATAATAGGGGGTTTTAAATGACCTCACGTCCAAAAAGCTTAAAAAATTAAAATGTTAAATGAAGTTTGCTTGAATTTCCGAGCCAACCTATTTTAACAAATTATTGTCGTTAATAAAGGGCTGTTTGAAAAAGGCATACTTTTCTCGCGCAAAGTTTCTTTTCCATTTTTATACAGATTTTTGATTTACCTACTAAAACGCAATGTCTTATTGTCATGTCAGTTCAACGAAAGGTTATCGTAGGTGTGCGATCTCGGTCATGCGTATTTGTTTGCTTACCCCGAACTTCTCATTTTATTGTGAAAGCATGGTTTTTCACTCTCGCTATCTCTTTTTCTCCTTCCCTTCTTTTCTCTGTACTGTTCTAAATCGTATAATCCACACGCGCTAATACGGTGCATCCAAATGCGCCGATTCTAAGGGTTTCGGCGGCTCCATGAGCGCCAAAAAAAATTGACGGTTTTGGAACGGGCCCTCTTGAGAACGACCACCCCTAAAATGGTTAAGTTTCATGCAAGGGGGTGGGGGGGGGGGGTTATGCTATTTATGCCCCTTCCCAAAAGATGACTCCTGTTTTCTAAACATTTGGTGTACATGAGAAAATACCACTTTAGTATTGCAGGAATAATAGAGTAAGTTTTTAGATTTCGTCCTTTGGAGCAGGATTAGATGGGCGAATAGCAAACGGAGTTAGGGAGTGGATATCAAGTCAAAGTCTTAGCTCGAATAAACAAAATCACGCGCAAGACGCGAAACGGAACGCTTGGCCGCGAAGCGGCCACCGGCCTCTAGTTTAGTAATAAACTCACATAACTGCTATAACGGCAAGTTCGCACGGGAGGAAAGACGCAGGTATCATAGGAGATTCCTGTCTATTATGTCACTTTCTCAATACAGAAACGCAGAGTTATGTCTCAATTTAGATAGGAATCTCCTATGATATCTGCGTCTCTCCTCCATTAAGCCTGATTCTGAGAGTGAATTTCGTGATTTGTTTGTGTACTCATCGTCTTTTTTACATTTTTTATGCAAGAATCAACTCTTGAATCCCCTACAGCAAAAGTTTGCAAGAGCCTCATTAGATATTCTGTTCTGTGTGTTTCTATTAAGAGAAAGACAAATTTTACAGGAATATCCTATGATACTTGGATAGCTCCTCCATTATAGGGCCGTAACTATCATAGTGCAGGCGGGGAAATACCCCGGGACCACCGTGGCTTAGTCTGTTTTGCCATTTAAAATAACATTGTTGATGCCCCGGAAGAGCAAAGGGGAAGTTTTGAACAGACCTAATACTGAGTATATTTTCCTATTCAAAATACAATAAGAGATGCTCCGGAAGAGCAGATTGGACTTTTTTTGGGGCCCTCTGGCTCTATGTTATATAAGCGTCATGAAGCCTGAGTTGAACAGATCTGCTCATTAGTCTACTTTGCCTTATTAAATAACACGGAGGATGTCTCAGAAGAGCAGAGGGGAAGTTTTTAGAGCCCTACCGTAGGATTTATTCAATATTCATATTTATTTTGGCGGAAAGTTACTCCCACCATACTTATCCAATAATAGAGAGCCCCGTGCTTTATTTTGTCACAGGGCCCCAAGAGGTGTAGGTACGGCCCTGTCTACCAGCATTGCTCTTTAATGGCGTACGTAGCTGCGTCATGGGGGGTTTATATCTCATTTGTCACTTTCGATACAGAAACACACAGAGGTAAGCCTCAAATAAAATTATAAGTTTTGTTTACGGTAAGAGGGCGGGTGAGAATTCAGGTAGTAATGCACTATTTAGCAACAGTGCGGCTATGCCGGCTACCTCAACCCTTCGCAGTAGCCGTTGTTCTCCCGACCTTCCTCTTGGCACGGAGGATTTCCAAGAACCAAAAGACTTTGAAATTTGCACACGTCTGCGCCTTCAACTAGGTGTAGGCAAAATTAACACAGCGGAGTAGGAATGTTTAACTATATCCACTTGTATAGAGCGAGGGGGCGGAGATTTGTCACGTAGCTTGACAGTAAAAGGGTCAAAACTGAAAGAGTCACTTTCGGCAAAAATATCACAAGTAAAAAAAGGGTAAATTTTACGGGAGGTGAGACAACTAATGTCCAGCATTGAGCGGCGCGGCGTCCGGCCTTCTGTCGCCGATTTTGTAGAAATCAAAATATGATGCATTGCGTCCTCGGATTTCTCGCCTCCTCGGTCTGTAAAATTGAATTAACTAACACTGCTCTGCTGACAACCCTACTGTCAGCAATAAACTAACGAGCTAAAACAAAATAGGGTGTGATACATGTTATGAGTCCTATCTCAAAGTGTGACAGGTTAGGTCATAATAATTTGCCTTTGAAAAATGAAAAATTCAAGATTGGACTTCAATTAACTGTAATCGATACCATGTTTGTTTTCAAGTCCAAATTTCACGTTATAATCCCCCCCCCCCGTCTAATCAAGCCGAAAGACACAGATTTGATCAAACAGTATGTAGAGATATTTATTTAGACACTTACATTTTTCACGCTCAAAAAGGCCAACAAATTAAACAATATTCACGGTCTCTGCAAACAACACTTTTTCGTTCAATAGAAAAGAGGTTTAAACATAGAGAATAAGTTCCATTTCACAGTAACACTCAACACAGAATCAACGCTCACAGTGAATTGATCCGTTCAATTTGTTGAAGAGATGAGATTAATCCTTCCATTTTATTCGCACGTGCCTGGAAATAGTTTATTTCAATTAGTACGAATGCTTTCTTGTGAAATTTGTTTATGATAATCTGGGTGTTTTTTGTTGTTATTTTATTTGATATTTTAACTTTTTTGGGCATGATTGTGCTTTTTTTCTCGTTTTATTCATGCTCTCAGAGATTGAGTGATGAGAGAGTGTTTTTTTTTTTTTTTTTTTTTTTTTTTTTTTTTTCCACGGCCCTCATGCAAATGACTTATCCCTGAAATATAGGTCGCGCATGTATATAAAAACATATTTATGTGAGACATCTTTCATTTAGGTCACACTTAAGCGATTAAAAAGCTGTGATCGTCAGTAAAACAAGGTATTACGCGTGTTCACTCACGCAGACGACTAATGGATAGGTACATCCAATTCCACGTTTCATATCTGTCTTCTTTTGCAAACGGATATACGTCCATTAAAAGAGGAAAACACGAGATTAATACCGTAAATGCCGCTTTTAAATCAGTTATACTCTCACACTGCTTTCAGGTGCTGAGTCACTCTTTCAATTTTTTTCCCTTTTTTTTGTGCTATGTGTGAGGGAACAAAATGTAATTATTGAAAAAATGTTAGTTAGTAAATCATACTTTCTCGGAATCTGTCGGAAAGTTTCGATTTAGACCTCGTGTTACTTGGTTGGATAAAACTAATCTACGGCGCGCATTCGAAACAATGAGAGTCCTAAGTGGTTGTTTCATTTCCGTTGACGGGAAACTCATAATATTCAATAACAAGCGCCCCGTGCACTCATCCACTCTAGTCTTCTACGGGCATGTATCATGAAACATGATGAGATGGATAATTGGATATCGAAGCCAACTTGAAAAGTTGGTGACTAGCAGAGGCAGATCTAAGGAGAAGGTGGGAGGAAGTTACCTCGACTGTAGTATTTTGGTGAGCAAAAGGAGGAGATTAAGCAAAAACACAATAAAAATTGAACGTAAAAAAGGTTCGTTGTTTTATTCCTTCAAAATAGAAAAAAAATTAAATTCCCTTTCCTTTTCGGAAACATACAAGTTCACTCTTGTCTTGTATAAGCCAGTTTAATTTAACGAGTAGATTTTGGAAATTTTCGGAGTCACAATTTAATATTTATTGTTCTATCGCTGGTTTTTATGAGTTAGCTAATACTCCATATTATCTGCAGGGGAAAAAAGCAATTGCCACCATTCATATTGCGTAGTAATAACACGCTAAAGTGTAACTACAGGGTGTATCAGAAACATATGTCATCCTTGTAACCACGTATTCTATCAGCACAGCGTATTAAGTCAGCGCTTTTACCATGAAGAGCGGCATAGTAAGTAATAGTATGCAACCCGACACTCCGCTGCTATATACTTTGGGTCGCTCGCTATAGTAAAAAGCGCTGACTTTTCCACCTTGTGCAGCAATTAATTATCTCGCTTAAAACGCGTCGTAAAGAAAAAAAGAAGATGACCAAAATTCTTTCTAATTAATAGTTTTTTCCACATGAAATAAGTGATTATTTTTCAAATTTCCAATCCGTAGCGTAAAATTTGTGCTCTTTGAAGGAACAAGATTGCCTGAAAAGTCCAGTCAGGCCTCATTTCTGAATTTCTCAAGGTCATTAATGGATGTTACACGTAAAATTATCTCGCGAGACACCAATTTCCATCACAGTTGGTTCATGTAGGTGGTCGTTATTCCAAAAAAAAACCATAATTTTTCAAAACTTTGGGGGCTCTAGCTCAAAAGAGGGGGTATTTCCGGACACATGTTTATAGGGAAAAACATTCTTATTTTGACCTCTAAAATACATAGTTACAAGGACGACGTATGTTTCTGATACACTTTGTATAGTGTAACAACTTACTGTAAAAGGCTGCTAAAAGCATAAACGCGTAAGTAAAGACTAAATGTGGTTTGACGCACCGTCGGAATATCTGTTGACTCTAGTATGAAGATAATTGAAGAGGTGGTGAAGTGGAAGAGGTGTGGCAGTGGTTACCTGCGCGATCGAGTTGCGCATAGGTCGCAAGCCCATATTTTATTGGGCGCATTCGATCTGACTTCGATAACGATTACAACTCGATCCTCCACGACCACCCCCCAGTTCAAGCTTTATTAATGGAAAAAAAATGTGTAACATGTGTTAACTAAGCGACACTTCTGCACTAAGACTCCAGCTGCCATTAGAGTTCGTGTATATTAAAGAGTATCTGTGCTGTCTCTCCATTAAGGCCTTCGTATACGCTCAAAGTAGGATCGTTAGATTGGCACCGATGAGCCTAGATTCACCACGAAACGGCAGGTGAGCCAACCGTTGCAAGTTTGGTTGATATTCCGTTTGTCAAATAACTGTGTAATTTGAAGGCTCGTCAAACTGCAGAGTTATTTGACGATGGACACAAGTAAGTGTGTCATCTGTTCAACAATCCACTGTCAACAAAACCAATTATCCCATTCAGCAGGGTGTTTTTATCAAGGTTATGCTTGAATTTCAGAAATGTCAGGTTGGCAATTCTACAGTTTCCGATGGATTTCAACTCATACCGATGCCAATCCGACGATCTTATACTTTGAGCGTGTACGAAGGCTTTTAGTTGAATTTAAAAATTCTGTTTGGTTACGTTATGCATGAAAAATGGTTTCCATTAAAATCAACGAAAAAATGGATCAAAAAAAGGACAAATATAAATATTTCAAAAATAAATCATCTGATCTGGATAAAAATATCAAAGGGGGGTTGGGGGTCTCCCCAGATTTTTGATGTGAGAAAGTGTTGGTAGCCTGTATTTCCCTACAGTTTATTTATTTTTTTTTTTTTTTTTTTTTTTGCTAGTAAGTTTTCGATTTCGAAAACTCGTGATTTTCGGTCAAAACTTCTTGGAGCCCCTGCTCAAACAAATGGCCTTCTCAATGTCCTTATTCTTGTCATAAAGTTATCATTTCTCTAGAGATGTCTTGAATTTTACCAAAGTCAAAGCATCTAATTAGAGTCGTTCACATTCAACAATCGCAAGTAAATTGTTTGGATGGATTAAAAAAATGCCTCCTATGAGGATCGAACTCACGACCCCTGGTTTACAAGACCAGTGCTCTGCCACTGAGCTAAAGAGGCTATATGTCAGCTGACGGCTAACTTTTCAAACTAAGCTCAAACGTCACCAATAAGCAGTAGAAACAAACGCACTCTTCTCTATATTTTCTTTTGTTCTCTCACGGAAAAAAACTACGGTGAAAATAACCATACGGATACCTGATTTTGGCACCGGCTAGATGTTATGGTAAAGTTAACCAGAAGTATACTATGTTTTGACTAGGTACTAGGTGATGTTACCTGATTGCATGTCAAATTACTCAAAGGATCGGTAAATATACCATACTTCTGGTCAAGTTTACCATAACATCTAGCAGGTACCAAAATCTGGTATCCGTATGGTTATTTTCACTAATCTTTTTTTCCGTGCTCAAAATCGAGAAAGGTTCAAGTTAGGTGAGGTGGTTAAGCCCCATGCATGGTCCGCCACTGCATTGCGTCATTCATACAAACAAAATTTACAAAAACAAATTAAGGAAGGTCCAGGAAGAAGATCCAGGAAGATTATTTTACCATGTGCGTGATCGAGGAAGAGAAAATTTTGAATAAGTTGAGAGAGTAAAATTTACACACGGTTGCACTCAGCTAACAGCTGCTTCGATTGCATCATATAATAAAAATCACTTGGAACCATCTTCTGTCGAAACTTTGAATTACTAATTATACTCTGTTCACGATAAGGAGGCGGCTATCACTGAAAAAACAAAGTTTATGTACAGCCAAAGCAGTCTTTTTAAAAAAGCTTCGCAGAGCAAAAGTTCAAGCTGTACCGGAGATAGTTGCAGGTGTACCAAAGCACTACTTCTTTAGAGTAACAGCCTCTTTTCTTGCTTAGGCTCTACCGAATTAGTGCTTCTGGACAACCGCAACTTGCTCCGGTAGAGCTAGGACTTTTGCTCTGCGAAGCTATTTCTAAAAGCTGCTTTGGTTCTACTTAACTTTGTTTTTTCTGTGATGCCGGATACTCCAACCCTTCGCAGTGGCCCTTGTTCTCCCAACCTCTCTCTTGGCACGGAGGATTTCAAAAACCGACAGACTCTAAAATTTACACTTATCCAGAAAACATTGCAGAGGGTCAAAGATACGAAAAAATGGACGAAATGTTCGTATGAAGGGCAAAAACCGGGCAAAATAGTCGATTTTGATTATTGATGACTCTCAGAAATTCGCATTTTTCAGTCCGAATTAAAGTGAATATATCCCGTCGAATATCGAATTTCTGCGAGTCATCAATATTCAAACTCGACTATTTACGATAAGTTTTGACGCATTAGGGCTAAAATTTCGTTCGTTTTTTCGTATCATCGGCCTTTTGAAATTTATACTGGACGTGTGTAAATTTTAGAGTCTGTCGGTTCTTGGAGATCCTCCGTTCCAAAAGAGAGGTCAAAGGTTGGGTTAGCCCAAGGTTATAGATTAAAGAGGTGTGCTCATCTGACTTCGCGCAACAAATTTGGTGGCGCGCAGCAAAATCACTGTAGGCAAGATGGCCGATAAAAGCAGAAAACGTATACTCTTTGCAAAAAAACATTGGGTTGTTTTCATGCTTTCCTGCAGAGTGCAGCCCAATGTTTTCTGCAAAGATTATACGTTTTCTTGCTTGCGGGGATTTTGAACTGCGCGCCACCGAATTTGTGGCGCGAAGTCAGATGAGCATACCTCTTTAATCTATAACCTTGGGGTTAGCCGGCAAAGCCGCACTGTTGCCAAATAGTGCATCACTACCTGAATTCCCACCCGCCTTCTTATCGTGAGCAAAGTATACACATATTTCAAGTAGTGCTACATCGCACGAATCGCCACTGATGTATTCGAGGTTTTTATGCCCGCTCCCCCACCCCGAACATAAAAATCTCAAGTTTACGCCACTGCGCTGAACTAAATATATTCATGAGTAGTCTTTCGACTCAAATGAGCAGCTTTTCAATGAAAGAGCATGCAAAAAAAAAAAAATCAAGTTTGAAAAAAAAAAACAAAACAAAACAAGAAAATAAAAACAAAAAACTAGGTATATTATAAGCACCGGATATTTGTAAAAGTTAGAGCGAGTGAATATAAACTTCCAAAGGGAGGGGCGGAGGGTGGAGGGATCGGCCTTAAGGGAGCATAATACTCTCGGAAAGAAGCAACAGCTCAACGGCAACGCAATCGACGCGCGGCAGTGAATGAGTATTCATGCACTCCAAACAAAGTGGAGTAGGGTGGCAAAGTGACAAAATCCCTGTTTTAGGGCAAAAACTTTTCCCATTATTCAATGTTGTCACCAACAACGCCACGATACTGCACTATGCGCAAGGGCCGCGGCGAGAAGCGACACCAACATTTCGCACCTTTTTCACTCTATCCCTTTTGTAGCTCTTTCCTTCTTTTTTTTTTTTTTTTTTTTTTTTGGTCGAAAACGTATAATTATTCTTGTCAGTTTTGTTGTGTGCTCACTAGGCGATAAAATTGGGCGATGTTCAGGGGCCCATTGTTGTCGATCGGCGACGTACACTGTATTGATATACAGATTTTCCCGGACTTAAAATCTTACTTTATACTCATTGCTATAAAAACATTTTAGAGCTAATGTTTTCTTACACACTGAAAAAAAAAGAAAAGAAAACAAAGGTAATTTAATTATTCACATAAGTATAAACATCAATTATAAACAGTTAGTTGTACAGTATTTAAAATATTTAAATTACCTCCTTGTTGTGTTATTTTGACCATTGAAATGGTGAGACTAATGGTTTTTAAATGCTGACTATAATGTTGACTACATGTAAAACACGCCGTTAAATTCAGCAATTTTTTTTTTCAGTGCAAAAATTGCGTTATTCGACTCATTTTAAGCTCTAAAATAATTGATTTTACGCATCAGCATCATCATATGGGACACTGGGGCAGTGGTGAATTGGTGAGGGCGAGGGTCTGAAATATTTGTAAAAATTGAAAATAAATAAATAAATTTAATTTGAAAATTTTGTTTTTGTAGAAATTTTGTAATTTTTGTTTGTTTGTTTTTTTTTTTTTCTTTTTTTTCTTTTTTAAAAATGAAAGTCTTTATTGAGCTAATTTTGATGCGTTTTAATTTTGAGTGTTTTTTGAACTGTGCACTTTTGAGTGTTTGATTATTAGCTTATTTATTATTACTTATTTAAGTTATCTTGCTCCTTATTGTTACCATAATCTTGAATAAATGGGGCTGTTGCACACTTTTGCCAGAAGCGGTTCGATAGTCAATTCTGGTGTAAAAACCGCAAAAAACTAACGATGACACTAAAAATTCATCCGAAATCCACTCCTAAACGCAATAAACGCTTTTATTAGCGCGGGCGTAATGGTGGCTGGGGGCAGTAAGAATGGGAGATTCCTTCCTTAATGTTGTCACTCTCTCTATGCTAAAAAGGATGATTCACAGAGTATTTAGTCATCAGAGTAGTGATCCACCCACATCCGATGGATAGTACCGTGACACCTAGTGACACCGGTGTCAAATGAAAGTCGTTTCTTATTGGTCACTTCTTGATAGAGTTACATTATTGTAAGATGGAGATATCCCGTTGTTACTGCCCTAAGCCACCATTACGTTCGCGCAAATAAAAGCGTTTATTGAGTTTAAGAGTGGATTTCAGAAGTTGTAAGTGCTGCCATCGTTATTTTTTGAGGGTTTTTTTTTTTTTTTTTTTTTTTTTTTGTTTTTTTTTTAAATTTTTTAAAAGTTTATTCATCATCAAAAAAATACATGAGAAATCCAAAAATTGCCAGCGCCAATGCTACGTTATATAGCCAGTTGCTACGCCAGAATCGACTATTAAATCGCTTACAGCAAAAGTGTGTAAGAGCCCCATTTATGTCCTGGGAATCCCTTGTCCCCATCCCCTGTGCGACGGCTGAATTCACGCATCACGCGCGACTGCTTCGCTCGATTCTCAAAAGAAGTGGGTAGTCATTCCCTTTGTCCGATTTTTTAATTTGTTGCGACATTAATGTCTTGCGGAAAACATATTGATTAAATATTGTGACAATGTTTCTCGAGAAGTTTTTTTTCTTTTTTTTTTCTATTTTTACGAGTTGCGACTCGCAACCTAGGGCAGCTCGTTCAGTCTGAATGGGACGAGACGTCCTCTTATTGGTTCTTGTTATTAGTCTTTTGTATTGACTGTTATTGGTTGATTGTGTACAGTTAGGGTTAGCCGTATTGTCTGTTTTGAAAGAAAAAAGAAAACGAGAGAAAAAAAAGAAAGAAAGAAAAAAAAAAAGATACCTATAGGTGGAATTAACAAAGAAAGAGAGAAAAAAGTGCCATTGTAAGTTGTAAATATCAATTAATTCTAGGAGAGCTGTGTTTGGTGATTAAGCTAAAATCCCGAGCATGCAGTGGCGTATAGCGTGGAATTCGGTAACGTTACAAGTTCGTCCATTTAATCCCATTTAAAATATCGAACTGTTGGGTATTCGATGAACACCTTCGCATTCGACCTTTTACATGGGTTTAAGTGGACACAATACAACATTGCCACATTGCACGCTTCGCCACTGCGAGCATATGATATCCAATCCATTTTACGTTACTGAATATTCTCACAAATGCTCACATACTATTCTCTCTCATAAGAGAGAAAGAGATATACCGATAGAACATCTGAATTCCAAATTACTTTAAGAAATGGAAATCGCAGTAATCACATGCTTTGTAGCGGTTGTTTTATTGTATTGGCCATACTAGAGAGATTTGAGTTTAAAAATCATAAAAATCCTTGAAAGTTTGAGTTGTCGGGAGAAGTGACTTGTGCAATCCGGCAATCCTGCTCGTTTGCCATTTAACCCTTTATAGACCAAGCCCGAGTATACTCGTTTTTCTCTTCTATACTCTAAATCTCACATTTTTTCAGTCTTCATTCCGGATAAATGCGATTATCGAGGAAAACGACTGCAAAAGAAGGCTTCTTCGGGCGCCGTCAATGTGTCATATAGGCAATTCCAACTCCTCCGAGTACGAATAGTTAACTACCTTCCCTAAATAAACAGATGAGCGGCGTTCTTTTGAACTAAGCTGGTCCTTTGAGGGTTAATCCCAAGTTAAAAATATCGAGCTCAGGTGACGACCAAATGATCGGTTTTTTGCTGATTCTTAAGTTTTAATTGATGGAATTCATTGTTGCCAAATTGCACGGGCATTCAGTATATAGTATACATGTAGTTGAACATCGATAAGCAAAGGCGCAAACAGACACTTAATTCAATTTGCCAAGGGACCTTAAAACCAAATTTCGGACATAGTTTCGATTTTCGTGATCTTAAACTCGTGTAGTTCTAAAACGTTTTTTGAAGTATATGAGCACATGCACATGCTACAAAGATAGCCAAAACCTATCTTCCTAAAAAAAAAAAAAAAAAAAAAAAAAAAAAAAAAAAAAAAAAAACAGCACTCATGAAGCTTTCTTCTTCTTCCAATGTGCTTGATATGAAAACAAGAGCAAAACACGCGCATTTTTGGCCAAAATGAGCCTCCAGACCCACCCATGTTTAGGCAACCGTGTCAAGCTGGAAATGGCCAAATCGTGGGTATTTCTGGAATTCAGACTTGCATAAAATCGAGGAATTTGCGAAATCCAGGAAGGGCCAAAAACGGCCCTTAGTGATACTCCTCATTTGCTTGCTCTCGGCTCGTTTTCGGTCAAATTGACAAGAAAATCTGTATTTTCCAAATTCTAGAAGGGAAGCGCATGGGGCAACCAGTCCCTTGACTTCTTGACTACATAGTTCTGCTAGCTGTTACAGATACCCTACGGGCGCCCTCCACGGCCAGCATTCTAGGGGTACGGGCTAGTTGGTAGCTGGTTTAAGCAAAAATTGTTTTTTATTTAAAGAGTAACAGTGCTTGTTAAACGAAGGATTTAAGAAATACGGTAAAAATTACTGATCAAAAATGGCCGATCAAAAGTTTCGGAGCGCTCAGGTTTAAGCGATGAGCGTAAGGACCGAGGGAGTTGCGACAGGCTTAAGATGAATGTGGAAAATTGCAAATTTGTAAGACCAAGTGCTCAAGAGATTCGCGAGAAAATGAAAAACTCCCTTCACCACTCACATTGCATTGCCCGATGAAAGTCTGCCGATCGTAGAACGGGCGGGGGAAGGGACAGATGAAAGCTGCGCTCCAGCGCAGCGACACGGCTCGGAGGAGGGAAGGCAAGCGATGGAATAAGTTCGCCCCCTCTAATTTTAAAATTCGATTTGCGGCGCTCACAGGCGACTTTTTCGATTTCTGCAGGTTTCACGGATCTCCTCAAAATACCCTAAGGAACCATCGTGCCTTTGAAGGAACTCGCTTCCGGCCAATTTTCGGGAAAATAGAAACTACATTTTGGAGGGGCGTTATAGATTTATATCAATAATTATCGCAAAAGTTGGAAACAGAACCCACTGCCTTCTTTTCCCCTCCCCTGTAACCACCCGCACGAATAATGTTCTTTTTTTTCTCATTGAAAATGTTCCTCTAATTATTTCATTCCGTTTCTCTTACGTAAAAAAAAAAAAAATAAAAAAATAAAAAAAAAAAAAAAAAAAACTTTGCTGCAAAGTTATTTCTTTTTCTTTCCACTTCTTTCGAGATGTATTTTGGTGACGTCGACGTGACGGTGGCAGGCTGACTCGCTGCGCGACGTTCGTCCCATTTTCCTCTCCGTTCCGACGTCCCGGCGCACTATGTTCTGAGATCGAAAAAAAACGGCCAAAAATCAGTGATGAAAAGTCATCAAAAATCATCGTTTTCGACCTTTCAAAATCAATCCCAAAAATTTCCAGAGACATTTCTAGGTTAAAATTTACTTGTTCAAAATGTTTTCTGTGATTAAAAATTTGGGCTTGAAAACTTGAAAAGAATCAATTCATGAAAAATTTATTTTTATTTACTTTTTGACGATCTCAGACCATAGTGCGGCGGCCGCCCCCCGCTCTTTTTCCCCAGTTCGCATCAAAAAGTTCCTCCCAATTCTCTGGCGGGAATCTCTTTGACTCCACATTTTTCCCCGCTTCTTGTCGACTCTTGCGTTCGCAGAAGAAAAAAACGCGCCGTTGCAGTTGAAATGGCAATGTAATTCCGTCTCCCCAGAAAGTTTTTTTTGCCGAGAAATCCAGTAACTTTCATTTTTTCTTTCTGTTTTATTTTACCATCCCCCTCCGCCTCTCTTTCATAATTGGTTGTTTTGATTTAAAGGGGAGCTTTTAAGACAAATCGTGACAAATGGTTGTTAATCCTTTAAGGACTAGGTTACAAAGACGAAATCAATGTTTTCTAGCTCAAAATTGAATGAGTATTTTAAAAATTCCTACACCAACACCATTGTGCTGATTTTGCATACACAATTAATTGAAGGCGCTGGTGGAATCGTTACAAAATTTTTCAAAGCACTTAATTAGAAAAGGGTCCATTGGTGCAAATATTGTACAGGGAGTACTGGCACAACCAACGAGTTCTGATTGGTCGTTGGTTTTAGGCTTTCACGGTGTTGAGCAGGAGTCGACGATGTCGAAAGCTCCACACAAAAGAGTCGATGAGTAAAGGAATTATGGGAACGGACCGGAATGCCGGCGAATCCGCCAAACCCCCGGTCCCTGTCGAACTCAACCTTCGAATGCGTTCACGCGGTCGACTCCTCTCAAATGCATACAGCGTCGTTACGGTACTCCCTGTGCAATATATTTCCATTAAGGAACTCTAAATTTAATGTGAATAAAATCTGACATTGTGTGATGGAGATCAGTTGCTTAGCTTGCAATTTGGCAACGTTTTTAATGCGTTAATTTAAACACAAATAAATGGTCGAACGCGACAGAGTTCACCGAACACCCCATCCATATAGTTCGATCTCTTTCTTGAGTTTAAATGGACTAACTGCAACGTTGCCAATTTGCACGCAGTCACAAACGCGCGAACATACTCGGGCGGGGTCAGGGGCGTTCCGGGGGGTGGGTACCCTTGCCCCGGGTGGCATTCTCCGAGGGCAGCAAAATCAGGGTGAACCCCCCCCCCCCAAAAAAAAAAAAAAAAAAAAAAAAAAAAAAAAAAAGTTATCAAATTTCTAAATGAATCAGAGGGCGGCAAAATCAGTGTGAAATAAGCAAGAGAAAAAAAAATAAAAATCATCAAATTGAGGGGTGCCAATTCGTGGAGGGCGGCAAGATTGCATTCTTGCCCCCCGCCCCCTCGCTCTCTCTCTGGAAACCGCAGCACGCCCCTGTGACTATTGCACACTTTGTCTACAGGCAAATTAAGGAAGGGTTGATTCAGATGTAAAAACATTAAAAACCTCCAAACATAAAGATGGGATAGCACTACTTACTCAAAAGATCCGCTCATAAACTCATTAACTGCTCTTAAATGCGCGGCTGTAATGGCAGTCTTGGGCACTAATAATGGTAGATTCCATATTAATTATGTCAATATTTCTATGCTGGAAAGGTAGATTCACAGAGAAACTACAGTCACAAGAGGAGTACACAGTAAAAAGAGGATGTGCTCCAAACACGATCTATATACACACCAGTACGTAACGTGCTCAGAGCACAAACATTTCAGGTTCTAGACACGGCGGGATGCGTTTCAGACGCAAACTCACCCTAAATAGATTGCGCTCAGAACTCGTTCCCGCAATGGTGTGTACATTCGTGTCTAGAACACGGAAAGTTTAAGTCTGTAGCACGTCAATTTTTTTCTGTGTAAACAGCCGATTATTGGTACCTTGACCCTTAGTGACACAGGTGCCGAAGTCAAGCTTCCCTTATTGGCCACTTGTTGATGATAGATTGCCAGTATTTGTTGGATGGGAATCTCCCATTATTAGTACCATGATGCTCGCGCATTTGAAATCATTTTAAAAGTTTAGGAGTGGATTTTGTGAGCTTTGAGTGTTGCCATCGTTATATTTTTGGAGGTTTCTACGTCCGAATTGACCCTTAAAGCGCCTGTAGCAGAAGAAAGCAACGTCCCCATTATAATTGAGGATCCTGCCTGGATAGTTGAGGAAAAAATAATTCCTAAATGGGTCTTTTGTTTTAGCGCTACAAAGTATTCAATCTCATGTAAAATCGCGTGAAAAGTCCATTGGTGGCATCAGAAAGCCATAAAACGCAATAACAAACTCACAAGAAGCGTTTAATGAAAGCCAAGATGGCGGAGAAATATCGAGCAATTTTTATGCATGCACCACGAACATCCAAGGATAGCCAACCTCACAATATCGATCACAACGTAAACAAACACATAACCTCTACCTCCAGTGAGGTTGTCCAAGTTGGCCATCCTTGGATGTTCAAGATGCATGCATATATACAGATTGCTCGATATTTCTCCGCCATCTTGGATTTCATTAAACGCCTGCTGTGAGTTTATCATTGCATTTCATGACTTTCTGATGCCACCAAATGGACTTTTCAGGTGATTTTACATCAGATTATACACTTTTAATTGTTGTAGCAAAAGTTTGCAACAGACCCATTCCAATAATAATGCCAAAAGCATAACAATTAGATTAACCGAAAAATTTCTAACCCTTTTTACGAGAAAATTCTAAATTCGGAACCTGAGCATAGTACCGCATGATTCCCTCAACATATTTAAAAACGTTAATACACCTGCTAGAATTCTGGTAATGGTACCAGAAATTCCCTGGTTGACGAATTGTATTGTGATTATGGTACTTTTGCTGTATTTTTTTTTTTTTTTTTTTTCACAGTGCATCTTCAGTTCCGAAAAAAAAACATTGTTTTTTTCGAGATAACTGCCATTGATTCTTAATTACTGTAAGCAATCAAAATATGGAACAGTCTAGGATGACTTGTTATTTTTCTATTCGAGCTTTTTAAATTTTGTTTTCCGTGTGATGAAATGTTTCCACTCCACGCTAATAGAGAAATCAAAGAGATACTTGAAGCAAATTCGTAATATTCTGACCAACCGTGATTCGTGCGACTATATCCTCTCTCCAGTAGCGCACCGAGAGTTTCTTCGTCTCTCTCTTTTCTCCTTTAAAAAAACGTATGTTAGACAAGGATGGACAACGGGATAAAACCCCCTCTTTCTGTCCTTTCCTTCTAATACATTCAAATAGGAAATGAGAGAGATGGAAGAGATCCTGGTTGCGTCAGTGTCTCTCTCTGTTTTCTTGTGCTAATAGTTGAAATGGAATTTATAGCAGACGTTGTCGGAAGCTTTCGACCACCACCACCAAACACCATACACCACGCTTAAACGAACCTTATTCCTTTTCAGTGGCGTCGCGTGCAGTTTGGCAACACAGCATGCTATCCATTTAAACTCATATAAAAGGTCGAATTCAGGGGGTGCACAGTGCACAAGGAAAATTCGATACATTTAATGAGTTTAAATGGATGAGTAGCATTGTTGCCAGATGGCACGCGACGCCACTGTTCCTTTTATTTACCGGATTCAGACAACCAAAAGAAATCAAAGATATGACTCGCTCGAATTCAGTGATCAGTTAAACATTCGTACTCCGCGGTCCTTATTTTGCCTATCCCATTAGTTGAAGGCGCTCGATGAAATATTCTTTTTTTCAAGTGTTAACAATGGAGCTGTTGCACACTTTTACTATAATCGATGTAATAGACGATTCTCGTGTAAATCCCACAAAAAATAACATTGGTAGCACTAAAAACTTCCGAAATCCACTCTTAAACTCAATATACGCTTTTAGTAGCGCGAGCCTAGTGGTGGCTGATGGCAGTAATAATGGGAGATTCCCATCGAACAATACTGTAACTCCATCATCAAGAAGTGACCAATAAGAGACGACTTTCATTTGACACCGGTGTCTGTAGGTGTTGCAGTACCATTCATCGGATGTAGATTACTACTCTAATGACTAATTACTCTGTGAATCATCCTTGTCAGCATATTGAGTGAGTGACGAAATTAAGATAGGAATCTCCCCTACTGCCATTCTCCCATTACTACTGCCCTCAGCCACCATTACGCTCGCGCAAATAGAAGCGTTCATTGAGACCAGGAGTGAGTTTCGAAAGTTTTTAGTGCTGTCATCGTTATTCCTCGAGGTTCTTGCACAATAATCGACTATTAAATAGCGTATAGCAAAAGATTCCAAGAGCTCGATTCAGAATAGCTTTTATTGTCAATGAGAGGTAAAAATAAACCAAAAACGCAGGCGTGTTATTGAAAGAGTTTAACACTCTATGATTGGAGGTTTGTGGGTCTGGGGATTGACCCAAGTGATACATTGTCACACTAAATGAGTGTATAACGTTCCAGAGTTGGACAAATGGGACTCGAGTACCGAGATCGAACTGCCGAGTACTTCCAGTATTTTGATCCGACTCCACGAGTACATTTTATACTCGTGAAGAGAACGGTTTTGTAAACTTTAATTTAACTGTAAATAATCGACGATGATTTTCAAAAAAATCATCATATATTATTTTCAGTACCTGTGTAGTATGGTTGAACTAGGTTATACCCATTATTTTTGAAAGAAAAAAACAGTTCCAGATCAATAACGGTTGGAAAACTGCCCGAATGCCGAGTACAAAATGTACTCGAAGAGTCAGATCGAATTCTCAAAGTACTCGGCAGTCCAACCTCGTTACTCGATACTAGCGGATCCGGGAAGTTGTCGTTCTCTCTCTTATTCCATTAGAATGCATGTGATCGATAAGGATAGAAGAGGGGGCGAAAATCTGATGACTACCCCTAATTTGTCCTCTTCTAGCACGCACGCTCTAGTAAAATAAGAGAGAGAGGGGGGGAGAGGGATGTAAAACCTACTTTTTCAACAAAACGCCCAAAATTTCCTCGAAAATCCCCTCGTAGACAGTGTAAGAATTTGTCTCAAGAAGAGAGGCTGAGGCCCCCTCAGCTCCCTCTCTAAGATCCGCGCCTGTCTGTAACGTTCTTATGATTATCGACTGTATACGCTTACGATACAATCCTTCATATTCACCCCAAGATTCGGGTTGCGTGTTCTGCAGGCTGCGTCAAATCATTGATGCAACCCGCATTACACGCGTAACTCGATCTCGTTTTGGTTGTGAAAAAAAAACAAAAACAAAAACAAAACAAAAGAATTTATAGAAAAAAAAGAGTACGTTGTGTTCACGTGTAATGTGGGTTGCGTCGACTTGTCAGCGCGGTGTTCCATGCAATTGCGATAGTACACAGTTCGGGAGCGCTTTAGAATAACCGCACGTAATAAAACTAATTTCACAGTTTCGAGTAAAATGCAGTTGACAGTAGTCTGTTTGTATCTCCGATTCTATCAATCCGATTTTGATAAACTTAATGTAGTTGAGAAGTTTATAAATACTTTCCTCTATAATCGCGTGCAAGATGTGCACGGAGATACAAGGATTCGGTTGTATCACCTTGTCTTTCTTTATCATATGTTTTAAAAAACAGAAAAGAAAGTTATAAAATGTTTAGTTGCACAATTGGATACAATTATAACGATGATGTTTATTCGATAGAGGTCTGATCATACTAACTCACCTAATGAAACTCTCCGCCAACGATTTTTTTTTGCAGATCCAGTTTGCACCACTTAAATTATTTCACGTTTTAAAAGAAAAGGGGGAGGGGGTAAAAACTGAAAGAACTGCGAAACACAAACACCAAACCAAGCCGTATACAAGAGCAAGGAAAATATTTTTTTTTTTCAAAAGCAACCGAAAACAAACAATCTCAAAGCACTGAGCACGATAATTGATCCGGATATGGAATTTTAGTTTTTCCAGCCGGGAAATCGGGGGAAAACTGCGATGTGACAAAAAAATATGCAACTATGATGATAGGAAAACATAAGCCTGCAGAGAGGTTATCTACGATTGCACTTACTTCGTGAGCATTGTGGTTTATTGATTTTGAGAGGAACAAACATTGATTTTTGACGTTTTCAGGGGCTCGACGGATTTTGACGACAAATCTGGTGGCAAAATGTTTAGTAATTAGAAAATGTGGACAAAAAAATACAACGGCAATTTGTAAAAAAGGAATGAAAAAAGTAGGAAATAACTTATTGTAATCACGTGGGCATTTTGAATCTACAAATTTGAGATTTCACGATAATCGAAGTGTTCGACATTATTCGAGATAACTATCAATCGAATTGCTCGAAGAAGCGAGAAAAAACGACTGAGAACTTTAAAAGCTCGAGAAAAAAAGGGCAACGAGAGCTAGTGGCAAAAAAGTTGGCGGTAATTAATTTAAAATCAATGAGTTTTCGAATATGAAAGTTCGCGGCCGTTTCCGAGATTTCTATCGATTGAGTGACCAAAAAAGTAAACGAAAAACAACATCGAAAGCTCGAAAATTTGAGAGCGAAAACCGAAACTTGCGGGCAACAGAAAAAAAAACAATCGGTAAAACAATCACGGTAAAATTTCGAGTAATTTCGTTCGTGCGAATTTATTTTCTTGTTTCTCTCGGGCTTACCCAACTAAGTTTGCGGGCGGCAGAAAGCTCCAAAAAAAGGGGGGACGAATAAAAGCTCAAAGCTGCAGGAGAAAGCATGAACAAAAAGTTTTGGGCGGGCGCGCAGCTTTCGGGTGCTCATCAACGCACAGCATCCGCGTCGTACTGGATCACATGACGGCGAAGCTGAACGAAGGCAGCCCGGCGCGGTTGTCGGTGTATTACGGGACAGCATCCTCCGCCCGCCCGCCCCCGCCCTCCCCCTCACCGCCTTTCCACGCCCCGCACCCCGCCCGAGCCAGCCAATCACGAATCTCCGCGGAGGCCGGACACGGACGCCCTGTTCCATTGGGCCGTCGCACGCTTCCAAGTTTCCACTTCCCGCGCCGGCGATGACTCCCCCCCTCCTCCTCCCTTCACCATCGCCCACAGACCCGAACCCTCCTCCTCCTCCTCTTGCCATCTGTGCACCGCCTGCCTGGCCCGTCCCCCGTCCCCCGCCCCGTCCGCCCTATCCTGCCAGCATGCGATGCACGCGAGACTAGATGGCTATGAATCTATCTCTCTTTCTCTTTCTCTCTCTCTCTCTCTCACACTCTCTCTCTCTTTCACTCTCTCTCTCTATCTCTCTCTCATTGCTCGTTCGCGATGCGACGGTGTCCCTGCGCCTTCCATGCGCGCACCTATGCAACGTGTACAGCACGACTATATTACCTGTCGCCTGTCCTTCTCTTCCTCTTTCGCTCTCATCCCCCGTCTCTCTCTCTCTCTCTCTCTCTCTCTCTCTCTCTCTCTCTCCCTCTCCCTCTCTTCTCTCTCTCTCTCTCTGTCTCTCTCTCTGTCTCTCTCTCTCTCTCTCTGTCTCTCTCTCTGTCTCTCTCTCTCTCTCTCTGTCTCTCTCTCTCTCTCTCTCTGTCCCTCTCCTCTCTCTCTCTCTCTCTCTCTCTCTCTCTCTCTCTCTCTCTCTCTCTCTCTTCATCCATCCACTCTGCCTCTCTGGCTCTTTAAACGCGTGCTTCGCGACACTTATTTGCAACCACTCCCCGCTACCGAGCACTTTATGCTATCCTCCAGTCCCCTCTTGTGTCAATCAAGACCTCTTTTTTTCTTGGGAGGTAAGGGGGGGGGGGTGGTGTAAGAACAGAACTTCTCAGAAGGAATTGCCTGTCCCCTGCGAAGTGGTTCAAATAAATAGTTGGATGATTCATTGGAAAGCGGTGGCCGATACGGGAAATCGAACGGCTGGAAAAAGGCCCGATTTGTTTTTTCCCCATCAGCAAGAAAGAAAAAAAAAAAAAAATCAAGCGTAATGCATATGGAGAGCGTTCATAATTTTAGGTGTGTGGAGCGTGTCATATTTGAATATAAGTTTATAGTTTTCAGATGATTTTTTCGCAGGAATTTGAAATGGAGGTCTTAAACACAAGTGACAGAGGAGTATTGTTACTTTTCAACTCCAGAGAAGTACAAACGACTATCTCTTTCCTCCTTTTTGCACCATTTTTTACTCTACTGATATCTTACTCCGAAAACTACATTAAAACCGAGAGTAATCATGGCTTTTATGTAACCGCAGTTCGAGTGAGCATTACTATATAACTGAGTATAGTTCGTTGGATAAGAAATAGCGGTTTCCTACAAGAGTCTATTCAGATTAAACTCTGTTCGAGGAATGCTAAACTCTTTGAAAAATTACATATTGAACCGCCGCGCCGTTAGGTATCATTTTTCTGTGCACGTCGAGTAGAATTTAAATTTAAAGTCAGTTATTCAAAATTCGCGAGTGTCGCAAAAGTGTAATTTTCGAGTGGGTGTCCAAAAGACTGCAATCAGTTTACGGTACCCTGGTAAAAGTTTTTCATTGGTGACCAATAAAACGGTTCCAATTTTCCAGTGACCAATGAATTTTTCACTGGTGACCAATGTAATTTTATTGGTGACCAATGTAATTTTATTGGTAACCAATGTAATTTCATTGGTCACCAATGAAAAATTCATTGGTCACTGGAGAATTGGAACCGTTTTATTGGTCACCAATGAAAAACTTTTACCATTGTCTGTTCCAATAAATAGGGTCTCAAAGGCCGGTCATCTGAACGAGCGCAGTGACGAAGAATCAACGGCCGAGGAACCGCTGCGTTGCAATATAGTGCGTTTTTACCTGACTTTCTCATCGGACTTCTTATCGCGAACAGCGTATAATATGTCACTGTGCCTCAATGTACGGTTGATGGAGGAAGTCAGCTCAAAGTTCATCTCAAAAGAACCGCGCGCTATGACGCGCATGCGCCTGTTTCAAAAACACGCCACCGCGGCGCAGGCAGTGGTGATGACCAGCCACCAGCCTGACAAGCATGGTTCATACTATTTGCATAGTCACCGCCCTCTATTCTATTGTATCTCATCCCACCGACCCACAACCAAGCACCCCTCATGAAACAGACAAGGCCGGCGGGCGCGGCGCTGAGCTGCGGTTGACTGACACATAGGAACGCACAGGTGTGTCTGTGCGAGTGGAATTGCGATTGCGGGTAGTTTTTCACTTCTCACCTCTTCCACCCTCTTGACCTCGGAGCATTGAGCAGCAAACTCAGGTAGGGTGCGCGCCGCGCGGCTACGGACGGCGCGTCGTGTCTTCCAGCTGTTCAAAGACCGCTGAGATCACGATTGGCCTATCAATCGCGGCGCGGAGGCCCACACTTTCGCAATTGAGAGCGGCTCAAAATATTGAGAACGTCATGTCATCCAATATAGAGCTCGCTTTGAGGGTTGTTCGGGAAATAATGTCCCCTTGGCCCTTACTATATAGCAACTCTTTTGAAAATGATCGAATTGAAAGGGTAGTCCGTGATAATTGGCAACTCTGGTTTTGTTGCGATTTGAATCTATGAAAAAGCATCGATTTCTCAAGGATTCAAAGAGTCAGTCCTCCGAAGGTCGATTATTTTCCGTAGGTTTGCCACGGAAAAAAAAAGACTGGTAGAATTTACCATCTGCATAGCTAAATTTAAAGTCTGGTAGCAAGTATGATAAATGCAACGCACCTTGTGGTAAATTAAAATAACTTGTCGGTACATTTCAGCACAAGGTACTTTTGCATTTACCATTATGATGGTATTTACCATTATATAATTTACCATACTTGATAGAAAAAAATTATATTTTAACTTTAAGAGTTCAAAATGGAGGAAATATATTATGTGCCTAAGGGGTGCCACGGCGCAGTTAGGGGTTAAAGGGCAAAGCTCCGTAAGAGCTAATATTAAATTGGTTCATTCTCCCAGGCAGGCATGGAAGCTTCCCGGGCCCTCATCCCGTTCCAAGGACCAGCTTCACTTTTCTTCCATGTTATGAGATAGCAGTGCCAAACCTTCTTCTATAATGTGTGTGTTCTGATTGTAGTGGTGGGAACATTGGAACATTAAGATTCAAAATTTTTCATCGGCGGCAGCCGTAAAAAAAAAAAAAAAAAAAAAAAAAAAAAAAAAAAAAAAAAAAAAAAAACTTGTTCACCGCTGAAGAAAATGGGAGGAACTTGGTGGATAATTTTCCGAAATCTGACACAATACGTTTAAAATATACGGCGTATAAACTAGAATTTTGTTTTTAATCTACCTCCATCCGTTCAGTTTTAACCTTTCAACACCACGTCCGAGTAATTTAATTTCGTATCTATTCTCTATCTCTCTTTGACAGTACACTCTACTTCAAATCGTTACCACTCCCAAGAAATTAGTTCATCTAGCGCCTTCAATTGCCGAAATATGCAAAATGAACACCACGGAGTACGAATATTTCACTACCCACTGAATTAATTGATACCACTCTCGTACCACTCGTATAGTATTTCCTTCCAGGAATATCTGTCCCCGCTAGTGCCTGATGGTTTTGAAATTAAGTCTCGTCTCTCGTCTCGCCATTTTCTCCAAAAAAAATTAAAAAAAAAAAATAAATAAAAAAAAACCGAATTCAGGAAGGACAAAAAATAAAGAAAAAAATAAAGCTGGTCGAAATTAAATACAAAAAAAAGCAAGATAAACTGAGCGAGCCATAAAAAGCTTAGAATAAGTAGGAGAGAGAGGGAGAGTAAACGGAGGGCGAAAAAGTGGCAAATTTAGGAGATTGTGATGGCTCACCCAATAATAAGGGCGGTGGGCTTTCATCCACCCGTATGGGCCGTATGTATGAGAGGTAATATTGGAATAGGTGTGAAAACACAACTGGAGGGTTTGCGTTTGAGACGTGACAATATTGCTGAGTCACAAGGCTAATTACGAGCTCCTGTCTGTCGTGGCGGAATAAGAACTCTTGCAGTGTTGCCTGGTTTAACCTATGATGAGTCCGGTAGATAATATCCCACTACTTTCACTTTTCAAAACTTCGTATGTGAACTGCTAATCGAGGCATTTGATGAAAGAAGGGCGGGCGTCTCTGCCAAATGCCCATGTTGAGAAAATTGCGTTTAAAGTTTAAAAACTTCACTGATCCAATCCCTTTCATGGAAATATATTTGCGTGCTATTTAGTGTAATATCATGGTATCAAAGTCAAACTTAGTACAAATATACTTTAAAATATGTATATAAGGAAGCGAATGAGCAATTTTACACAATGAGGGTATCTGGCGCGCCAGACGGTCTTCTTACATAAAATGACTCAATTGCAGAGATCGAAGTGGTCCACAAAACTAAATTTCACGGGATCAAGGAATGAAAAACTGAATTACAGCCAAATGAATTGTTTCACAAATTGCAAATATAACAGACTCAACTGGTGGAGGATTTGTGGAGAATGGGGCAGATGAGGAATTGTGAAATATTGGATTATGGAACCGATGAAATACGCCGAGAAAAGGTTAAATTAATAAAGATGGAATACATATGTATTGAGAAAATTAAAAATTGAGGATGGAAAAAGTTTGGACTCATAGAAAATCTCAAGGCTGGTCAGGATTAGCCTTGATATTTCCTTCAAATCTCAACATTTTTTCATCCTCAATTTTTGCTTCCCTCAATAAAAATCCATATAATTTCTATCAATTTAACCTTTTTCAATGCATTCGGGCTTTCGCCAGTTCCTCAAAAGTTTGCAACATACCCGTTTTTAGCGACATAGAACTTGCACTGAAAAATTTTGAAGTATAAATTTTACTCTTCGATAATAGCCATACAGTGTAGCAATTTAGATGGTTAAATTTTAACCTTCTGATTATGAATATTAATCGTTTGAACTATATATACTGACCGCATGACTGTAATTAATATCGGAAAGTCCTGCATTATTAAACCATCACGCGGTAAGACTGCACAACTATTCAAATCGCTACGCAAAATAGACACCGCATCGAAGTGTAAAATTTACACTCCTACACTGAGAGAGAATTCTTTTTTTGAATCCAACGTTTTCGTTTGTGTTAAAGAAACTGCGCAGTGAAATATTGATTGCGGGGAAATTCCTTTCACCCAAGGAAAATGTCTGCTGCTGCAAGTAAAAGATTCCTTGTTGTGGTAGTAATTCTCCTTCATGCAATCAGAACTTACTTCGCGCAAGGAAAACTGGCGCAAGTAAACGTGTTTCCTTGTTTTTAAAATAGGGATTTCTCTCAGTGTGTTAAGTGCGATTAAATAGAAAAACACATGGCAGTAAGGTCACGAGACTTTTCGTCCTGTTTTTTTTGTCCACTTTTTTTTGGTACTTTAATATGCATCCGCGACATTTAGTCCTCGATAATTCGTCCTATTAATTTTCGTCTCGTAGAATAAATGATCCACTCATTATTTTTGTCCTCTACTGTAACGTCCATGAGTATTTTGTCCAATTATTTTTAGGTCCAGAGTATGTGTTATGACTGTTATGTCTTGTAATTTGAGTCCATTTTTTTTTTTTTTTTGTCCTAAAAAAAAGGTTGGTTCATCCATTGCACATTTTTTTCGTTTTCGCTGGTTTACAGATCAAATTTAAGAGTACATATTAAACTGGAATACCAGAGAACGCATTCAATTGGAATTTACCAATTTATATGTATTTAATTCAGAAAGTCTTTCTCAGCAACTTTTTTGGAAATAAACGATCTCAACATTTTACAAGATTGAGTATACTAGATTACCAGAAAAGTACAGCCAGACTTAAAATCTGAATTTCCCGAGTTCACCAAGTAAGTACATAGTAGTAGAACTGTCATTTGAATTCGGTGAAATTCTACTTCATTTTATTTTACCTGTAAGCCAACAAAAATGAGCATTGGACGAAACCAACTTTTTTTGTAAGCATGAAAAAAATTGGACGAAAAGTACAGTACAAAATGACATAGTCTGGACCTAAAAATGATTGGACTAAAAACTCATGGACGTTGCAGTCAAGGACAAAAATAATGAAAGGACCAAATTTCATAGGACAAAAAAAAAGGACGGTAAGTATTATAACCGGCATTAAGTCCGGCAACGCTGAATCAAGGCACATGGCACATGCACCAGTTGAGTGACTATAACATGACCAGGCTGTGGCTCTCGCGCTAATAAACATTTAATTTGTTTCTCTTCTTTCTTCATCCTCTGCTCCTCTAATGCGGTTCGACTCGTTGTCTGCAGAGGTAGAGGTGGCAAAAATGCTTTGTTAACGCCCCATTGTTACTCCATCTCCACGAGCGACTGACTGGGGATCATTATACGATGTCATTGTCGGAAAGTGTATCAACTCAAATGTTGATTGTTGGTACTGTTGATGCACTGAGCTCTTTTTTTCCAGATCTCTGCACGTCTCGAAGCCCGAAAGATCATGTACGATACGGAATTGATTCCCATCCAAATTACCTTCAATTTGGATTTGGCCATCATATAATTAACGCCTTTTGCTTGCTCACAAAGCCATGAAATCCACAAAACCCTTAAAAAAACAATACCGAAGCAGAGAGGGCAAAAGCAAAGTAGTAAAGCCTCCGTAAATAAAGTGCAGTAGCGTATACAAGAATTTGTCTTTCTCTCTAATTTCTCCATTTGAACACGTGAGTAGGGAAAGGACAGAAACAGGGACAAGAATGTGTTTCCAGCCCCCATCTCTTTCTTTTTCTAGTACTTCCAATCAAACGGGAAAAGAGCGAGAGAAACTAATTCCTGCGTACGCCATTGATGAGGTACACTGTGGCCCGAGATAGAAAAAATTGGCAAAAAATCAATTGAACAAAAGTTATCAGAAATCATCGTTTTCGACCTTTTAGGTTTACTTTAAATCTTTCCACTGTCATTTCTGGGTTTGAATTTATTTTTTAAAATGTTCTCTTCAATTTAAGTGGGTCTTGAAAGTCTATAGAAGACTAGCCGTTTCAAACATCCTACGGGCGCCCTCCACGATCAGCATTCTGGGCTATAGTTGGTAGATGGACACAGTGGAGTAATTACGCTTTTGCTCGGGGGGGGGGGGTGGTCAAATATCACGATGTTAAAAAATTCGATGACCTCCATTTTGTTTTACCTGGAATGCCCCCCCCCCCCCCGGTCACCGTAAAAACCAGTAACTAATGTCTTCGGTTTTTTTTTTTTGTTTTGTTTTTTTTTTAAGGATAATGTGTTTGAGCAAGATTGTTTTTTATTTAAAGAATCATATAATGGTTGTTAAACGAACGATTGAAGAAGCACGATAAAAATTACTGACACAAAACTACAGATCAAAAGTATTGGAGCGAACTCAGGTCTAAGTGATGAGCGTAAGGACCGAGGGAGTTGCGACAGTTTTAAGACGGGCGACGAAAATTGAAAATTTGAAAGACCAAGTATTCAAGAGATTCGCGAGGAAACGAGCTTCTCCCTCCACCACTCACACTCCATTGCAGCAGGCGGAGGAAGTGACAGATAAAACATGTAAATACTCTCACAAAAAGAAAAGACAACTTTTCTCACATTGTTCAGTCTTCAAACGCGACTACCGATGAAAATGTCTTCGGGCGCGCCTTCAATCATCGTATAGGCAATTCCAACTCCCCCAAGTACGAACAGTTAACTACTTTCCCTATGGAAAAGGAAAGAGTGACGTTCTTTTGAACTAACCTCTGGCCCTTAGAGGGTTCAGCTCTATATTGCTTTAGTGTGGCTGTACCTTCGCTACAAATGTATATTTTGGTGCTCATTGGTTGCATGAACTATATATAGGTCGAGGTCCAACTTGATCCGGCCGTTGAAAATAGAAAATGTAGTCCGGTTTTCTTCTCTTGATTGTTGTTCTATCTTACAGAGCTACAGGTTACACAGACTTTAAGTCCAATTATCAACGTCAATTTGTTTTTACTCTACAAGTGAGTGAATGAATATTTATAATCGTTCTTATTGTTTTAACCCGCGTACTGTTTTAAGCCCCTGTTTCAGTTTTTTTAATGGATTAGATTTGTATATTTGTCAGAAATATTCATTGGTTTTGTAGCTTTAAAACGTTTGAACAATCCAATCTCCAAGACATTTTTTGATCTCAACGAAAATTCCTGTTGCCGTATAATTACCCTAATGAGCCGTGCAAACGCACCCTTTGAGGGTTAAACGTCAAAACGTCCTCATAATGGACTTAGTAGGGTGCTAACGTCCCATAATACCCGTTTACATCATGAGCACCCACTTCAATCCGTTTCTTCGCGGTATGTCGGTATAAGAATGAGTAGGAGGTGAAAGAAGAATATAATAAAAGTGGAGGAGGGGTGGAAGGGGAGATGACACATTCACAATGGTGGCGTAAATAAACAGTGGTTGAACACGGGTTTTAGAATAACATATTGATAATAGTAATAATGGTAGGTGAGGGCGAGAGAGAAGAAAAAAAGGAGGAATTCAACACAAAAGTTCAGATGTAGAAAGGTGCGCGTAATAACACAAGAGAACGAAAATTGATAGGAAGACCTATTGAGGCCATTGAGGCCATTGAGGCCATTGAGGCCATTGAGGCGGCCGCGGCAACGGCAATGGCAACACAACTCGTCTGCAAGCACGCACACACTCTCATATGCTACAGGGTGTTTCTCAGATGTTGATGATTATTTTATATCCAAAGATTTAATGACTTTATGCGTGGCAATATTTGGAACTTATCGCTGAAAACACCTTGACACACTATCTGGATGAGAAATTTTTTGTTTGTTTTGTCTTGTGTTTTTTCCTTTAGAAATTGTGTAAGTCCTTCCAAAAAGAAAGGTAGTCCATTGCCGGGTCCATATATGCATAACCACTCCACGCTGGGGAAAAAAAAAAAAAAAAGGATTACCAGAAACATGACAATATGTGAACCTACGTAAGGGATAGTAAAATTAACCAGAATTCTGGTGTTCCATTGAATTTTTTTTTTTTTTTTTAGGAAATTCTAGTTCTATTACTATATTCTGGTATTAAACCCCTTTCACGGGAAGTGGTACACATATGTACCATTTTTTGTATAATGGGATTCAATGGAATTTAAAGGACACTTTAAAAAAAGTTGTGAACCATCAAAGTACTTAGAAAATTATCCTCTTTTGAACGATCTGAAAAATGCTGTAAGAAACTCAAATCTCAAAATGAAAGGGTTAACACCAGCATTTTCTAGTCAAAGTGCCATAGACTTTCTATCGTTCACAGTTCGTTTATTTCGGTAGTATGACTAGAATCTGGTAATATGACGATAGTTTTTTGTTTTTTGTTTTTTGTTTGTTTTTCAGTTTAAAACACTTTCAGCCTCATTTCGAACCCATTTCATAAAATGTTCATAAGAGACCATCATGGCTGCGTTTTCTTTTACCATTGCTTTATAGTTAAGACAGAGTGTCTATCTGGACCTGGCTAGTGGCTATTACTACTTCTTTTGGAAGGACTTACAGAATAAATAAAGAATTATAACACATGACAAAACAAACTCGATTTCTTCAACCAGATAGTGTGTTACAGTGGTTTTGCAGCGTCAAGTTCCAAATTTCGCCACGCGTAACATATTGTAAATTTTTGGATATCGCATTGCACCTAAGCCGACCCGTATAATATATGTAACTTATGGAAGAACCGAACTTCAAGCGCCTGAGGGAGGCTAAATCACCAGTCATCAGTGGGACACCCTGTACCACCATCAATACGATGTGTGGATGAATAATCAATTGTGATTGATTCTATTTTCAAAGTAAACATTTGATTCCTTACACCATGCATGGGTACATAAAGACGTAGTACATCTACGCGACTTGAATGGTTTTTTTTTCTTTTTTTTTCGTTTCGGTTTTACCGGGGCTGGGGGTAGTGGGGAATGGGCGATGAAGGAGAGGGGAGGGGTGTTAATGGGAAGAGGGGGGCTTTGAGTGGGAGGAGGAGAGGGGGGGAATGGAAGAGCGAACGTCTTTTCTTTTGTTGAATTAAAATAACAGAGAATGAGAGCAATTCTCAAAGTTGCCAGATTAAGCCAGCAAATCATTGGATTTAATATGTTTTAGAAGTAACATCAGATTAGAGTGTCTAAATGTAGAGTTATGACAACAAGTTTACGACAGGTGTCCAACTTTCCGACTCAGTTTTGGTCGGGACTCATCGAAACGAAACAACAGGCAACAGTCCTCTAATAGTCCAAGTCCTCTAATAATGTTGAGTGATCCAATCGAAATATACCTGAATTTTTCACATAACAGTCAAAATGTTAATTTATGAAAGCAGATAATTTTGAAATAATTAATCAGAAACGGTTAATCCATCTAAAAAATTCCATTTTAAACGGCGAGGAGAACCTAACCTATGTCCATCACTTAAAAGCAGAGACAAATAGAGACGGAGCAGTAACAGCTGCAGTAGATGGCACGCTAAATTCTCGCAGATTCAACAAAACAACAGTCAACGTCGCAGGGTGTTGAATGTTCAGCATCACTCTCCTCTACACTTCCTAGCCTATCCCCCTGTGTCTGCCGAATTCACCGTTCAACACCATACGACATCAACAAAAGTTGACTGCTGTTTTACATGTTATTTAGTTGAATCCCCGAAAATTTAGTGTGCATTCAAATCTTCCCTATGTATTTTTTAGCGTAGTGCTCCGTCTCTATTTGTCTCTGCTCATCAGTAGGAGTCTACTGGCTGGTCTTGTTTCGATGAGTTCCGACCAAAATTGAGCTGGCAATTTGGACACTATAACTTGTCGCAAACTTTGAGCTGGATCTCTCTTTGTCTGTAAATTGAGCTCCACCCGGATTGAAATCCTCGAATAAATGCAGCTACTGACTTTAAAAAGTGAAATCTGGTGATTTTCTGCCTTTTAAATGGTGATTTTCGGCAAGACGGCAACCATGGCAATGCCAAATGCTCGTCTATTCGTATGTTGTTCAATGTTCGATCGACGATTCTTCTCCGTTGGCCCTTTTGTCTGCTCGCATTCGTATTATAGAAAGGAAAATAATAACTATTTTTGATTATTATTTCAAATCAGAACTCTGTTTTTCTACTCGTCATCTACGAGGGAGATGAGGGAGGGAGTGGGAGTGAACAGGGATGAGAGGGAGAAGGGGAGGGAGACACCTCTTAGTCTACCTGTCAATTCTGATATTCAGCTTACCTATTCATGTACACCAAGTTACCATGTGTATTTGTTTCTTTAATACTTTACTTCAAGGGCCCGTGAAAGATGTTGCCACATTATAGAAACGATAGTACGGTAGTATCATCGGCTAGCGCAATCCGGCAAGAACCGGGGTTTTTTTCCATTTAATAGGTATACAAAAATATCGACTCGAATCGATTTTTGTTTTTTTTGTTGTTGTTTTGTTTTTTTTTTTTTTTGTTTTTTTTGTTTTTGTTTTTTTTTGTTTTTTTTTGTTTTTGTTTTTTTTTAACGCTTTATTGAAACAAATTATGTTTTGTTCTGAGAAAGATATTTACACTACAAAACTGGTCCGCCCCCAGTGGCTATTTGGCAACATGGCATTTTGTCTATTTGGACCCATATAAAAAGTCGAATCCGTTGGTCATCGGCAATTCCTAGATAATTCGATATTTTTCATGGGGTTTCCTGAGCCCCAATGCAACGTTGTCAGATTGCACGCTTTGCCACTGTCAGCCCCGCAATCGGGGATATCGACTTACAGCGACATTTTGTTGACACTTAAATAATAATATCTCTTTTTTTTCTCTCACTCTTTTTTCCCCCAATTTTAAATTACAGATAACGTGAACTTCGTAGGTACTTAAAATTATTACTGCCGTAAATACCAATTTCTTGAAATTATGAACTACACTTTTCTAAAACTAATAAGCAATGAAATTCCCCCTTTTTTTCTTAGTTGCCAAATATCACCCCACGCTACTGGCTCATTGGAGGACCAAGGCCAAAATAATTGGGGGGGAGGAGCTGAAAAAAAAGTGATGACTGACCTTTTTTTTTTGCTTTGCAAGTCTCAAGTGATGGACTTATTTTGCTTCTCGTCTCGAAGGGCTGTTTAAACGTTCCCGATTTCTAGCGTCTCCTCCCAAAAAAAGTGGGGGGGGGCTATAGCCCCTGATATTTTCCAGATTATTTTCAGATGTAAATTACACATCAGGAATTTATAACGGCCGGCCGGTGACATATCGCAACACCAATAGATACTTTCCGCAGTATAATCGACAAACAGGAGCCAATTTGCCAAATTATCTTCAAAATCGAAAAGGATTAATAAAAGGTGAACAGTTCTGAGGACCGGGAAGAGAGAGGAGATTAAAAAAAATTGACTGGGTGCATGTCTAATGTCTATATTGGCTTAGCCCATAAAACCCGGGAGCTTGTGAGTTTGTGGGACCGAAACGCGTTCGATGTCACCAATGTCACAGATATACGGAGGAGAGTCTGAACGCGGGCCGCGAATCGAATGTAAATTAAACCACACGAGTGATGCGGTTTCTAAAAAAATAAAAAATGAATATCAATAATACTTCAGGTGTGCTCGATATTAGGAATTAACCTTGGGACAGCGTTGGAATTTCTAGTTAAAAGAAGACCTGGTGTTTTATTTGCCCTCCGTCCCCTTTGATACTCCGCCTCACCGATTAATAAACTCGACCCCGATCGTCGCACTAAAGTCTATGAGATCGTCAAAAATTGGCCAATATCAGAAAGTAAGTTTATGATCAAAATAATTCATCATTTGAAGACTTCCTCGGTAAAAGGACGTATAAAAATGTGGGTGTGCTCGTGCTCAAAAGGCCTGATTTCAAATGGGTCTGTTGCAAACTTTTGCTACACCGATTAAGAGTGTTTAATCTAATGTAAAATCGTAATGTAATCAGAAAGTCATAAAATGCAATAATAAACTCACAAGAGGCGTTTAATGAAATCCAAGATGGCGGATAAATATCGAGCAATTTCTATGCATGCACCACGAACATCCAAGGATAGCCAACCTCACAATATCGATCACGACCAATCACAACGTAAACAAACACATAACCTCTACCTCCAGTGAGGTTGTCAAAGTTGGCCATCCTTGGATATTCACGGTGCATGCATATAGATTGCTCGATATTTATCCGCCATCTTGGATTTCATTAAACGCCTTTTGTGAGTTTATTATTGCATTTTATGACTTTCTGGTGCTACCAATGGACGTTTCATGCGATTTTACATTCCATTAAATACTCTTAATCGTTCTAGCAAAAGTTTGCAAATGTCCATTGTTATTGCATGAAACTCTGCGGAGGAAAACCGGATTTTCTTAATTATCAAACAATTAGATCATTCATAGTTGAATCTTAAGATGGCTGACAGAACCAAATCCATCACTTCTCACTCACAAAATGACCTTTTGAAATCAGGTTTTTTGAGCATTATAGTACATCCACTGTCTGTTTCATACCCCCTTTTACCAAAGAAGTCTTCATTTATAAACTTTCAAATCCAATTTTAATCACAGATAACTCTTTGAACAAGTAAGTTGAAATTAGAAAGAAACTTCAGAAGTTGTAAATTTAACTTAAAAGTTCGAAAACGATTATTTTTGATGACTTTTTTTCCACTGAATTTTGCCTCTTGGACTCAATCTCCGACCATAGTACGACGCGACAGTCGCAAGCTTCAAGGGAAAATTTATTGGGCTTCGCACAGCTTGAGTGTGTGGCGCGCTCTCGAGGTAGCCCTCCCAATCAGAGCACGATCCACCTGATTTCAGATGGCTGCTGGTGTTAAGCCCCCTCCTCCCCCTTCACCCCTTCCCCTTCCACCAATTCCTACAGCTGCCCCCAGCGTTGTCAGTTTCTCAAGAAATTTGAGCTTAAACAACTCTACCGTTTCAAATTCTTTACAAAACGAACTGAACAAGTTTCAACTATGAGTGTATAGTTTCACGGTAACAGGACTTTTAGCAACGCCGACAAAATGTCTTAGAAATTGAATCATAAAAATGTATAAAACTACATACAAAATGAAAAAAAACATTATACTGTTCATGGCGTTTCTCACGGCAAGTCCTATGAGCGTAAATTCTTTGAATCGTTGAAATTGACAAGCTTTTAGTCAAAAGACATTGGTGGATACAGGGGGTAGCGAAGGGGGCGATCGCCTCCCCCCCCCCGTTCCGCCCAAAAAGTTGGAAAAGGCGGGAGAGGAAAGAGAGAGCAAGAGCGGAAAAAAAAAAGGAAAGTGGGTCACTCAGGGGCAAAAAACCCAAGTTCGTCCCCCCTCGTTCGCAAGGGTTGGATCCGCCACTAAACTCATCACATGGGCAAAAAGGTGATATCGCCAAAACCCCACTTATGACCCCTCTATCGATTCAACATGGAAACTGGAGTCGATCGCCCTCAAGGGTTTTCATATCTTTTGCAATGGAGCCGTTTCACTCATAGCAATACATGGCTCATCACATTGGCGAAAACGTGGTATCACAAAAACCCCGCTTGTGACCCCTCTTTCGATTCAGCTTGGGAAATGGAGTCGATCGCCCTCAAGGGTTTTCATATCTTTTGCAATAGGGCCGTTTCACTCATAGCAATACATGACTTTCTGATGCTCCAAACGTTATATTTTCAAATGATTTCACAAAGGAATCGACCCCTCCATAACGCTACAGCAAAGGTTTGCAACAGATCCACAATCCATAAGTATGATACGTATTTTCATTTTTTTCTTTAAATCTTTCAAACTTATAGTTCGTTTTCTCGACAGCATCTAAAATACCGAACACTGGATAGATACACCCTTCGTCGTAGTTGGGACATATTTTCAGAAAATCTGGCATCGCTGTGATTAGTGATTGTTTCCTGTTCGCCAGCATTTCATTTTTATTCTTCCTTTATTTTTCTTATTAAGCGTGCCCATGGAACATGGCACGCTTATTCCGATCGTTTTGCTGCTAACAATATAATACAATGTATACAATGTAATAAGGCAGCCTATGCTTTCCACGTGTATTCCTATGCTGAGTGGCCTAAAGTTGAAAATCGGCTGTTTTTGAATTTTGTGATTTTTTCCTGTCGTGTCTGTTGCGTTTTGAGGATTGCAATGGTACAATTATGAAATCGTACCTTCTAAAGTTTGCAGCAAAAATAGTTGGATTCATTTTAATGCTTTAGTTTTTTTATAATTCCAATTAAACGACGGACTCACCACTTTTGAGGGGTAAGTGGAGTGCGGTGAGGTAATATTTTGCGTTTTATGTTGCCAACTTTGTTGTAATTTTACTCTGCTGTGTTGGTTTTACGATGAATAAATTTTTGTTTGTTTTTATGATTAATTTGTTATGTTGGACATTGTTTTTGGGTTATTTTATTACGTTTATTGAATATATAATTGATTTTAAAGTACATTCGGGGTTTTTTCGTACGGGCGGCCGATAACGAGTCGTTGTGTAATGTTTTTTTTTTTATTTATTATTGTTTTGCAGCCGGTGATTGTTTGGCTGCATTGGCTGCACTGCGGCTCGCCTGTTCACTAATTTGATAATCTTTCTCTGTGAATGTCTAGAGTCAGCTGATATTTTCGAATAGAAGGCGCGAAATAAAACCGATACAGATCATGGTTTTACTTATAGGATACCTTCTCACAAAAGTAAAGCTTCAAGAAGAACCCGCTAGAGAGCGCGGAATGAAGTAGTCACGTTTCTTTGCCTTTATTTGATCAGCTGATAAATGATTTTTTTTTTTTTTTTTTTTTTTTTTTTTTTTTTTTTTTTTTAAGCGCAATTTTTAACATTCAATCTTTTATGGGTTGAAAATGGATCTCATTAAAATAAACAAATTAGATCAGTATTCTTTTAATTTTTAGTTTCGGGAATTGTTACAACATTAACGCCTGTTCGAAAGTGTAAGCGAAGTTATGGTTTTTGTATTATTTTTTTAGAGGACGAGACAGGCTCAATTAATGGTATTTGTTTTGATGAAAAGGGGTCCATCCAGCTACCATTAGGAGTGCCCCCCCCCTCAAAAATGGATGAAACTTTCAGGGATGATAGAGCTAAGCATCATTTTTCAGAATATCTGCAGTTTTTTGAATTTGGTCAACTGGGAGCGGGAGTGCAGGGGGTCAAAGTCAAAACCTCCAATGCTCCATAACTTTTGAACGAAAATAGATATTGACGTGAACTTTGCACCAAAAGATGCGTATTTTAAAGATCTTTTGATTGATGTTCTACAGTGTTTAGTTCAAAAATATTTGACCCTTTTTTGCATTTTGTTTTACTTTTGAAGTTTCCAAAAATCCGTTTTTAAGTTTGAAAAATAGGCGCAATGAAGGAATCTGAACGAAAAAACTATGGCGGCCATATATGATTTGAGAATTTTGAAAAACTTATGTCAAAAATAAATTCAGCGACCCAAAAAACCGCTTCCACCAAGTTTCAATGAATTTCATCGATTATTGGTGGAGCAACAAATTTTTTTGTAGAATCGAAAGTCGGAACCCTATTTTTGGCCTAGATTTGAAACTTTGCGCGGTCATAACTCTTGAACGAAATGTTTTTCGGCATCGCGGTTTGCGCCATCTGAAAGCTTATAAAATCAGCTTTCTTCACAGAAGTTTTTTGTTCAGATTCCTACGGTGCGCCTATTTTTCAAACTTATAAAACGAATTTTTTTCTCTACTTTTAGATTATAAATGAATTTTTACATCTGCATTGAGGCTTTTTTCGAGAAAAGTTGAAAAATGTGTTTGAACCCCCAGAATACACCCCAAGAGGTTGTCAGGAGCTTAAGAAAATATCAGAAATGAAAAATTTGGAGTCAATGTTCTGTCTGATTGTTTGTTTCAAATCATTTGTTTCAGTAATTTTCGAGAAAAATGCCAGCAACGGATGCTCTGGCTCACTTTGTATATAAAATATAGTAGACTTCTTTTATTCTATTCAGGTCCTCTGGTATTTAATCACTGTCCGATGAGTAAAATAATTGAAATCTCATGCGCTGAGTTTAGACTATACTTGCTCTCTTTGAGAGAATCCAAAAATTAAATATAATCATCAAAGGTACCACTATACGGCCAATTTTAAATAAGCACATGTATGGAGAGGGGGAGGGGTGGAAGCTTTTATATGCGTAACTTTTTTGCTTCTCATTGATAGAATGTCATCGAATGAAAGGCTAGAAACTCTGCAACTCTGGTAAGCAACTCTGTTTGCTTGAAGGGACGCATCGCAATGAAGTAGGGGACTACACTAATTATAGTTGTCAAAGTTGATGCATAAATTATTAATACTTCAATTAGTATGTACGTCTGTAATGTTTTTACTGGATGCTAATCATAGCATTTTTTCCAAGTAGATGATTCAGCCTAATTTTATCTTGAGTATTCACCATAAGGTTTCTCTGTACAGTAAAGCCTTTAATGAAAACATAGCAGGAATTGCTTTTATTGACATTATAATTGTAATTGTTTAATTTTCAGATCCAAATCGGCCAATACTGTGTCTAAAAATTCAGATATTGAAAGGAATGACTCTATTTCGTCTCTATCAATATGTAGACATTTATTAATTACCTTCTTTTACCTTTCATCACCATATTCCACCGACAAAACCATGGCCTACTTATCTTTTCTTTCTCATTTTATTAAATTATAAATAGAATCTTTTACATCCATTCAGTACGCAGAATCGAATCATTTAAACTTCAAATACTCTATAATCAGTGATTTCATCAAAATTTTCATTATTGAATCATTCATGTATATTATAAATCTATTTATTCAATTCATATGTTAGTTACATACTCCAATGTCTCCTTAAGAATTGCTGATGCATTTCAAACAGCTGTAATCCACAAATGAACAAAACACTGAACCAATTGTAATGTGTCACTGCAAAAACAACGACTCAAAAATATTTTTTCAAATATACGTCTCAAATGCATATACATTGTCATATTTTCTTAATCAAAGCTCCAACAGCACTTCCTGTACCTTAAATAATATACAATAAATTGACAAATCTTCTCCCATGAACTACATTATAATAAATATATTTAAACCATGTATGCATAAGCCTTTATGCAAAACTTATTTCTGCAAAACCCAGCAGAGCAGAAGACCAAATGAAACAACTTATGCGCAGATTTTTATGTTTACAATTCACAGGCACGCTTTTCCAATACGTGCAATGTATCGGAGCTTCCCTGCTTGTTTTTTATTGCTATTTATTTTTTCTTCTTCGCCGCTTATATGATTATGAGCGGACAAAGGAGCGAACGTCCCAATATACCGCGCTTTTGATGTGTTATTTGTGTGGAGCCCCCACGGGTCAACTCTGCTTGGTGCCTGCCCTTATCTCTGTCACTTGCACTTCCTTACTTTTAATTTAAAACTCGGAGAAAGAGTGACAAATTTCGAGGCCACCTTCACTTGATATACTTGATTCACAGTATCAGGTCCAAACTGATGGGTTTTTTCCATTCTAGTATTGTTATTATTATTATCATTACTGTTCATTCAGTAATATTCGACTCGGTGTCGAAATATCGTAAAATGACTCATACACAGATTGCAGAGGCGCATAGTAGTTTTTGTATTAGCAGTGTTGGCAGTACTAGGTAATATGAACATTGAGACTGTTGCACACTTTTGCTGTGAGCGATTTAATAGTCGATCCTGATGTAAAAACCTCCGCAAATAACGATGGTGGCACTAAAAACTTCCAAAATCCACTCCTGAACTAAACACTTTTATTTGAGCGAGTGCAATGGTGTTATAGCGCAGTAATAATGGGAGATTCCTATCTTAATTTCATCACTCTCTCTATATGCTGACAAGAATGATTCACGGAGTAATTAGTCATTAGAGTAGTGATCCACATCCAATGAATGGTACTGTGACATCTATAGTGACACACTGTCAAACGAAAGTCGTCTCTTATTGGTCACTTTTTGATGGAGTTACAGTATTGTTAGATGTGAATCTTCCATATTATATCTTCCTACGCCACCATTACGCTGGCGCAAATAAAAGCGTTTAATGACTTTGGGAGTGCATTCCGGGTGTTTTTAGAGCTGCGATCGTTATTTTTGGAGGTTTTTACATCAGAATTGACTATTAAATCGCTTAAAGTTGCAAAAGTGTGCAACAGCTCCCTCCCCCCTCATTGCGGAGAAATTTAGGAACTAAATTCACACCTTTATTGCAATCTTAACCCAATACAAAGAAGTTATGAATTATTCCAACTGAGTCCAGACGAAGAACGATAAATAATGTCACCAAAAACCAATTTTTGTCTTCAAGCTGAAGGATAGGGGAAAATAACGTTTGAAGGTTATTCAGTTGCGGATCCATGATTTTTTCTGGGGGGGGGGGCGGCACGTGCCCCAATCCGCCTCTGCGGTCCTAAGTTAGAGTTTTGGGACATTCGTAATTTTTCCCCTAGACTCTATAACTGTAATAATTGTTAATCTGGTTCTCACTTTTAATTCGTTTGATCGGTCATAGGAACAAATGTCCAGTGATTTTCGTCCGTAGGTATATACATATAATGATCGGTCCAAAATATTCTGTCCAATAACTAAGGTCCAGCGCATTTTAAACCAAATTGTTGGGCCCAATCACATACTCATCCAAAAAATATGTTGCCACTCTCAATGAGTGGTCTAAAATTTATGACAGTTCGTTTATGTCCAAAGACAGAGATGGAAACGTATTCTATACAACAATTGATAAGGTAAGAAACTGTAGAGTAACTATTAATGCAACTCGTCTTTTCCTACTGAAAATTGTCACAGTATTTGAGCTCAGCTGAGCTATGCTCTCACCTAAGCTTTGGATGTTTGGCAACCAAGTTTCATCAATAAAATTAATTTAGATTGTTTATTGCAAATGTGAAAAAAAAGCTCTATTGAATATTGGTTAAGCATCCCGAAACACAATTCCAGACTGTAAAAACGGCTAATACTCATGGACTAAAATGCAATACGGACATTTAATAACGTTTTGGTCAAAAAGATAGGATGGAGAAAGTTATTAGATGGTTATCTTGTATTATTGAGCGAACGTAAATTTGAATAAAGCCATTGGACGGGCGTTCCTGGAATCGATGGCAGTAGCGGCTCGTGCAATTTGGCAACAATGTTTTTCCTCCATTTGATTCTATGCGAAACAATCGATTCGGCAGTGAAGCGGCGCTTCACCACCATTCGATTATTGTACATAGATTCAACTGGAGGAAAAACATTGTTGCCACGAGCCGTCACTGATCGACGGATATTAACCGCACCAGAGAAAAAACTTGGAATCACCGTCAAGCCTACAACTTCTCATCTCAGTTCAATATAACTTATTCTACGGGGCACTGAAACATTTCAGCGGAAAGGCAAACAGAGAGAAAAATAAGGCAAAGGAAACACACTAAGCTTTGAACGCGGGAGCAAAAATAATTACTTGCTTTTAAACCACCCCCTCATAGTATTTTTCCATTCAATTCGCGGCGTTGGATAAAATAAACTGTTAAATTTGAACGCCGCAAGAAAAAAAAAAAAAAAAAAAAAAAAAAAAAAAAAAAAAAAAAAAAAACCGAGAATAACGCTTTGAAAATTAATTACGAACTGTGTTTCTCTCCGCTGCCACTTATTTGCGACTTGCGATTTGTACATTATAGCGAAAGGGATTGAAGTTTTTCCTTCAATGACGTAAGACGCAATATGCAACTCAAAGGATGGTACAATTGGTTGCATACCTAACCCGGCGCCGTGCATTTTCTACCCTTTGAAAAGGCATCAATAGGTCCTCCTCGAGCTCGACCTCTTGTGCAGCGTGAAAAGGCTCTGTTACACATTGGCATAATGTGTCTTTTGAAGGCGCAATTTGGGGTGAATGTGCTCTATCCTCGTCGACGCGACGCTTACCTTTATTATATTTCCTTGTGTTCGTTTGAAGAACGAACAGGTGCGAGACCGCCTTGCCTTTCTCCGCACTTTGGTCTGAGCTCGAAAAAAAGTGGCCAAATATCAGTGAAAAAAAAGTAATCAAACCTCATAGTTTTCAAACTTTCATGCTTGATTCAAAACTTTCCAGTGGCATTTCTGGGTTCCGATGGGTCTGTTGCATACTTTTGCTACAACAATATAGAACCTTGATTCTTATGTAAAATTCGGTGAAAATAATGATGCACACATTAAAAACGTTCAATATCCACTCATTAACTCAGGAAATCACTTCAATTTCAAACAGCCGCGCTACGCTAGACACAATTTGCACCGGTATACTACTACACTGACGGAACTACCGTATGCATAAGTGAACAACATCGTAACTACAAAATGATGAAATTCCCTTCTAAATACATGAACTATTGGCTGCATTTGCTGTCTGGTATTTTCGGTTTATCAAAGATTACAAAATAATATAAGAAATGTACGCATCTAATGGAAGCATTCAAATGTTTGTGAGTTCTGTTAATGCTTACATAAACGAGATGGTTCCATCTATGTAGTCATAAGTCGGTGATATAGTGTCTAGCGTAGCGCGGGTTGTTTGAAATGGAAGGTATTTTCAGAGTTAATGAGTGGTTTTTGAAATTTTTAATATGCGTATCGTTATTTTCGCCGAATCTTACGTTAGAAACAATGAGTTATATTGATGCAGCAGAAGTACGCATAACAGACCCATTACTTGTTGAAGGTGCTATCCGTGTCTATAATCGGTCTTAAAAGCTCATAAACGATAAATTTATGATAAATTTATTTTTTATGATTTTTGTCACCTTTTGTAGATATCACACCAGAGTGCTTCGATCGCGCTCCGTTACTACTCATGTTGTCAAGTTGGAATAGGAGAAGGGGCAGAGTTCAGCCAAGCTAAATGAGAAATTAAATCAACCAGTTTTTTTTTTTTGTTGTTGTTCCTTTTTTCCTCTCCTTTTTTCCTCTCTTTTTTTCCTCTCCTTTTTTCCTGCTTTCCTCCTGCCTTTTGCCTTCGTTGATTATTATTTCCTTTGTTTATTCAATTTTGTCGCAGAGAGAGAATTTAATAGAGACCCTGATAATGACGGAAAAATCCTTTCGTGGAGATAGAGCCGAGGGGAGCTTGCTGATTATTCAATTATTATACATAATGTGTGTGGCATTGTGTGAGTCTATTGCGAACATTTGCCACAGCAGTTGTGAGCGTTTATCCACTTTTCGGCCGATTTTAATTAATGGTGGAATAGTTTTAAATCTTTATACCGATTTATCCGACTACACGGAAAAAAAAAAGATTAGCGAAAATAACCATACAGATACCTGTTTTTGGCAACTGCTAGATGTTATGGTAAACTTGACCAGTAGTATGATACGTTTACCGATATTTTGAGTAAAATCAACGGCTACATCCGAGTTCCGTCCCGCGGTCAATTTCGCGCACCCTAGCATCCGGCGTCATGAATTTTTAAAAAAAAAAAAAAAAACAAAAAAACAAAAACAAAAAAAAAATGTGTCAAATTTACCCAAAGCTTGGATAGTTCCTGTTGTGTGTAGTTTCATTAATTTGACGCTAGCATTTTCGGCTTTCAAAGTAAAACAAATTTAATTTTAAATTTTTACATTATTGACGCGAGTGCCGAATCAACTCCAGAAATGTCATAAATCACAGATCATAGCACCCAGAAAAATTGTCTGTTTTTCACCATTCATTGCCATTTCTTGCTTTTAAATTTTGATGCGATTTGCCAAATTTTTTTTCAGAGCAAAATCTGTATTTTTTCTTACCTGTTTCTGCGGGACGGAACTTGGTTCCTGGTTTGGGACCACGGGACGGAACTCGGATATTTTTTTGACCGCGGGACGGAACTCGGAAATTGCCAATTCAACATGCAATCAGGTAAACATCTATAGTACCTAGTCAAAAAATAGGTTAACATTAACATCTAGCAGGTGCCAAAATCAGGTATCCGTATGGTTATTTTCACCGTATTTTTTTTTTCCCGTGTATATGTTTGCAAATTGGACTTTCGCGCTGATTTAGTGGCTCAGAAGATCGACTTGATTTTTAAACTTTGCTTTGACCTAAAGCTGAAGCTGTAGGTGACTGGCTTTGCAAGCGTTTTCGATGGGGCTTTTGCAAACTTTTTCTTTAAGCAAAAAACAGTAGCAATCTGAAGTAATAAGCAGCAAAAATCACGAAAATCACAATAAGAAAGACTATAGTTCAGTAAAAAACTCACATAATTGCTATAACTGTAAGTTCGTCGAGGTATGGTTCAACGCAGGTATCATGGGATATTCCTGTCCATTATGTCACTTTCTCTATATGGAAACACAGAGAATGTCTCAATTTAGATAGGAATCTCCCATGAAACCTTCGTTTCTCCGCCATTAAGCCTGATTCTGAGAGTGAAGTTCGTGATTTTTGAGTGTACTTATCGTCTTTTTTACAGTCTTTATGCAATTATCAACTCTTCAATCCCGGATAGCAAAAGTTTGCAAGAGCCCCATTCAACTAACACGCGTCTTCGAAGTCTCCCAAAGTTCTTATTCAACGCAAAATTTTTTGCTCTCTTTCACATCAGAGCTAATTCTTTTAAGAAAATTCTCTCTAAAGTTGGGACGAAACCCCATTATTTATAGGATAAAAAGTGGCTTATGTTGATTCATTTTATACTACTAAGAAACCTGCCAATATTTAGACTTGACGCTTTTGAAAATTTTAGGTCTAAAGTACTTATATCTAAAGCTTTTACTCGTATTATAGCTGGTCTTCAAAATGCCCATTTGCCAAAACGAGACAAAAATTTTTCGCGTTTTTCCTCAACTACCCACGCTCTCTCCAAAGCTAGGATCAAAAGTGGCTAAATTTATTTCATAAGCCGAAACACATGCATAGATTAAAAAGAAAAACGGTACAGCTAAAAGTTTAACTTAAGGTTTATATCGAACCGGCGCGACATGGCCCATCTTCAGTGGAAAAAAAAAAAAAAAAAAAAAAAAAAAAATAAAAAAAAATATACATATGAAATAATAATAAGAAAAAATATACAATGGAATTTGTTGGTTTTGTGGGTGTGGTTATCTGGTCAACCAGACCTAACTACAAACCAAACGAGCTTTTGACCTTGTTCTGCTATCGCGCATGTTATATGTATAAAACTATCAAGCATTCACATTTGAGGCAGAAATACGACTCTAAATACTATACATTGAAATCAGCGGGTGCATATGAAAAAAATAAGAAGTAATGATATAATTTATTTATTTTATTTTATTTTTTTAAAAAAGGGGGAAAGGTGTTTTCCATTTAAATTTTGTGTAAAAAAAAAAGACACACACACACCTCACACAGCACACAAAAGTTGAACCTGTTTCCAAAAAAATACCGCACGATGAAAATGAACCTCACACTTTAGATATCCGCCTTGAGCGACAACAAAAGATATATGTAGAGCAAGGAGGAGAGCCCCGAATGATCCCGCGGGTTTGAATTTTGATATTTGTGTATCACAATGGGAGCCTGCCTTTTTCCCCCTTTTTTCTTCATTTTTAAATCCCGAAAATAAGTGAGGGGTAAGTGCTGTTAATTTTGATTTTATCTCTCCTTCCCCCCCCCTCCCCCAGTTCGTCTTTTCATCCTCTTTTGGGCTCCCCAGGAGCTAAGCGCGCGCGCACGGGGTCTTTTCCTTTCATTCAACAAAGCCGAAATGCGTACACAACTCGAATGAACACACGAAAAGGGTGGCTTTGTGAGCTGTGCGAGCTGTGAGCGAAGAAATAAAAGGGATCTTCGTTTTGCATCATAAAAGACCGACTTAAGAAATATTGACAGTTTACAACTTTCCTTTGCACGCATCTTACTTTTTTCCATTCAAAATTGAAAACGTTGCTAATCAAGATTGGCAGCATACGAAGAGGACCGACCGAACGCGTGATATCATTTTTTTACTGTGAGTTTTAAAAAAACCCCCGGGGTCGGCCGGGGGCGCGGCGCGGTGGGCCAAA
>VMOF01000035.1:66904843-66926505 GCA_011764245.1 Trialeurodes vaporariorum
TGGTTGCTAGTGAAGTGGCTACAGTTTCAAAAAAATGAAAACCCTTGAGGGCAATGACTTCACTTGCCAACTGAATCCATAGAGGGGTCACAAGCTGGGTTTTGGCGACAACACCTTTTGCCATGTTGCATACCCATGAGTTGCTAGTGAAGTGGCTACAGTTTCAAAAGTATGAAAAACCCCTTTAGGGCAATCGACTTCACTTGCCAAGCTGAATCCATAGAGGGGTCACAAGCTGGGTTTTGGCGACAACACCTTTTTGTCCATGTTGCATACCCATGAGTTGCTAGTGAAGCGGCCACAGTTTCAAAAGATATGAAAACCCTTGAGGGCGATCGACTCTATTTGCCAATCTGAATCGATAGAGGGGACACACGCTGGGTTTTGGCGACATTACCTTTTTGCTCATGGTCCATCGTATTTGCTTTTCCGATGACCATCGGATTAATCGGAAGGAAAGAATCCTAAGAATCCTCCCATTTGCCAAGCTGAATCGATAGAGGGGTCACAAGCTGGGTTTTGAAAACATCACCTTTTTGCCCATGTGCATACCCATGAGTTGCTAGTGAAGTGGCTACAGTCTCAAAAGATATGAAAACCCTTGAGGGCAATTGACTTCACTTGCCAAGCTGAATCCATAGAGGGGTCACAAGCTGGGTTTTGGCGACAACACCTTTTTGCCCATGTTGCATACCCATGAGTTGCTAGTGAAGTGGCTACAGTTTCAAAAGATATGAAAACCCTTGAGGCGATCGACTCCATTTGCCAAGCTGAATCCAGAGAGGGGTCACAAGCTGGGTTTTGGGGACAACATCTTTTTTCCCATGTTGCATACCCTGAGTTGCTAGTGAAGGGCTACAGTTTCAAAAGATATGAAAACCCTTGAGGGCGATCGACTCCATTTGCCAAGCTGAATCCCTAGAGGGGTCACAAGCTGGGGTTTTTGGGGACAAAATCTTTTTGCCCATGTTGCATACCCATGAGTTCTAGTGAAGCGGCCACAGTTTCAAAAGATATAAAACCCTTGAGGGCGATCGACTCTATTTGCCAATCTGAATCGATAGAGGGGAAAACACGCTGGGTTTTTGGGGACATCACCTTTTTGCTCATGTTCCATCGTATTTTGCTTTCCGATGACCATCGGATTAATCGGAAGGAAAGAATCCTAAGAATCCTCCCATTTGCCCAAACTGAATCGATAGAGGGTCACAAGCTGGGTTTTGAAAACATCACCTTTTGCCCATTTGCATACCCATGAGTTGCTAGTGAAGTGGCTACAGTTTCAAAAATATGAAAAACCCCTTTAGGGCAATTGACTTCACTTGCCAAGCTGAATCCCTAGAGGGGTCACAAGCTGGGTTTTGGCGACAAACACCTTTTTGCCCCTGTTGCATACCCATGAGTTGCTAGTGAAGTGGCTACAGTTTTAAAAGCTATGAAAACCCTTTAGGGCGATTGACTCCATTTGCCAAGCTGAATCCATAGAGGGGTCACAAGCTGGGTTTTGGCGACAACATCTTTTTGCCCATTGTTGCCTACCATGAGTTGCTAGTGAAGTGGCGACAGTTTTCAAAGATATGAAAACCCTGAGGGCGATCGACTCTAGTTGCCAATCTGAATCAATAGAGGGAGCACAAGCTGGGTTTTGGCGACATCAACCTTTTTGCTCATGTTCCATCGTATTTGCTTTTCCGATGACCATCGGATTAATCGGAAGGAAAGAATCCTAAGAATCCTCCCATTTGCCAAGCTGAAGGATAGAGGGGTCACAAGCTTGGTTTTGAAAACATCATCTTGTTGCCCATGTGGCATACTAGACCGTATCGAAAATCACGAAAGTCCAATAGCGTTTGGGCTAGTGCGGGAAAGTTGTGTCTTGGGTGACAAACAACTGAGAAAAATCTGGAATTCCAAAGTGTATCTTCTGTGGAGCAAAGGCCTTGAAATTCCGGAAAAATCCGGCAAAAAAACGGAAAAAAAAGTGCATTTTTAGACCTACTTTCAAAAATTTTCTAAGATGTTTGCGAGCGTAAAATAAATGTTTAAAAACATGCATAGTAGACACCTAAAACACATTTTTCTACCTTTAAAAACTCTTATAGTACATCCAAAGAAGTTAAAATTTGAAGAGTCGAGGTCAAAATTTCAATGATTTTGCGTGTTTCAACAATGAGCATTTTTGTGCCTCTCTTCGCCCACTCGTTCGAGGGAAAGTGACTCAGAAAGCACAGCGAGTAATTGCTTGTCGTGGAAGCACGATAAGGCAGTGGCGGGATCGAGGGGAGGGGGAGGGGGGGGGGACACGGGGCACCGGCACGTTCCCCCCTCCCCCCAAAACCCTCAAATTTTGCCTTTTTTCAATACAAAATGGCCCGAAATTGCTTCCACCGACGCTTCACATTTCAAAATTTCACAGGCGTGCCCCCCCCGCTCCCCAGAAAAATGTTCTGGATCCGCCACTGCGATGAAGCATTGTCACTCAAACGCTAGATGGTGACACGAAACCTAAATAAGCTCCTTTTCTTATTTGCAATGCACATTGCATAATGAATATAGAATCCTGGGTCCGAATCAGTTTTTTCACGGCTGTGACATCGTTGGCGCGTTGTAAACCCATCATGGTTTCTTTTTAGTTTTGGTTGTCTCCTTCACACAGGATACAGGTACTGGTTGCACGACTCTTTTCACAACAGGATACGCATTTTACATATTGTTTTCAGGTTAAAGGTAATAAGATGACCGAAGCTTTTTATTGAAATTGAAAACTGTGAACGAGCTGAGCCAGTGCTCTTGTGAACATACTTGCGTTTTACACAGGGCGAGGTTTAGAGTATAGAGGAAAGGTTCCTCAAACTCGTCACTGTTTATTGGTATTCCATTATTCCCGATACTTCATTTAAGAAGCGCAGAATTTGTGTTGATTAGGATGATTCACGATGGTACTACTTGCTGTTTGTATGAAAGACGGATCTTAGGTCAAGCATCAGCCGGTCCATAATCGGGAACCCAGTTTTGCGGAAAATAGCTGTCAAGTGGCCGGAAAGTTGCAGGGTTAAAAGGGGATCCAAAAGTCGAAAACCCCTGCTTAGCTATAGAAAAGCTGTCAAGGCATACCTTATCTTGAATATAATTATCACAAAAAAATCCAAAACCCTCTGGGTTAAAAAAAAAAAAGCCGGTCTAGTTTAAAAGAACTTTTTCTTAGGGATTGATACAAAAAAAAAAAAAAAAAAAAAACTAAAAAACAAAAATCTGCTCCTAAATCTGATTTAAAAAAAAAAAAAAAAAAAAAAAAAAAATGCTAATGATATATGCTGCGATCAAGTCTCAGGTTCTGTTTCATCTTTCTTCAATATTTCTTGTGACCACAGGTGTCATTTTGGGCTTTACATTGCGTTTACCGTCCAAACATTGAAGCGGTCGTGTGTGTGTGTGGGGGGGGGGGGGAGGGGGTCTGCCAATATTAATCGCTGAAATACGTTTGATATCCGATGCGATCAAGTCCCAGTGCACTCTCTTCCTACCACTTTAATCTAAGGTGCCCTTTAATAATGGGGGAAAAAAAACTTGAGCCGGCAATTTTTTTGCTCCTATTTCTTTGCTGATACCAGCGCTGATCTACGGAGGAATGTTAAACTGCGTTTTCCCGATGCAAATTAATTAATTAAGTAAAAGTAGATTCAAGTGAATGCTAAGTATGATCGTTGACCATATAACATTTTTCTGTTCACGAGAGAAGTAGGACCATTTAGGGTATCAAAATGTTCATTTTTGCCTATTTTGGTTCAAGGTGCTCTTAATTAAGTTTATTACAAGAATTTATGGTACTCAAGGATATTCATTGTACCATTTGAGTCATAACCGTGATGTTTTAAATGGTTCATAACCAATACTCCAGTAAGCGTCACTCCGATATAGCCATACATCCATACTACATGGAGAATTGGTTGTGGACCAGTATGGACCATTATACTGGGGATAGCATATCCTCTGTTCATCAACGGTTTCTTATAGGTAGGCCATCTTCCACTCGTTTTCTTTAAAGCCATAATATGTTACAGTTATTACAATTGTTGAGTAGACTGGTAAAATCTTTGTCCACCTTTTCATTTAATGAATCACGGGTCGACGATACGATGTGAAATTGAAACGGGATAGACGAAGGAAGCAAAAAAATTGCCGGCTCAAGTTTTTTTTCCCCATTATTAAAGGGCACCTTAGATTAAAGTGGTAGGAAGAGAGTGCACTTGGGACTTGATCGCATCGGATATCAAACGTATTTCAGCGATTAATATTGGCAGACCCCCCCCCCCCCCCCACACACACACACACGACCGATCTTCAATGTTTGGACGGTAAAACGCAATGTAAAGCCCAAAATGACACCTGTGGTCACAAGAAAATATTGAAGAAAGATGAAACAGAACCTGAGACTTGATCGCAGCATATATCATTAGCATTTTTTTTTTTTTTTTTTTTTTTTTTAAATCAGATTTAGGAGCAGATTTTTGTTTTTTTTTTGTATCAATCCCTAAGAAAAAGTTCTTTTAAACTAGACGGCTTTTTTTTTTTTAAACCCAGAGGTTTTGGATTTTTTGTGACATATCAAGCTGATTTTGTAGTCAAAGGTTTTGTTTTGTTTTGTTTTTTTTTTTCATGGCATTCTTTGAGCAACGACAGAGTCAGAGGCGGCGCGTGCAACTTGGCATCGATGCCCCAGATTTGGGGCCAAGGCCCCCTGGGATGGACCTTTTCGGTCCGAGACTCCTCAGGCCACTTGAAGACCTTCATCAAAATAAAAAAAAAATCATATCCAACTTCTCATGGCGCATGCTAAGTCCATAGAAGTCGACATTAGCGGATTTCAGTGAAACCAGTGCTTATTCACGTTCGATCTGGCAAGACCGCGCGCCTTTGAAAAATCGATATCTCGAAGTAGAATCGCTGGATTGCACTGCGGTTTGAGGCGGTAGCTATAGCTTTTGGTACTTACTAAAACAATTACGGATCCACCCAAGTTGATTAATAGATCCTATGGGACCTCTAACGGCCACAGTTTGGGACTGTCGATGATCGCTATTTGGCCGCCATGTTGGATTTGAAAATTATTAAAATTGGACCTCAGATTCGGTTTTCTCGACCGCGAAAACCCCTGGAAACTAATTTTCACTTAAATCCGTTGATAAACAGGATGGTTATTGAGATGCCAATAATCACTATTCTGCCGCCATCTTGGATTTGAAAATGAGTAAAAACAGCTCTCAGATTCGGTTTTCTCGACCGCGAAAATCCCCGGACCCAAAATTTCAGTCAAATCCGTTGATAAACAGGATGCTTATTGAGATTGCCAATAAATTGCTATTTGGCCGCCATCTTGGATTTGATAAATAGGTAAAACGGACCTCAGATTCGGTTTTCTCGACCGCGAAAACCCCCGGACCCAAAATTTCAGACAAATCCGTTGATAAACAGGATGGTTATTGAAACTGCCAATAAATCACTATTCTGCCGCCATCTTGGATTTGAAAATGAGTTTAAAACAGCTCTCAGATTCGGTTTTCTCGACCGCGAAAATCCCCGGACCCAAAATTTCAGTCAAATCCGTTGATAAACAGGATGCTTATTGAGATTGCCAATAAATTGCTATTGGCCACCATCTTGGATTTGATAAATAGGTAAAACGGACCCAGATTCGGTTTTCTCGACCGCGAAAACCCCCGGGACCAAAATTTCAGTCAAATCCGTTGATAAATAGGATGGTTTTTGAGATTGCCAATAAATCGCTATTTGCCGCCATCTTGGATTTGAAAATGGTTTAAAACGGACCTGATTCGGTTTTCTCGACCGCGAAAACCCCCGGACCCAAAATTTCAGTCAAATCCGTTGATAAACAGGATGGTTATTAAGACTGCCGTGGTCGCTATTTGGCCGCCATCTTGGATTTGATAATTAGGTTAAAACGGACCTCAGATTCGGTTTTCTCGACCGCGAAAAAACCCGGACTCAAAATTTCAGACAAATCCGTTGATAAACAGGAGGTTATTGAAACTGCCAATAAATCGCTATTCAACCGCCATCTTGGATTTGAAAGAGTTAAAACAGCCTCAGATTCGGTTTTCTCGACCGCGAAAACCCCGGACGCAAAATTTCAGTAAACCGTTGATAAACAGGATGGTTATTAAGACTGCCGTTGGTCGCTATTTGGCCGCCATCTGGATTGATAAATAGGTTAAAACGGACCTCAGATTCGGTTTCTCGACCGCGAAAACCTCGGACACAAATTTTCAGTCACATCCGTTGATAAACAGGATGGTTATTGATACTGCGAATAAATCGCTATTAGTGTTTTAGCCATTTAAGTTACTTTGGCCCATTTGACAGTCATTAATTGTTAAAACTCGAACGAAAACAGTGGGTCAAATGTCAGAATAAAGATACTTAGCCGTTGTTGGTGTTATGCAGTGTTGCTGTTATGTGATTATTGTGATTTGAATTGTCTCTGGTGTCAAGCGGTGATAAACTGCGTTTTCCCGATGCAAATTAATTAATAGTAAAAGTAGATTCAAGTGAATGCTAAGTATGATCGTTGACCATATAACATTTTTCTGTTCACGAGAGAAGTAGGACCATTTAGGGTATCAAAATGTCATTTTTGCCTATTTTTCAAGGTGTTCAAGGTGCTCTTAATAAGTTTATTACAAGAATTTATAGTACTCAAGGATATTCATTGTACCATTTGAGTCATAACCGTGATGTTTAAATGGTTCATAACCAATACTCCAGTAAGCGTCACTCCGATATAGCCATACATCCATACTACATGGAGAATTGGTTGTGGACCAGTATGGACCATTATACTGGGGATAGCATATCCTCTGTTCATCAACGGTTTCTTATAGGTAGGCCATCTTCCACTCGTTTTCTTTAAAGCCATAATATGTTACAGTTATTACAAATTGTTGAGTAGACTGGTAAAATCTTTGTCCACCTTTTCATTTAATGAATCACGGGTCGACGATACGATGTGAAATTGAAACGGGATAGACGAAGGAAGCAAAAAAATTGCCGGCTCAAGTTTTTTTTCCCCATTATTAAAGGGCACCTTAGATTAAAGTGGTAGGAAGAGAGTGCACTTGGGACTTGATCGCATCGGATATCAAACGTATTTCAGCGATTAATATTGGCAGACCCCCCCCCCCCCCCCCCACACACACACACACACGACCGATCTTCAATGTTTGGACGGTAAAACGCAATGTAAAGCCCAAAATGACACCTGTGGTCACAAGAAATATTGAAGAAAGATGAAACAGAACCTGAGACTGATCGCAGCATATATCATTAGCATTTTTTTTTTTTTTTTTTTTTTTTTAAATCAGATTTAGGAGCAGATTTTTGTTTTTTTTTTGTATCAATCCCTAAGAAAAAGTTCTTTTAAACTAGACCGGCTTTTTTTTTTTTTAAACCCAGAGGGTTTTGGATTTTTTTGTGACATATCAAGCTGATTTTGTAGTCAAAGGTTTTGTTTTGTTTTGTTTTTTTTTTTCATGGCATTCTTTGAGCAACGACAGAGTCAGAGGCGGCGCGTGCAACTTGGCATCGATGCCCCCAGATTTGGGGCCAAGGCCCCCCTGGGATGGACCTTTTCGGTCCGAGACTCCTCAGGCCACTTGAAGACCTTCATCAAAATAAAAAAAAATCATATCCAACTTCTCATGGCGCATGCTAAGTCCATAGAAGTCGACATTAGCGGATTTCAGTGAAACCAGTGCTTATTCACGTTCGATCTGGCAAGACCGCGCGCCTTTGAAAAATCGATGTCTCGAAGTAGAATCGCTGGATTGCACTGCGGTTTGAGGCGGTAGCTATAGCTTTTTGGTACTTACTAAAACAATTACGGATCCACCCAAGTTGATTAATAGATCCTATGGGACCTCTAACGGCCACAGTTTGGGACTGTCGATGATCGCTATTTGGCCGCCATGTTGGATTTGAAAATTATTAAAATTGGACCTCAGATTCGGTTTTCTCGACCGCGAAAACCCCTGGAAACTAATTTTCACTTAAATCCGTTGATAAACAGGATGGTTATTGAGATTGCCAATAAATCACTATTCTGCCGCCATCTTGGATTTGAAAATGAGTAAAAACAGCTCTCAGATTCGGTTTTCTCGACCGCGAAAATCCCCGGACCCAAAATTTCAGTCAAATCCGTTGATAAACAGGATGCTTATTGAGATTGCCAATAAATTGCTATTTGGCCACCATCTTGGATTTGATAAATAGGTAAAACGGACCTCAGATTCGGTTTTCTCGACCGCGAAAACCCCCGGACTCAAAATTTCAGACAAATCCGTTGATAAACAGGATGGTTATTGAAACTGCCAATAAATCACTATTCTGCCGCCATCTTGGATTTGAAAATGAGTTAAAACAGCTCTCAGATTCGGTTTTCTCCACCGCGAAAATCCCCGGACCCAAAATTGCAGTCAAATCCGTTGATAAACAGGATGCTTATTGAGATTGCCAATCAATTGCTATTTGGCCACCATCTTGGATTTGATAAATAGGTAAAACGGACCTCAGATTCGGTTTTCTCGACCGCGAAAACCCCCGGGACCAAAATTTCAGTCAAATCCGTTGATAAATAGGATGGTTTTTGAGATTGCCAATAAATCGCTATTTGGCCGCCATCTTGGATTTGAAAATGGTTTAAAACGGACCTCAGATTCGGTTTTCTCGACCGCGAAAACCCCCGGACCCAAAATTTCAGTCAAATCCGTTGATAAACAGGATGGTTATTAAGACTGCCGTTGGTCGCTATTTGGCCGCCATCTTGGATTTGATAATTAGGTAAAACGGACCTCAGATTCGGTTTTCTCGACCGCGAAAAACCCCGGACTCAAAATTTCAGACAAATCCGTTGATAAACAGGATGGTTATTGAAACTGCCAATAAATCACTATTCAACCGCCATCTTGGATTTGAAAATGAGTTAAAACAGCTCTCAGATTCGGTTTTCTCGACCGCGAAAACCCCCGGACGCAAAATTTCAGTCAAATCCGTTGATAAACAGGATGGTTATTAAGACTGCCGTTGGTCGCTATTTGGCCGCCATCTTGGATTTGATAATTAGGTAAAACGGACCTCAGATTCGGTTTTCTCGACCGCGAAAACCCTCGGACACAAATTTTCAGTCACATCCGTTGATAAACAGGATGGTTATTGATACTGCGAATAAATCGCTATTAGTGTTTTAGCCATTTAAGTTACTTTGGCCCATTTGACAGTCATTAATTGTTAAAACTCGAACGAAAACAGTGGGTCAAATGTCAGAAGAAAGATACTTAGCCGTTGTTGGTGTTATGCAGTGTTGCTGTTATGTGATTATTGTGATTTGAATTGTCTCTGGTGTCAAGCGGTGATGGTGTGGACTTGTTTCAGGTTTCGGTCTGTGGCAACACTGAAGGGTGGTCTGATTGGCCCATGCTTATTTTCGAGTTTATTTCCTTACAAGTGAATGAAATAAGTTAAACTCTTCGGAAGTATCATCTCCCAGTCATTCTGAATCTATCAATATATGGTTATCTAGGGTTTTGTGTAGGCGTTTACTCTGTGGAGTGACTTATTGAATAATTGGTTTTGGCGGTCGATTCAAAATTGAACCGTAAAAAAGACGGTTTTCTAAAGATTTATTTTTGCTTGAACCATGAATCAAAAATCAATTCATACCATCTGATAGATCTTTCTGGGCCCGTTCTGGCCATATAGGGGGTTATGGGGTTTTGAGCGACGGTATAAGCGGTATTTAACCGAACATGCGAGAAATCCTGCTCAGAGCCTTTTTCGCGATGTTCCTAAAAAATATAAGTAGTGGTCCCGCTAGCCAACTGCTTCTGGGGTTTTTAAACTTGACCGGGGTGGCTATCGCCACTTATAATAATGAGCATAAAAAAACGGAGCAGTTTTCAGCAAACCAAAGTTCGATAGCGTTTTTCGTTTTTGATACATCGAAGCTCAAATTTAGATTTGGACCTTTTTTCAATTGATAATGGACCATTTGCACACATTTTTTTTAATTCAGAATATGAAAGAGCTTGGTGCACTGAGTACTCAGGAATTTTTTCAAATTTTTTTGAGTGCGGGAACAGTGGAAAAAATTGATCTGAAAATTTCGAATTTGAATCGCGCGCCACGACCGAGTCGACCTCGTCCAAGGTATTGCATCATCCGACTCCTCCGCCAGCTCCGCTGAATCTGTAGTGCGGCCGGCAGTCGTTTAGTCCCATTTGTTTACCCGCTCGCTGTGGTTTCGGAGCCGTGTGTCCTGTGTCAAGTTTTCGATTTTTTACTTATTTTTCTTTGCAATGACTGAGTCAAACGTTAAAACCAAGAAGGCGAAACACAAATGGTGTTTCGTGCCGATGTGTTCTAATACTGACTTTAAAACGCCGGATAAATTATTCTTTCGTGTGCCGATGAATGCCACGAGGAAAAAATGGTGCGAAATAGTACGGCGGGATCCCATGAGCAACCGATCCGTTGTTCATTGTTGTGAAGATCATTTTGAGGTAAGTTCTGCAAGTTTCAAAGCATTTCTTTTGTATTAACATTTTTATCAAGCTTTCCCTCATCTCCACTGTAAAAATAAACTCTATTCAAATGATCCAGTTTGAGTGAATCAACCTTTAACAACAAAGATCATACCTAACCTACATAGTTTGTCAACAACATTTTCAGTCAGCTGACTTCATTACTTCATTTAAATCTTGTACACTTCCTCTTGTCAATAAAGTTGAAATATATTTCATTTAATGTAGGAACATTTACTACCCCTTTCCTTGCAGACGGAAAGCCTGCTGAAGCATTACTTACTTTAATTTCTCCAGCCTCTTTGACACTAGTGGCTAGTTGTTGTTCCTCTCTTCGCTTTGTTTCTCAAGTACATTCCTATGATAAATGAAGTTTTACCTCACTCCTTTGTCGCTCTTATCCTTAACCAGTGAACAGTGCCTTACTCTGATGAGATGGAAGAGGTTCGCACTCTTTTCTTTCTCCTTGTCAACATCTCTCAGCAATATAGAATTCATTGCGACTACTCAGTAATCGGAGCCTCAAGAGCTCACCCAGTCACAGTGGGTCAGTAGCTCACTTTCCTTTATTTTCAATGGTCTTTGATCTGAAAGCTGAAGGGCTGTCTTTCAATAGGTAGAGTTCTTTTCAGAAGTGTAGGTGTAGCTTACTGATAAATTTGGCGAATTTTCCGTTATCTATCCTTCAAATCTAAGTATAACGTGCCAGCAACTTTCACCTTTCAATTGAAAACTTCATTGTAAAGCCAATGCTCAAATAAATTTCCGATCATTATAATGTTGTACTAGGAGAAAAATGTTGTACTAGGAGAAATAACTTAGGAAAAATTCTTAAGATTTTCCGTTTAAGTGCATCTACACTTCCTAAGCAAACCCCTATCGCAAGTACCCATTATTTTTTACTTTAGTTGTTAATGGCACATTTTGCTGCTTGCTTTTGAGCTGTGTGCTCTTGAAGCACTGCATATCTCTTATGGTACTTGACCATGTAATAATGCTGTCATTATGAGGTGTGTAGTATAAATTAGATAGTATTTTCCTAGCGGCTCTCTGATGTTTGGTTTTTTATTTTTCAGCCAGCAAAAGATGTGAAAGAATGGGAGCGCTACTGTTTTTTAAAGGATGCCGGTCTGGAAACGTTTCTTTTGCAATTGAAAGAGGGAGTCCTTCCTCATCGTTTTGATTGTCAGCCAGGCAGAACTAAAGTTCATTTGAAACCTGTCAGAAGTGCTGTCTTAAAGAGGAATTCAAATAAAGTACAGATAGATGATGTTCGCAGTTGTTCAACGTCAGAAGATCGTGAAAAGGTAAGGATTTCTGCATGTCTGTGAGATCTCTAAATTTCTGTTTGACCACTTACTTACTTCAGGGCATCAAACAAGGTGCTCAAAATGCTTCCTTTTAACAGATCCTACCCATACTAGGCAGTGGCTGCTTCTTATAAATCAATCTCATTTTCATCTCTTTCAAAGCAATAGGAAGAATGCAAAAGGTTTTTCACGCTGTTTGTCTTTTAAGACTTATTGAAGGGAGTCAGTGTACCTAACCAGTTGTGTAGCCAAAAATTTTTTCAAGGAAGGGGGCTAGGGTCCAAAAATTGCCACGGGAGAGTTCAAGGTTCAAAAGTCAGTCAAATTCCTCACAAAAAGCAAGAAACGACGTCTAGCCAGATTGCGTTTGGTAGCAAGGGTGGGGGTCCTCGAGAAATCTCCCCTTCGGCATTGTAAATCACTATTTTTAATAAGTAAGATTTGGTTTGTATGTATCTTCACAAAATCTAATGGTGTTTATGTACTGCTTTGTTTCAGGTGGCATTGATACTAAATAGTGACAGAACAGCAAATGCTTCAATAAGGGATGCAGTTAATGCGGTAGAGAATAATCAGCCGGCAGAAATAATCAGCCGTCATGAACCTACAGCCACTCAAGTTGATCCTGATAAATTCCTTTCTGATGACTTGGAAATAAGTCTCATCGCCATGGAAAAAGTGCAAGGAAACTCATCGTTTGTCACAGAACTGCAGCAACATGGAAGCGTTGTTGACTCTCATTTATCTCTTGACAGTATGGAAATGGATATTACTGGTGTAGAAGCTGCAGGCCAAGATTCATCACTTCTTATCGAGCCCTCCCGCAATGAAGGCAGTGAAGCGGCCAGCATCATTTCTATTGCTTCCATTGCAAGCGCCTCTTGTCAGGTAGGAACCGTCCTCTTCTTATCAAGATTATTATTCTGCCTAATTACTTTTTTTCTCAGTCATTGCTTTTACGAAGAAGAAGCAAAAAATGCTACGTTGGTCTTAATCCACCTTCAATTGTCACTTAACTTACTATTGCTGCGTTTCTTCTTTTTCTCAAATTAAGTGGAGTCACTGCTGGCACAAATTTACCTTTCCGTAATGAATGTTCTGTTTTCTCTTACACCCCTTTTCAAACCGGTGTTTTCCTGGCCAAGTTAACATTTTAAACGCGTGTCCAGAGATTATTTTTACATCCATCCAAAAATACTTGATTTGTAAACGCCAATGCTCTCAATTTGAAAAAACTCTTGACAGCCGAAAACCTCTTCTCATTTACTTGGGGGGGGGGCCTCCACATTTTTTCGTGTTGTTTTTTACAAACTTTGCCTTTATTTTCCAGAAGGATGGTGTTGAAAATCCTTACGCCTACTCGTCTACATTTACTGAAGCCTCGCTGCAGGATGTCCCTAATGGAACTGTTACCTCAGATTCGCAATTTCCATCGCACATAATTCTTGGCTGGTTGGTACCTTCATACTATTATCATAATCATATTTATGTTTTTCTAAATTTCCCTCTTTCACCTAATTAAAGGCTGTTTCAGGTAGCTTCGGTTCTGACAGGTCTTTCTTTACCTGCGTGGAAGGATTGTATCAAGTCTTCAATTACGCTTGAATGTTAATATTCACTGATTTTGATAGTTAACCGAGTCTATTTTGAGGCAAAAAGCTTTAATGATTCACCCAGTGAGCAGCGTCAATGTTTTCCGCATGTAAGCAAAGAGCTGTCAGAACCAAAGTTATCTGAAACGGCCTCTAGTCGTAGGTGGTGCCCATGTGACTCGCTTGGAAGCCTGTGCTCTAACCCCCCCTCCCATGCTCACGTTCCTCGCCAATGTTACACCAACTGAGACCTTTTATGTATGTTTGTGCCTGTTCTCTCTTAATTTTTCACCGGTTAATCTTCCACCCTGTTGAGAGAAATCTGTTGCCAATGAGAGCGAAGCATTGGAGTTTTGTCCTTGGTCATCATTCAACATATAGTCCAGTTGGAGGTTGCTCCCTATGTTATTTTGTTGAGTCCCCAAGCTGCTAGTTTTTATTTCAGCTGGTTGTAAAACGTCAATTTGTCAGTCCACCTACTTCCCCTGATGTATGGCTAGTAAAAAATAATCAAAGAGCTTACTGCCGTATCCTCCATTGATTGATAGTTGTATTTCTAAAATACGGCAAAGCAAAAATTTGAAAACCTCATGGAAATTTGTGAATTTGAAGGGTAGTGGCAGTCCTTGGATTCAAAAGTGAGGAGGGCTTGAAAAAATGTGATAACATTTTTTATTCTTATATTTGTTTTGCGCTCCTCACTTTACTTAAGCCCTTCTCTATGTATTAGTGAGGGGGGGGGGGTTGGTTAAAGTGTTACTACCTTTTCTCTTACTTTTTATAAGCCCTTTTCCAAAAAGTCCCCCCCTCAAACCACCACTGCTTGAGGGGATTTGATCTGTAACGTCAACTGGAAAAGGCATCATTAATTTTGATGAATCAATCTTCTGTTTTCCAGGACTGTTTGCAAGGACAAATGGAATCAGCTGGAGATATTACTCTCCGTCCGACGCCTTTTGTAATGTCCCTTGATTCAGTGAGATCGCCACTGAAAAAACGATGTCGTCGATGTGAAGCCCAAAAAAAGAAAGACAATTTTAACACTACTGTCTCAGAACTGGATTCTAGTTTCATCTCTACAAATTCAACTTCTGACTTCTCTTTCAGGCCGCCAGACGAACCTCCCAGTGAGAGTAGCCATGATGAAGCATTTGCAGATCCATTTGAAAATGAATGGACTTTGAAAATGACTCTGAAATGTATGAAGAGGAAACCAAAAATGTACATGGGAATAGACCCTGAAAATATGCCAATTTTAGATTTCCTGTCTGAAGAGAGTAAAGTAGACATGAAAAGTGTTTACTTAGTTCTGAGAAAGATCCGAGTTAATGAAAGTTTTGACATGTTAGGGGATGCTTTTGCCTACAGTTACAGTAAGGTTTCCAGGATCTTCAATCTAAATTTACCTCTGATAGCACACTTTCTAAAATCGTTTATATTTTGGCCAGAGAAGTATGTCATTCAAGCAAATGTACCCTTAGCTTTCAGAGCTAATTATGCCCAAGTGGCAACTATCATAGATTGCTTTGAAATTGAAATTGAAAAGCCGAGTAACGCAACCCACCAAGCATTGACTTGGTCTGAGTACAAAAAATGTAATACCGCAAAGTATCTAATCTCTTGCTGCCCTGACGGTTTCATTAATTTTATCTCACCAGGATATGGAGGTCGAGCCTCTGACGTAGCGATTATAAAGAAGAGTTCATACCTTGAAACATTGAGACCAGGCTCTCACGTTATGGCTGATCGAGGATTCAAACAAATTGAGAGTTTATTGGCTGAAAAACAATGCAGTTTAATCAGACCCCCTAGCGTCTCTTCAGGTGTTAAGATGTCCAAGGATGAGGTGAAGCTTACTAAAGTGGTTGCAAGTTTACGCATTCATGTTGAACGAGTTATACGGCGTATTCGAGATTATTCTTTTCTAGGCTGTCATTCTCGCTTTCATCATAATTTTTTAGCTCATGTGGATAATGCAGTGATCGTAGCATGTGGTCTCGCAAATTTACAATCTTCCATAGTTCAGTAAGCAGACTTATAGGCATGGTCACAGAAACTTTTTAAGGCGTTAAAATGATGTAAAGGTGTCCCATTGACCAAACGTTATTCCTTTGATTTTTTCCTTTCCTTGTCTCAATTTTCTTATGTGTGGTTCATTCATTTTTAAATTTTATTAAGTGATATATCTCTACGTTTTTAAATCAATCTTTTTATGACTGGTTCATTAATTATTTAATTTTAGTAAGTGATATATTTCTCTGTTTTTAAATTAATCTTTTTATGACTGGTTCATTAATTATTTAATTTTAGTAAGGGATATATTTCTCCGTTTTTAAACTAATCTTTTTATGACTGGTTCATTAATTATTTAATTTTAGTAAATGATATATTTCTCTGTTTTTAAATCAATCTATTTATGACTGGTTCATGAAATATTTAATTTGTTGGAAGTGATGAATTCCTATGTTTTTAAATCAATCATCTTCAATTATAATCTAAATGTGAACATTGTGAAGAGACCATTTTTATCTGCCTTATTACCTATTCAATGATCTGTCACAAAAGCATCAGGTCTCAGAGGCTATATCATGTGCTATTTGTTCTTATTTCTGAAAGTACTATATAAACAGTGGCATCTCTTGCAATGTGGCAACGTTTTTTTTGTCCATTTAAACTCATGTAAAATATCGATTCGTGGAAGTGCACTATGAACCGCCAATAGTTCAACCTTTTGCAAGTGTTTAAATGTGCAAAATATGATGTTGCCACATTGCATGCGACGCTACTGTATCTAAGCGATATCAGTTTTTGTTACTGTTCAGCTGTACAGCTGAGATGTCAGATTATGCTCGTAACTCTATTTTTTTAATGTTCCCTCTATTCATGAAATAAATTTTTGTACTTTGTATACCAGCATTAACTGCTTCCTCATTCAATTCAATCCTTTAAATGAAACATGTCTCTTGAGTTGGGCCAGCGGTCGTCAATTACCATGTTTTCCTGTAACCTATCTAAATTAACAGTGATGGCTCTCGGTGATAATCAGGCTCACTAATTTCAATGAAAGCAACGAGTTAAGACAAAGCAAGTCTTACTTACCAAGAACATTATTTTCATTAAAAGCAGCAAGCCTGCTTACTGTTGAAAGCCATCTCAGTTACTTTTGAAGAGCAATCAGTCTCATGATCAAAAGAGAAAATATGCCCAACTCTGATTGGTCGGGTTTCTGAAAGTGACTTTCGATTCAGTTGAGTCAATTTTGATCAAGTTCAGGGGCAACTTTGCCCCCCCCCCCCCGGACATCATTTTCACATGAGAGCAACTGAAATTTTGAGAAATTCAGTGCCTTGATTTCGTAAAGAAATGAAAAAGAAAATTGGTCAATCCTGGAAACGTTGCGGTGTTGATCAGTGGCAGTGGCAATTGTGAAATTTGGCGACAATGTTGGTCATCCATTTGAGTCTATGTCCAACAATCGATTGTTGGTGAAGCAGCACTTCACTTTTGAATCGATTGTTTTACATAAACTCAAATGAAGGAGAAACAATGTTGTCGGATCACACGAACCGCCACTGATGTTGATTACAGTTTTTGCAACTGCACACCTCAAGAAACTCTTTTTAAAGTAAATAATTCTAAAACTCAACAGAGGGGCAGACCCTTTTAACTCAGCTAAGAAAGAGTACAAAGTTAAGGGGCTCCAAACTCCCTCCTCGGCTCTGAGCCCCAAAACCATCTGGGCTACCCTTCTGAAAAGTATTGCTCATTGTTGCCTCCCCCCCCCCCCCCCCCCCCCCTACTTTCATTGAGGGAAAACATTCTTTTTGTTTATCTGAGTAAATATGAGGTGAAATAGATAATAAATATATATCGTTGTCATTAAAGAACAGTCAAAATAATTTGAGATGAATTTTTTACTGAACAGCTTTGAATACACAAATGGTCAAGAAACAAAGATCTTACAAAAGAGGTTTAAAATTTACTGCTTCAAAGAAGTTTAAGAAAAACACGAGACTTATTTTACAAAAATGGTTGACGAACCGTTTATCACAGAAAATATGAGGTAAAATTGACAATAAATAAATCATCATCATCGTTAAAGAACAGTCAGAATCATTTGAGATGACTTTTTTACTTAACAGCTTTAAATACACAAATGATCAAGAAACAAAGATCTTAAAAAAAGAGGTTTAAAATTTACTGCTTCAATGAAGTTTAAGAAAAACACGAGACTTATTTTACAAAAATGGTTGACGAACCGTTTATCACAGAAAATATGAGGTAAAATTGACAATAAATAAATCATCATCATCGTTAAAGAACAGTCAGAATCTTTGAGATGACTTTTTTACTTAACAGCTTTAAATACACAAATGATCACGAAAAAAGATTTTAAAAAAAGAGGTTTAAAATTTACTGCTTCAATGAAGTTTAAGAAAACACGAGACTTATTTTACAAAAATGGTTGACGAACCGTTTATCACAGAAAATATGAGGTAAAATTGACAATAAATAAATCATCATCATCGTTAAAGAACAGTCAGAATCATTTGAGATGACTTTTTTAATTAACACCTTTAAACACACAAATGATCACGAAAAAAGATTTTAAAAAAAGAGGTTTAAAATTTACTGCTTCAATGAAGTTTAAGAAAAACACGAGACTTATTTTACAAAATGGTTGACGAACCGTTTATCACAGAAAATATGAGGTAAAATTGACAATAAATAAATCATCATCATCGTTAAAGAACAGTCAGAATCATTTGAGATGACTTTTTTCATTAAAACCTTTAAACACACAAATGATCACGAAAAAAGATTTTAAAAACAGGATTTATGATGCCACACTTTTGCAAAGTTTCGGGAAAACAGAAGTGGACCAAAATTGCGTTGCAGCTTCCTCGAGTTTTAGAAAAGTGGCTTCTTCATAGGCAACCTCTATAATCTGAACACTTTGGTTTCTTTCAAAGAGTGGGTGAGCAACGCAAAATAAACCTTTTGATTTGTTGCACAACTTCATTTGTAGGATCATTTGCGCTTTATACTTATCGGCGGGTTGCTTTAAGTCTTTGGTGAAGTATTTTGGATACGTTTCCTCTGATTCTGGGCACTTCACTTCAATAACGTAATCCTTCATGATGCCGTCGGGTGACGCTCCTAAGTGCGGATACTCAGGAGAGAGGGTCAATCCACATGGTTGAATTTTACAGTGTCTTGTTTTGGAAACAATTTGTAACACCTTGGGTTCTAGGCGTCGTCCACGTTCCATCGCCTTTGAGTCCTTAATTTTCTTTGCCCCAAGTATGACATTCACTAGTGAGCCGTCCTCAGTTTTGCACTTGGCAACAGCATGAAATTTGGAGGCGGTGACACGGCCTAGGCGTAGCCCATGCCAGACAGAGGTTGAAGCCTGATCACACGTAGCCTTTTCAGCAGCCCAACACTCAGCCGGATCCATGGATGCGGAGCAGTAGGCAAGGAAACTAGAGCTGTCATGAGGGGGCGTGTGAGTGCGGAAGAATGACATAAGGAGGTGGTGAATTGATAAAGTCTGTTTAGGAAAGACTTGATGCGCAAGTAATTGGAACTGGCTGCTTTGTTGTAAGAACTCCTTGCAACGGGCTTTAAAGCGGTCAATACTACCTGGTGCGGCTGTAACTGTAATTTCTTTTTTCACCATGTTGCTGATTTCGAGGCAGTTTTCTGTGGTGCCAACCTTCGACAGTTTAGACTTTTTCCAGTAGCAGTCTACTTCAGTCACAGATGGTTCATTCGACTTCCTGATTAGCCACCAAAGAAAAGCGATTACATGCTTACAACATCCTGGGAACAAAGAAAAACAAAAATTAATGACACTGAACAGGAGATTTTCAGAGAGTACATATGCTTACATTTTTTCATTAACCTCTGCTAGGAAATGGCTCACGCTCGGTGGATGCTCATATCAGTTTAGGGTTGAACCACACACCCCCCCCCCCCACCTTACCTTGTTATTCGATTATCTCACTGTCGGTGCACAGCAGTGCACCTGCCAAGTTCTCGCAATCAATAACCCTGAGCAGGATCCATGTTTCGATGCGGGCCGATGTATCGATTAGCACCTCATGAGATATCAAACCCCATTCCATGTCCCTCAACATCAAACATATCGCCCAAGTCTAGACATAAGTGAAAGAAAACACCCTATTAGAGGGTGTTGTCTTTCTGGGACAAAGAAAACTGTTTATTTATAGATGCAATATAATATTGTAAGCGATGTTCTTTTGAAAGGTTTTTCAATATGCTCAGAGGCTCTCATCTCAGTGAATTTGAGCTGATGGGTGTGAAGCTCTTGGCTTATTTTCAGTGTTTGCTTGTGACAGAAATCATAAAGGATTCCCTTATGGGTTAACAATTAACATTCACTTGAAAGAAACAAATAAGAAACGATAAATAAAGCAGTGGCGGATCCAGATCTCGCAAACAGGGGGGGGGCGACTTGGGATTTTTGCCCCTTAGTCTCCCCCTCTTCTTTTTCTGCTCTTACTTCCCCCCCTCACCCCCCACATTATGGACCAAAGGGGGGGGGAGGTCGATAGCCCTCTTTGCTACCCTCTTTGTCCGCCTACATCGTAAAGATGGATTTTACTTTATTGACATCATTCACCACTCGAAGACAGTTTGACATCTCGTGTTCCTCTTCGCTTACTGTAACTTGCAAACAAATGAAAAGAAATGGGCCTCACTTAGTGAATTGGTCATCAATTCAGATAGAAAGAAAGCACTATGATCACAATCCGAGAGGTTGGCGCGGAGCCGCATCTTATTGGTCCTACCGCTGTTTCGACTATTCTCCTTTTGCAGGACTTAAATACTAAGCAGTTTGAGAAAAACTCCTTACCTTCACTTGCTGCGCAATCCTGACATCCAGCTTCTTCAATTTTCATGTTTTCCTCATCAATGACGCAGATGACTCGATAATTTTGGGCACGAACACGGGTTTCTGGGGTCACTTCTCCTTTTAGAATACATTTCCTTCCTTCTCTTCTTACTTGAATGTATCCCACCGCATCTTCCCCATAATCTTCTCTACCAGATCTGGAAGAAAACAAAACAGAAAGGGTCAGAATTATTTCTACAGATTCAAAGTAAATAAGCATTGACAAATAATTAAAATCTGACTTGGGCCCGGCAGCTACCGACACTTATGATTTAGAAATACTGATGACTGCCGTATGAAAGCGTTACAAAGCTATGGGTTCCAACTTTTATGAGCAAATGGTTTCAAGTGAATGCATCCTTCCAAGGCTTCAGGGCCAAGATTTACTCTTAGAGACATGAATGTTTGATGCAAATGTGACTACTAATGCCATTAAACTGCAGTAAATGAGGCTGACGACCTCCATCACATTGATGAAGGATACCGCACATTCTCTGCTTGAAAGATACAGCACATGAAAGGAGCAGAAAAACTCAATGAGTAGGTCTCGATAAGCAAGAATGTGAGGGAAAAAGAAATAATGGTGCTTCAGGAGTTGTGAATAATGTAGGGATATGTCAAGACTCAAAGATTCTGACACCATTTTGCAAAAATGCACCAGTGAGAACCATACTTCACATTAGGCAAACAAACATGTCCTGGGATTAATGTTACAATGGATTGCCCTCCTTTAAGTAGAATGGGACTCAGATCCTCAACTGCCCAGAGAATATAAAATATCAGAAAGTTGTTTAAAATTTGAAGCTGAAACTTATATGAAGGAAATAGCTTATGAAAATAGAAATTGAGCCTTGGGAGGGGGTACCATGGAAATGAACATTGTGCAAAAACTGTGATATTCTGAACATGAAAAACGATTAATTTGCAAAGGAGTAGCATGAACTATTTGTTTCAATCCATGAAATAAGATTGCTGTGGAAGACGAGAGATTAATTTGATGTGAAAAGAAGGAAAAATGCTTTGATATACGACTTACCTCATTTCCTTCACACGCCGTACTTCTGGAGCCAACTCGCCTTCATTCGAAAAGTTCACTAACATAAATACGTTTACCAAAGGCAAATTTCTAGCATCCGCTTTCATGAAGCCGTCGTCGACCGTTTTCGGAGCCATTTTTATATAAAAACAATATTTGTTGAGAAAAAAATTTAAGTATATACGAGCACTTTCACACGGCTAACTCAAC
>VMOF01000036.1:0-20659 GCA_011764245.1 Trialeurodes vaporariorum
CAGCCGGGTATGTATATGTATAAGACGGTACTGCTATACCTCGTTGGAACTTTCCTCATTATAGGAAACCACGTTTGTTTCCGGCTGATCTGCAGTGGCGGCTCGTGAAATTCGACATATATATGTCTACTCCATGTAAAACTTTTGGGAAAAGTATCGATCGTCAGGATTTGCAATTGCACCTCCGAGAAATCTATTTTTCTACGGTTTTAAATGGAGTGAACATCGATAAATCGCATCTCACGAGCCGCCACTACTGATCGGCATCACTGCGACCGACGGTTGAATGGGAGGGGGATGAGGGGGAAATTTTGAAGGGAGCAGGGGAGAAGGAAAGGGGGGGGGGGTTACGGAGGACAGAGAGTGAAAAGGGGGGGGGGGGTCGGGGGCCCAAAAAAAGCGGCATGTTCCCCGTGTTATGTTTTCGGTTCTTGACAGCTCAACTTTGCATTAATGATAATGATCCTCCGCTGCGAAAAAGCTCTCCAACTGACAGAGCGACCAAGCCTTCCCCCTCCCCCTCCCTCTCGCTCTCACTCTCCATCATCCCACCCTACCCTCGTTCAAACTATATCTCTCCCGCCTGCCCCCCCTCCACTTCGCCCCTCTCTGGGTCAACTACTCAACTTTGACCCGAAGATGGGCGTTCAAAAAAAATTGACTCCATAACCGAGGCTGCCCCCCCTCTTCTTTTTCCCTCACCCCCCTTCCGCATCCTCTCTCCGATGACTGTTGAGAGAGTGTTGAGATCGCACCTTTTCGCGTTCCCGCGCTGGTCCCTCTAACTTTTATGGTCGAACCCTTTCCGGCCTGAGGCCCCCAAAGGGGCCCGGGCGAGAGGAGGCCGCAAACGAGTTGGTTGACGGTAAGTCTGTCCGCCGCCGTTTTTCCCACAGTAGTTAGAAATTTGGAATTTGGCGGCGAAAAATTAGTAAATCAAAGTCCCCTTTAAACCCTTTACTGCATGTTTTTTTTTTTCAATAAAATAATTTTTTTTCAGTACAATTTTGACCCTTTGAGACAGGGAAAAATAGTGAAAAAATTCTTTCCATTATTTTTCAATGGTAAAGAGCCTGAATATTAATTGTTCCAAATATGGTCCTACCCGCATTTAGGTATCCATGCAACTGAAAATAAAGTTTTCAGGCTAAAAAAAAAAAATTAAAGTAGTAAAAAAAAGTTAGTAAGTTTCAAAAGTTTTTTTTTTTTGTATATGGTACCCCTGCGTCACTCCCAAACATAACAATGAAAATCGGAAAATCTCTTAAGATTTTCAGTGAGCTATTTTCACCACTCTGCACGTTCTATATCCTGTGCTGCGCGCTCTAGGACAAAATCGACAATTCTTACTCGTTTAGTATCTTTTTCACATGTGCCAACCATGCAGCGACAGTACAACTCAGTCCCCTACTTTTAGAAAAGGCTTAAAAGTAATTGTTCCAAATCTGGGCTCATCTGCATTTAAAGGGGTTAACACTCTAAGGGCCAGGTAAATTCGATAGAGGTAACCCCTCTGCAGAGAGCCGTGAGATTTTTAGGGATGACAAAAACACCGAAAACCGCTGCTGCAAGTTCGGAGTCCTGATGCCAAAAGAGCCGTGAGTTTTTTGGGATGACAGTGATGGTACAGAACTCGACAAAAAACCGCTTTTGCAAAGGGGGGGTTTTCTACACTGCCTTCGTTTTATTTACGTTCCTTCTGACTCCGGAATCCGGATTACTGAAATAGTATGCTTGTTTTAAAATTAAGTAAAATCTAACTAAAATCCATGATTATTTTGTGTTATTTTACATCTAGCTGCTGCTGTCAATCGTGGATGAAAATGTACTTACTGTTACGAAGTACCTACATATTTTTAAATTTGAATTTATTTATTTGAAACCAATTTAAAAAAAAAAGTAAGAAAGGAAATTTCCCTGCTACGAGCTAGCTCGAGTGGCAGGTTCACTAAAACATAAATTAACAGCAAAAAAATAATAATGGACTGAAGCTTTAAAAAATATGAAAAAAAATTAAAATCACAACGAAAATTAAAAATTAAAAAAAAAAAAAAAAAACCAAATTTTCATGTGTAAATTTCCCATTGTAAATTCAGTGGTGATAGCGATCTTTTGTACATTTTCCTAACACATATTAGAAAAGAAAATAATTCCATGACGTTTGAGAATTTACGGTTTTTTTTTTTTGTTTTCCCCAAAAAAAAATCTCACTAAATCATTCCTAATTGTAAGTAAAATTTGAAGATTGTAAAAATTGAACGTAGTGTGCGAGATTCGAACCCCCGACCTAAAAATTAAAATGTGATTTGTGCGCAGCCTCTAGCCACATGCCCATGCGATTTGGATGCAAGATGCGCTGGAAAATAATTTATAGGGCAACTCAATGGCACTTGGTAGTTCAGACTTCCGCTGCTGGTGTCACGCCTTTTTGTGACCACCGTTGAGCAAGACAGCACACATCGCCGAAGTTTCTGTCATCTGTGTCATCCCAACGTTTTTCACGGTTCTCTGCGTATCGTAAAACCGTTCGAAAGAACGCTAGTCCTCCGTTTAAAAGGAAAGGTAGCTGGGGGGAGTTGGAATTGCCTATACATAGAACTGAAGGAGCTTCGAAGAAACCTTATCTTGTAAGTGTTTTCATCGATAGTCGCGTTTTTCCGGAATGAAGACTAAAATCAACTGAAATAGACAGGAGGAGAAAAACGAGTATACTCGAGCTTGGCCCTTAAGGGGTTAAGGGGGCTTGGAGAATTTTTTTACATGATTCTAATCGAGGTTTATGAATTTGATGCCATTCACGGCAATACTGAGAATACTTAGAAAGAGCAGCTGGAGGCCGATCATTTACTTCATCGTTAAACCGATCGATAAAACTGCCTACGAGTGATGCTTTTGGTCGAAAATTGTAAAATTTGGGCTGTTGCTAAGGTAACCATCGTTAAAGTCTCGTTTTAAAGGCTATTCATGAGTAACCTTTAAAAAACGGACACTATAACGATTGTTACCATAGCAACAGCCAATTTTTACAATATTCGCCCAAATAGAATCACTCATAGACAGTCTTATCGATGGGTTTAACGATGAAGTATAAATGATCGGCCCTCAGATGAAAAATATTTTAGTTTGGTTATAAAAGATAACTAGGCGTATACCGTTTGAATCAACAAAAACAAACAAAAATAACAGGAATAACAGTGGAGGAAAACAGGAGAGGACAATTCGCCACAGCTCTCAACAGGAGACATACTGTCTTCATGTGTAATCTTTTCTCTAAGTTGAAACCTAGAATACGGCGTCACCGGGGCTCTTGCAAACTTTTGCTTTACGGGATTGAAGAGTTTTCTTGTATGAAAAACCTGTAAAATTGACAATGAGTGTACAAAAAAATCACAAAATTCACGCTCAGAATCGGGTTTAATGGCGAAGAAACGCATAGGTTCATGGGAGATTCCTATCTAAATTGAGACTATCTCTATGTTTCCGTCGTGACATAATGACTGGAATCTCTTCATGATACCCACGTTAAACTGCCATAACGATCTTGTCGTTGTATCAGTTATCTGATTTATTACTAAATTTTTAGACTTATTCTTATAGTGTGTTTTTTGTGATTTCCGCTGGTTTTTTCATCAGATCGGACTATTTTTGCTTATTGCAAAAGTTTGCAAGAGCCCCGTTCCCTATTAACATCATCAAAAATCTCAGCATGAGATTGAAACCTGTTTTCATGTAGAACGCATGATGATTTCATGATGATTCAAGATGATTTCTATTCATCGTGAGATCATCATGTGATCAGGTTCCGAATCTCATGCTGAGTTTTTTTTTATGATCTTTGATGAGAATTGAATTGTTACCAGAGTTATTAGGATTGTTTAAAATGGGTCTGTTGCGTACATTTGTTACAGCAATACAGAACCTAATTCTTAAATTCTTACCTTAAAGGCGACGAAAAAAAGCTTGGAAATTTTTGCAACCAAAATTTGCAAGAACCCTATCCAATTATTTTTTACAGCTGCTGAATCGGTCATTTTGTCCGTCATGGCGTCTAGTGAATTCTACGGAATCGCTAATTTTTTTTTTTTATTTAAAAGCACAAAAAAAGTCGATCTAAATGAGGTGCACAGTGCAATCCCTCGAAGCGATATTTTGCATGGATTTAAATGGCCGAAATGCAGGGTTTCCAGATGGAAATGTTTCTGTCCATCAGTGGCGTCCAATGGAATCTGCGGCATCGCTGCAAGTTATCCATTTAAACGCACTAAAAAAGTCGATCTAAAGGAGGTGCACAGTGCAATTCCTCGAATATTTTTTCGGATATTTTGCATGGATTTAAATAGACGGAATGCAAATCGAACTATTTTTGTCCATTGTACGACCGTCCGTCCGGGAGCCGAAAATTTAAATTTTGATGCTACCAGGAAAGAAGGTATCGGAAGTTTCAAAGTAATATTTCTAGTGGTTTGCGATGTTCGACAATTTCTACTTTCAGAAATCCGGTTATCAGGGGAAAGTTCCCCTCGTACTACTCAAAGCTTCGGGTTAAAGATTAAACTAAGCCTCCGGGTGTTGGAATCCCTCCGTTGAAGAGAAACTTTCGAGAGAGCAAGTTTCCCCAAACGCAGTGCACTATGGGTCTAAGATCGAAAACAAGTGGCAAAAACTGAATGAAATAATTGTATCAAAAAAACATAGTTTTCGGCCTTTTTTTTACTTTAATCATCTTTTCCAGTGGCATTTCTACCCTTTTGCTATACCTCGTTGAAAATGTTTTCTGTGATTGAAATGGGTCTCATAAATTTCTGCAATGGCTTTTCATACTTTTGCTTCAAAATATAGAACCTTGATTCTATACTTTTGCTACGAAAATATGGAGCCTTGATTCAGACGTACGTTCGGCGAAAATAACGATGATGCGCACATTTTAAAAAGTTCAAAAACCACTTATGAACTCAGAAAAACTCTTCAATGGGGCTCTTGCAAAATTTTGCTATAGGGCATTGGGATTGAAGAGTTGATTCTTGCATAAACCCTGTAAAAATGACGATGAGTACACTAAAAAATCACGAAATTTACTCTAAAAAACGGGCTTAATAGCGACAGACGCAGGTATCATGGGAGATTTCTATCTAAATTTAGACATATCTCTGTGTTTTCCCTAGAGAAAGTTACATAATAGACAGGAATCTCCCATGATACCTGCGTTGAACCGTCATTACGATCTTTCCGTTTTAGCAGTTATCTCAGTTTATTACTGAATTTTTGACTTTCTAGTGTGATTTTCGTGATTTTTGCTGGTCTTTACATACAATTAGATTATTATTGATTTGCTTATAGCAAAAGTTTGCAAGAGCCCCATTTAAAACAGCTCGCGCTACTCTTGACACTATATTTGCACAGGTATACTACTACACAGACGAAAACCCCTGTGTATTTGTCAACGGCATCGTGTTCTTGTAGTAAAAAAATAATAAATTCCCTTCTAAATCCATGAAAAATTGGCTGCATTTTTTGTTTTCTCTTGTGTGTTTTATCAAAGATTACAAAATAATACAAGACTTGTATGCATCTGAACAAAACATTTAAATGTTTGCAAGTTTATCTGATGTTTACATGAACGTGGTGGGTTTCCCTCTTTGTATTGTGCCGGTGATAAGAGTGTCTCGTGGAGCGGGGGGAAGGGGTTGTTTGCAAATTTAAGTAATTTCCTGAGTTAATCAGTGGATTTAGAAAGTTTTTAATGGACGCATCGGTATTTCTGCTGAATTTTATACGTTAGAATCAATTAGTCGCACTGCTGTTGCAAAAATACGCAACAGACCCATTTAAACCCCTTTTAGACCTGAAATTCGTTTTGTTCAAAAAAGGATTTTTGACCAACATGATTGATCTTAGTGCTGTCTCGTCTTCTGCGCATGTTGTACTAACATGTTTTCACAAAGACTAAATGTTATTCTAATGTCCTTTGGAATGGACTCTAGGTCTGAAAGGTTTAAGAACCTTGATTTTTCCTCTATTTCTCTAGTCAGTTTCAAATAAAACAACGCCAATCACTATAAAACACCTGGCGATAAAAATAACAATTCCAAAAAGTCATAAATTAAAAAAACGAGTTAAACCGAGTTTTTTGAAACACGTTCCTTTTTTTTCCTGATTCGACGTGTTTAGCGGCTGAAGGTAGAGGGAGTGGGACTCTATAACAGGATAACCAATTTCATTTTTATCATTAATCCTTTGAAAACCGATTGCTGTAAACACGACAAAAAAATCCTCGACCAACGACCACGGCACACAAACTCACACAGTTTTTTTCAGATGCTGTACTCTGGACTGACGCGATGCGCTCCTGGCAATTAATTGCACTATCAAAAACAGAATTGCGGATTTAACGGTAACGATTCCCTCTCCATTAACGGACCATCAGACAAATTGGACCGGGTTTTTTTTTTTTTTTTTTAGTCGAAATGTTTCGAAAACTCGGAACGTTTTGCAGCTGGCCCGTTATTAAATTTTTTTACCGATTCACTTTTTCCATTACAGAGCAAACACTTTATCATTGTGTGTTTTTGGCTTGTTTTTTTTTTGTTGTTTTTTTGTGTTGTTTTTTTTAAATTGCTTATCAGGCGCTACAATTGGCGCCTTTCCATTCATACGGGCAAGATGTGTCATTTTAATCGACGTTTTAACAGAGGGAGGTCGCTGAAATATATGGTGGTCGATTAAATAAAACAAAACAAAAAAAAACAAATCGGGCCAGTTGCGTGGATCTTCATATGCTTAACTTATTGGATAGCTTTGTTCTAAAGCATAAGTCATTTGGGGGATCCAGGAATTTTTTCTTCTCTCTCTTTTCCCATTAGAATGCATGTGTTTTAAAAAAAAACAGACTAGGGTTCGCCCCCTTCTGTCCTTTTCTAGCAAATGCGTTCCAATGGGAAAAAAGAGAGTAGAAAAATTTCTTCGATCCGCAAGTGGCGTAAGAAATAAAAAAACATACCTGTTTTTGTTTTCCGTTGGTTAAATACCAGACTTGCCCAAAAAACTGAGCAATTGGAAGGCCCGTCAAACGGCAGACTTGTTTGACGATGGCCGTCATCTGTTCACCAATCTACAGTCAACAAAGCAATAAACCCGTTTTGGATGTGTTTTGGTCAAGATTATTTTGAATTTTAGAAATGTCAAGTCGGCAATTCAATGGGGCACAAACTTTTGCTGCGAGCAAAAGAATAGTCCATTCTGATGTAAAAAACCCTCAAAATCGTGAAAATCACCAGGGCGTCATTTCGGGTCCGGCTTGGGGGGGGGCAAAAATGGTGACCGTTTTTTTTTTTTTTTTTTTTTTTTTTCTCATCAACATTATTTTAGACACTCTACAGCCCTGCATTATATATAAAGCTGTCGTCCCTCCTAAAAGTTTTTTCTATTTCCCGAAATTGGCCGAAGCGATTTCCCCCAAATTTTACACGTGATCCTTAGGGTTTTTGAAAAAAATTTTCCCAAAAGTTTTCTAAAAAGTTTTCTGTGAGCGCCGCAAAAGAATTTTTAAAAAAAGAGTGAAAAATCATTTTCGCACGACGCACGGACAGCGAGGTGACGGGATGCTCCGCGCCACCCCCTGAGCTGGATTCTCGCTCTTCCCCCCCCCCTCCACTCTACGCCGGCAGAGTCTCACCTTATCTTTTACGGGCAGGCAGCGAGAGGGTGAAGGGGGAGGTTCGTTCGTCGCTCTCTCTTGCGCATGATTACTTCGTTCTTTCTCAAAATATTTCTGCGTCGCCCGTAAACCTTTTCTCTCCTCCTTTTCGGACGCTCATCTCCTCGACTAACGCACGCACTCCCTTCTTCGTATTAAACCCTTCGTTTCCTTTCTTCTTCTTTTCCCCTCTTTCCTTTTATTCTTTAAATTTTTTTCATTTCGACTTAATCACCGGGGTCGTTGAATAAATTCCTAATATTTTGCAGTATGGTCTTGTTTTTTTTATTTTTTTTTTTTTTTTAAAAAAAAATTCTTAGCGCATTGTGCATTTTTTTTTTTCCGTGGATTGTCACCGTTTATGTAACCTTTTAAATACTCGCTTCTCTTTATAATTCCCTTTTGATTTTCAACGCCTTTTTTTGGTATCCTCCGCGTCTTATTATTTTTTTTACGCATTGCCCGGAAATATCTTTTTTTTTTTATTTTTTATACAAGAAAGTGCAAACGCTTTGCGCTCACATTCTTAATTTTCATCCTTTAATGGAGCTGTTGCAAAATTTTTCTACAGGCTTATTAACAGTTGAAGTGGGGGAATACCCTGTAAAAAAAACGATTAGCGCACTAAAAAATCTCGAAATCCATCCTAAACTCCAAAATGCTTTTAAAGCGAGACCGTAATGGCGGTCGTGGCCGCGGTTTTCTTATGGCAATTGTATCTTCTTCTTCTTCTTGTGTGGGGTTGCGAGAACACCTCGTGTAGATGGCGCTGATTGAAGATAGGGAACCCCAATGAAAACCGCGGCCCCCGACCGCCATTAGGGTCTCGCTTTTAAAAAAGCATTTTGTGAGATAAGGATGGATTTCGTGATTTTTTAGTGCGCTAATCGTTTTTTTTTTACGGGGTATTCCCCCAAAATCAACTTTAAAAGCCTGTAGCAAAGTTTGCAACAGCTCCATTCTCAGCCCCAAAATACTCCGTTTCTTTTTTCTTTTTTTAACCAAATCCCAAACTAGCCCGTAACCCTAAAATTTGCTGGCCGTGGAGGGCGCCCGTAGGGTGCTTGAACGGCAAATTCCTATTTTTAGGCTCAAAATTTCAACAAAACTCGTTAATGACCACCAAATTTTATTTTAAAAATTTTTTTCCTTCTAAAAAAAAAAAAAAAAAAAAAAAAGGTCATCCCCTTTTTCCCCCTTTTGGTCGCCCCTTTGGGGGGGGGGGGCAATTGCCCCCCCTGCCCCCCCCAAATGACGCTACTGAAAATCACACTGAGAAAGTTTCAAATTCAGTAAAAAACCTACACAACTACAAAAATGGTAAATCGTAATGGCTGTTCGACGCAGGTATCATGAGAGATTCCTATCAAATATGCCACTTTCTTTTTGGGAAAACACAGAAGTATGTCTCAATTCAAAAAGGAATCTGATACCTGCGTCGAACCGCCATTAAGCTCGATTCTGAGAGTGAATTTCGTGATTTTTTAGTGTACGTCTTTTTTTACAGGTTTTTTATGCAAAAATCAACTCTTCAATTCCGTCTTGCCAAAAATTTGCAAGAGCCCCATTGTTTGCGGTGGACTTCAGCTCACCGATGCCAATTTGACGATCGTACTTTGAGCGTGTAGAAGGATAGTTTCTTGCTTCCTAAGGGCTCCATCATCCGCGGAGCGATTACCTTGCAATCTTTCAAAGAAAAGTTTAAAAGTTTTCAACTTATGACGGAAATGATCGGAAACATTTAAACAACTGTTGAAACTCCCGTTATACCCTTTCCCACGCAAGTCATAAAAGTGAATGCAGGGATTTTTCCTTCTCCACATCTCTCTCTCTCTTCTTCTCTCTTCTCTCTCTCTCTCTCTCTTCTCTCTCTCTCTCTCTCTCTCTCTCTCTTCGCACTAGTACTTAGGGTAGAAAAGGAGGGGGCGAGCGCCATCTCACGACTCTGACCCGCATCTCGCTGTCCTTGTTCCAACACACGCGTTCAACGTTTTTTGTTAAACAAAGCGTGAGCGATCGGAAACCGTTAACAATTTTAGAAGCGAACGCTGGCGCCCGCGACGGGGCGTGCACAACGCACGCATTCCAGAAATTTATCCGCGAAAGTGTATGCAAAAAGAAAAAAACTCGAGCGAAATCAAAAAAAAATCCATTTCCGCAAGTCAGTTCGGTACGCTCACCCTAAATTCTCCCCTTCCCCCCTACGACCCTATACACACCCCCTTTTTCCCCTCCGCAAGCCAAATAAATAACCCAGTTTAGCTCTTCAACGAGGGTTAAACTTTCTCTCCTCCCCCCCCACCTCTTCAGCACTCCTTCTTTGACAGCCCCGGGTGCGGATTCGCAGACGAGTGTCTCGACATAGGATCTCCCTCCCCCCCCCCCCCCCCCTTATCATCAACTGTAACTTTTTCCCTACTTTTCTCTCTCATTTTCCCTCTAAACTATCTCTTTCTTTTTTTTTCTTTCTCTTCCTATTTCTCTCTCTCTCTCTCCCCCCTCTCTCTCTCTCGCAGACGAGTGTCTCGACATAGGATCTCTCCTCTCCCCCCCTTATCATCAACTGAACATTTTCCCTACATTTCTCTCTCTTTTTCCTCTCAATCTATCTTTTTTCTTTTTATTTCTTCTCTCTCTTCTCTCTCCTCTCTCCCCTCTCTCTCTCTCCCCTCTCTCTCTTTTCTCTCCCCCACTCTTCTCTCCCTCTCTTTTCCCCCTCTCTCTTTCTTTTTTCTTCCCTATCTTCCTCTCTCTCCGATATCTTTCCTCTCTCTCTTCTTCTCTTTTCTTTTATCTCTCTCCTCTTTCTTTCTTTCTCTCCCTATCTTCCTCTCTCCCCTTTATCTCCCCTCTCTCTATCTCTTTTCCCTCCTTTTTCTTTCTCATCCTCTCTCGCCCCCTCCCCCTCCCGCCCTTTCTCCCTCTCACCTCGATAAATGAACATGAATCGATATATACTCGTATTTGAATCGATAAATCGATACTAAGGGCGGGTTTTAAACGAGAGACGTTTTTAAAATAATTTCCTTGTGATATCATTTTTAAGGAGAGGGTCTATGGGGGTTTTTTTAAACTTTTGATATTGCTGTGGAGAGGTTCTTTTTTGTTGTAAAGTCACTTGAAAAAACCCCGGGTTTTGGGGGTTTAGAAAGTTCCAAAAATTTACTAACAAAATAAATTCAATAAATGCGTTTAATAAGTTTCAAAGATGACGATGTTCGAATGATCCCGGGGACAATGGGGGAGTTCTATTTTTAATCGCAACTTACTAAAAAAGGGTTAATATCATAGAAAAGGCTGCAATGGGGCAGTTGCACTTGCAGGGGTCTAAAAATTATGTATTTTAAAAGAAAATGAAAGTACTTGATGAAATGAGAACAAAGATGCCTTTGGGGTTTTAATGGGTCTGTTGTAAACTTTTGCTACAACGATTAAGAGCGTTAATCTTACGTAAAATCACCTGAAACGTCTATTGATGGCATCAGAAAGTCATTAAAACTCACAAGAAGTCTTAAAACTCACAAAAGACGTTTAAAAATCCAAATTTGGGGGATAAATATCGAGCAATTTGTATGCATGCGCACCACGAACATTTAAGGTTGGCCCAAATTTGACCACAGTTTCTCATCTACACAGTAGCGAAACTCTATAGGAGCGCTTTGGCGAATGTCGTTTTTCAAAGTAAACAAATGGGAAAATTGAGTTGTTTCCCTCCACCACCAGGGGGCGCCACCGTGCGTCTAATGCAAATCAAATGGAAGATGTTTGTTAACCATCCCCACCAGGGGGCATTTGCCATTTTTCTAACATTGAGTTTCGGTAGTGTAAGATAAGTATACTGTGACTTTGACAACCTCACTGGAGTAGAGGTTATGTGTTTTTTACGTTGTGATTGGTTTTGATCGATATTTTGAGATTTGGGTATCCTTTGGGTTTCGTAGTGCATGCATACAGATTGCTCGATATTTCTCCGCCTTTTTGGATTTCATTAAAAGCGTCATGTGAGTTTATTATTTCATTTTATGACTTTCTGATGATTTAACACTCTTAATTGTTGTAGAAAAAGTTTGCAACAGACCCATTAACCCTTTCAGTACCACGCCCGAGTATACTCGTTCCAGCAATCAGGTCTCCCTCTCAATATTTCAGTTTTGTATTCACAGCATCTGCGACTCCAAACTGTTAAAAAAAAAGAATGACTATCAGAGCGCCTTCAACCCATAGTGTATGCAAAATCAACACCGCCGTGTAGGAATATTTATCTACCCACTTAATTTGACAGAATGAGATTTGATTTGTCTTCGTAACCTGGTAGTTAAAGGGTTAATCCCATTGTTCCGGAGATGAGATCAGCCTAGAATACATTGCTTTAAAAGGGAATTCCGCGTAGTGACGTTACTATGCACACGATTTTTTACAACTCTACACGTGTTTATTTCCAAAATCGGGACACTCAAAGGAAAAAAACCAAAGGCACCATTGTTCTCAGCTCATCAAGTAGGTACTATCATCTTCTTTATAAAAAAACACCAAAGTTCATAACCTTGCACCTGCCCCCATTGACTCGGAAACTGAATAAATTCGTCCAACTCAACGAAATGGGGCAGTTGCAAGGGTCTGAAATGTTGTGTTTTTTATACAGAAAATGATAGTACTTGATAAGCTGAGAACAATGGTGCCTTTGGTTTTTTCCTAAGTGTCTTGGTTTTGGAGATACACACGTGTAAAATTACAAAAATTCGTCTGTGTAGTGACGTCACTACCCGGAATTCCCATTTAAAACAATGTATTTTGGGCCAAAATCTCATCTCCGAAACAATGTGACTCAATTAGAAACCAAAGGCATCGTTTTTCTCAGCTCATCAAGTGCTTCCATTTTCTTCATAAAAAACTTAAAATTTCAGACCCTTGCAACTGCCCCATTCAAGGATGGTGGATATATGATGGTCGAATAATTTGGTATGGCAATGTCCTATGGGGGAGTCCTATTTAATTGTAACTTCCTCTGCTGAGAAAAGGGATTGGTCATAGAGAGCTCCAATTAGATGAGGCTCCCCTATGAGTGGATGTCGGGACTTTTCAATGCTTTCAATAGGCGGATTTGTGCGATCGAATATCATAAACAATACCAACCTAACTACATATTCCAGGAAACTAAATTGTGTTTTTAGATGTGTTTTCGGGGAAATCGATGGCATCAATTCGTTTTCGAATTCACCTACGGACTTGAATTCAGAATCGAATTGATGCCATCGATGACTAAAAGCACCGAAAAAATTCGAAAAACACGACCCAGTTTCGTGTCATCCACTGTTGTCATGCGTAGGTTGGCAATGTTGTTGTCGAATATGTTCGTCGCGAAAATTCGCCTATTGTGATTATCATGCTTTAGACGGTTTTAGTGAAGACTGGGTGATGACGTCATCTGGTGATGAGCGTTCCAAACAAAGATAAGCCGTCTCTCTCGCTCTCACGTAACACCCATCATGTTCCGCTATCAGTAGCGTAAGCAGGAATTTGTCTTTCTCTCTCTTTCCCCATTTGAGCACGTGAGTAGGGAAAGGACAGAAACAGGGGCTCGAACGTGTTTTCAGCCCCTATCGCTTTCCTTTTCTTGTACATACACTCAAACGGGAAAAGAGCGAGAGGGACTAATTCCTGCGTACGCCATTGTCCGCTATCCCACTCTCATTTCAAAAATCGTATATAGAGACATCTTTTGTGAAATTTTTTTGGTAGAAATGAATTCTTCGAAGTATTTTAATACGATTTTGATAATAATATGTCGTAAAACAAGGCCCTGTTTACGAATTTTGAAACTAGAAAGAGATGGTTACACACACACACACACACACATATATATATATATATTATATATATATATATATATATATATATATATGACTTATCTGGTTTTCTTATTGGTTTATCTGACTCTCAATTTCATCGAGAGGTAATTAATTATGGTAAAAAAATTGTTCAGTATTCAAGTACTGAATTTTAGCAGTTTTTACTTTTAAGTTTTTATTTCATGATATTTTCACTTTTAGTTGTATAATTGTAGATGACCCATTTCCAATCTATCTCTCACACACTTTCTCTTTCTCTCCAGAAACTCGCTTCTTCCCTCTCCACCTCTCTCTTATCTCTCTTTCTCTTTTCTTTTTCTCTCTATCTCTCTCACTGTCAAGGTCTGCGACTGAGCAGTCCGAGTGGGGGTTGATCTGACCAAAGCATGTGCGCACAGCGCATGCGCGGGCGGAGCAACCCCTGCGACGGCTGGGCTCAACTCGCAGCCCTTGAACAGTGAGAATTCAGTTCCCCAGACAAACTCCCTGAGAATAGTCGAGCGAGACCTCTCTTGTAAAATCACTTCTCACTCTATAGCTAGGCGTCAAGTCTATATCCTTCGTATTATAATAGAAGTGCGTCGAGCATTTTATTATAAATTCATTCACCTTGTTAATTACTCTGTAGAGTACGTCAAGTTATCTAGTTCTACATTGTTATTATCATTTTATTCACGTTTTTTTTTTGCTCACTCTTAATCGTTCAATCTTCAATTATACAGTCCACTTCGTCAAATCAAATATCTACTTAATCACCGTGTTTATCTCCGAATTTAGCTCTACTCGCGAGTCGGCTTGGTAAGCTCGTCTAGTAGGGGCTGCAAATCCGGGCTGCATGCGTGAGAGCATCTCCTGTTTATCACCTTCAAACTCCACCACAGTCGGTACCCCCCAGTGCTTAAGTGCCACTGAGCCGCTGAGAGCTTTGAAGTCTGATCAAACATTCATCTACGTAATTTAACGGTCCATATACTCAAATCTCAAACCAAGCTACCGAGGTCAAACATTTTGGTCCTCCGGGCCGTTTTTAGAATCAGTTTTTATCGTTTTTGTAAATAACAATCCGTCTTGTTATTTTACTTCGTTATCAATCACCCTTTTTTTATTCGCATTTTTATCTCATGTCGCTGACTCGTGTTATTTTTTCAATCATTCGTGTTTTTTCTCGTGTTAAAAAATTCGTTATTTAATGAAATCAATCTCTCTTTTTTTTTGTAATTGTAACTTTATCTCAAAATGTCGGGATTTTAAAAAACTCGACTTGAACTTTGCAAAAAAGGCTTGAATTAGCCACAGAACTGAAAAACTAATCGATCAAGATGAAAAACACAAAGGTGTATTTTTAGAACGCTGTTCAAAAATATCGGAAGACCTCTCAAAATTTGAAGATGTCCTTGAGCGTTATCAGGAGGCCTACGTCGCAGAAAATCCTGGTGATAGCTCTATCCACGCAAAATCATGGAACAATCCAAAGCTTATGAGGATTTGTATTACCCTCTTGCTCCACTTACAAAAAACTCAGCGCTGCTGAAGCTCAGACTTTTCTAAAAACTCCGAAAAAGCCCAGTTCAAACTCTCACTCAAACGTGCGTCTCCCGAAAATCGACTTAAAAATCTTCGGGGAGCACTCTCAGAATGGTCACATTCTACAATAATTTTGCATCGTTGATTCATCAAAATCCCTCGTTGGACAATGTTTTCCAAATTTCATTACTTGATTTCATCGCTCACTGGCCCTCCTCTCACTATCGCCACGGAACTTGATATTACGCCGGTAATTATCAATTGCGTGGGATAACTTGGTAAAACGTTACCAAAACAAGATTATTAGCCTCCGAAATTCTTGGGGAAACTTTTAATTACTCACCAAACAAGAAGAATCACAAGTGCAACTCTCCAACTTTCTCACAGTTTTTGAGGAAGGAATTCAATCATTGCAATCTCTAAAAATCGCCGACTTGGCAATTTTATTCTCTTATTTTCAACTCTGCGCGTGCTGCCAACAGACACCAAAAAGCCTTCGAACGGACTTTTTTCGACACAAAAATCCAACCGTCAAACAGTTATTAAATTTTATCCGAGAGCAGTTAGTAATTTACGAAGTCACTCAAAACAACTCTATTGATCCACAAGTGACTCAGACTCCGAAAAATCTTGTCCACCGATCGAAAATATGAAATGCGCTTTTCTCGTTACGCCAGAAAAGTCAAAATTGTCTTCACTGCAATGGCTCGCATTTCATTTATGCCTGCCCAGTGTTCAAAGCCATGCATATTCTTGATCGGCGAGATTTTGTTCAAAAGAAATCTTTGCTTCAACTGCCTTCGACCAAATCACAAGGCCAGCCCAAAGTTGTAAAAAAAAGCGTTGTTTTCACTGCAACGCAGCGCACACTCTTTGTTACACATTGCTCAGCGCTTTCTCCGAATGCAACATGTGTCGAAGGGTGTCTTTGAAACAAAGCGAAGCCTCCCCAAACAAAGGTCTCTTTGTCAGCCGTTGCAAGAGACTCTCCATGCACCGTTGTTTTTTGGGGTCGGCTTTGTTTCAGGGCCGAGGTCCAGCGGACGATTTACTCCGTCCGAGGAGTAATCGATTCAGCCCCTTCGAATTCGTTCATCACGTCTGCCTGTGCTCAACGATTAGGGCTGTTTTTCGAGCGCACTGCTCACCCTGTTCAGGGTATCGGGGGGCCCCCCCACAGCAACATCTTGGGCAAGGTCACTTGTCTCATCAAACCGCGCAGCACAAATGACCCAGTTTTGTCGACTGAAACACTGGTCATCGAAAAATTTTCACCGAATCTACCAAACATGCCTCTACCAAAAAGAGTGGACACACTACGCAGGCCTGGCATTGGCCGATCCTACTTTATTCCCCTAGTGCCGTGGAATTTCTGATTGGTGAGATGCATTTCCATTCATCTACACAGGGAAAAGAAAAAGGGTTCCGATGGTATACCTCCAGCACTCTCCAGCATTTTTGGCTGGGTAATCACAGGACGAGTCAGTCATAAAATGTCATGACTCCCCGCTCCACTGCCTTGTTGTCCACTTCGTCAACTGATTCCCGCCTGAAGGAAATTTTAGAAAAAGGAACGCCTGCCTCCCGCTTCTCTTGCTCATCGTAATGACGTCACATTTGATAACCGAATCAACGGACGTCCCAGCCACATTGACTCCCCCAAGGAGCGGTCGACGCACCATCATGGGAGAGTCACGTGATCTCACGCACAATCGCTTGGCGGCACCTTTAGCCGCCCGAGCACAATTCAAGATGTAAAATCATGTTTCACGGAATAATGCAGTTTATTCGGAAAAAAAATTCACGGAAACCGTCGAGGGTTTCACTCACAATTTTCTACTGGGAATAAAATTTCAAATTGCACCCGCCATTCTGACGTCAAGCTCAGAATTCAAGGGTCATCGCACAGCATCCAACCATTGAAGGCGCTTCAACCCTGCATCCAATCAGGAATGGTGGTCTCTTCACGGTGGGGGGGACGACTCCAGATCGTAAGCTTGCTAAAGTCACCTAGACCTCTCATCAACTCACATGAACCGATTTCATCGGTGCCAACACCTACAACACGCCACTCATCAGTATCACGGAAAATGGTCAGGTGACCATCTACACATGCAACCGCATTGGCTACGCATAGACTCACCTGCAAATCATTCTCACTGATGTATATATTCTTAATTGTAGTTAAGTTTTTAGGTTTGTACTTTGTATCATAAGCATAATCTACTTTTTAAACCCGGCAAGGGTTCAAGGTGGGGGGTATGTTCAGTATTCAAGTACTGAATTTTAGCAGTTTTTACTTTTAAGTTTTTATTTCATGATATTTTCACTTTTAGTTGTATAATTGTAGATGACCCATTTCCAATCTATCTCTCACACACTTTCTCTTTCTCTCCAGAAACTCGCTTCTTCCCTCTCCACCTCTCTCTTATCTCTCTTTCTCTTTTCTTTTTCTCTCTATCTCTCTCACTGTCAAGGTCTGCGACTGAGCAGTCCGAGTGGGGGTTGATCTGACCAAAGCATGTGCGCACAGCGCATGCGCGGGCGGAGCAACCCCTGCGACGGCTGGGCTCAACTCGCAGCCCTTGAACAGTGAGAATTCAGTTCCCCAGACAAACTCCCTGAGAATAGTCGAGCGAGACCTCTCTTGTAAAATCACTTCTCACTCTATAGCTAGGCGTCAAGTCTATATCCTTCGTATTATAATAGAAGTGCGTCGAGCATTTTATTATAAATTCATTCACCTTGTTAATTACTCTGTAGAGTACGTCAAGTTATCTAGTTCTACATTGTTATTATCATTTTATTCATCGTTTTGTTTTTGCTCACTCTTAATCGTTCAATCTTCAATTATACAGTCCACTTCGTCAAATCAAATATCTACTTAATCACCGTGTTTATCTCCGAATTTTAGCTCTACTCGCGAGTCGGCTTGGTAAGCTCGTCTAGTACGGGCTGCAAATCCGGGCTGCATGCGTGAGAGCATCTCCTGTTTATCACCTTCAAAGCTCCACCACAGTCGGTACCCCCCAGTGCTTAAGTGCCACTGAGCCGACTGAGAGCTTTGAAGTCTGATCAAACATTCATCTACGTAATTTAACGGTCCATATACTCAAATCTCAAACCAAGCTACCGAGGTCAAACAAAAATGTTGGTTGAAAACTGTTATCCTTCCAGTTTTGTGAGCCGCATTTTTAAGAAAGTTCAACATGAGGTACAATGGAAAGGATCAACGTATATATATATATATAATAATATATATATATATATATAATATATATATATAAACGAGAAGAAAAAAGGGACACAAGGCTACGAAAACTTAAAATTTAAGGTGAGACGTTTCGGACTAGAACAAGTCCATTTTCAATCAATAAAAACAATAAAGCGAAAACGCAGTGAGTGCCTACAAGGTGATAGAGCAACTGACAAAAGCAATGATCAAGGAGGAAAAGCAAACACAGACCAAAAAAAAAATAGAGTGGACTCACTCCAGTGGACTAGAGTGGACTTTCCTCCTTGATCATTGCTTTTGTCAGTTGCTCTATCACCTTGTAGGCACTCACTGCGTTTTCGCTTTTATTGTTTTTATTGATTGAAAATGGACTTGTTCTAGTCCGAAACGTCTCACCTTAAAATTTTTTAAATTTTCGTAGCCTTGTGTCCCATTTTTCTTCTCGTTTTATCTAGTATCGGGCTATTTAAAATTTTCTGTGTAATATATATATATATATATATATATATATTATATATATATATATATTTTTATATATATATAATATAATATATATATATATATTTTATATATATATATATATATATAATTATATATAATATATATATATATATATAAAAAACAACTTAAATTGGGATAAAGGCTGGAAACAAATTAAAATTTGGGACGTTTCGGGCCAATTAACAGACCCTTTTTCAACCAAATAAAAAAATAAAAAAACACAAAACAAATACAAATGAGCCGCCGCTGTAATTGCAAGGCAAGGACTGGCGAAACGGTAAACAGTTCAAACAAAAAACAGGTGCAAAGATTACCTAATCACCAACCTCCTCAGAGAGGAAAAATTTGGGGATAAACCACCGCTGAGACCGTTGACATCCGCGCGCGAATTACACACGTGATTCTTTTGGCGCAAAATATGAATCATTTCGAGCATACTGCGGGCAAAGCAGTTCTTTTCGGTGGCTAAAACACGAACGCTGTTAAAAACAAAATGATGGTGGAGTGTGTTTTCATGGTGATGCAACGCGGTCTTCTCATTTTTATCATATTTATGCCCGTTGAGTCTCTTTTTAAGAAGTTGTTTTGTCTGACCAATATAACCCATTTCACAATCTTGGCACTTAAGATGGTAAACAACCCCCGCCATCGCGCGCGGATGTCAACGGTCTCAGCGGTGCTTATCACCAATTTTTCCTCTCTGAGGAGGTTGGTGATTAGGTAATCTTTGCACCTGTGTTTTGTTTGAACTGTTTACCGTTTCGCCAGTCCTTGCCTTGCAATTACAGCGGCGGCTCATTTGTATTTGTTTTGTGTGTTTTTATTTTTTTATTTGGTTGAAAAAGGGTCTGTTAATTGGCCCGAAACGTCCCAAATTTTAATTTGTTTCCAGCCTTTATCCCAATTTAAGTTGTTTTTCTATATTTTGTTGGCTGATCTAAGTTTTTACGTGTTTATATATATATATATATATATATATATATATATATATATATATATATATATATATATAAATATATATATATATATATATATATATATATATATATATATATATATATATATATATATATATATATATATATATATATATATATATATATATATATATATATATATATAGTGGTTGAAATAAGAGCTAAATAGCCAGTTATTTTTTTGGTACTATTTCACATAATTAATTCTTTCTTTAAAAAACACAGAAGAGAAAATAATAATAAATGAGTTTAGCAAACGTTTCGGCTTGAATCATAGCCATCCTCAGTGCAAATAAAAACAATAAACCCTAATTGGGAACGACACAGCAAATCGAAAACCATAACAAAGCAGAAACTTAACTGACTAATATACAATAAACGACGCGAGACCCAAGAGGCCCGGTAAATCAAGAAACAAAACAAAACATGTGTGTTAACATGTGTAGGTATGCACACTGATTGTTTTGTTTTGTTTTGTTTTGTTTCTTGATTTACCGGGCCTCTTGGGTCTCGCGTCGTTTATTGTATATTAGTCAGTTAAGTTTCTGCTTTGTTATGGTTTTCGATTTGCTGTGTCGGTTCCCAATTTGGGTTTATTGTTTTTATTTGCACTGAGGATGGCTATGATTCAAGCCGAAACGTTTGCTAAACTCATTTATTATTATTTTCTCTTCTGTGTTTTTTAAAGAAAGAATAAATTATGTGAAAATAGTACCAAAAAAATAACTGGCTATTTAGCTCTTATTTCAACCACTATGTATTGAATTAGCCATATTGAAATATATAATATATATATATATATATATATATATATATATATATATATATATATATATATATATATAATATATATATATGACTTATCTGGTTTCTTATTGGT
>VMOF01000037.1:0-20151 GCA_011764245.1 Trialeurodes vaporariorum
AAAATGAGACGTATATCTCTGTGTTTCCGTAGAGACTAGAGACAGAGTGACAAATTAACGGGAAATTCCCCATGATACCTGCGTTGAACCTCCATGGGGCAGTTGCAAGGGTCTGAAATGTTGTGTTTTTTTATAAAAAAAATAAAAAAACTTGATGAGCTGAGAACAAAGGTCCCTTTTGGGTTTTCTATTAAGTCCCATTTTCCGAAGATGATATTTTGACCAAGATACATTGTTTTAAATGGGAATTCCGCGTAGTGCGGAATTCCACTAAATGCGCACGATTTTTTACAACTTTACACGTGGATCTCCAAACCGAGACACTTGTAAAAAAACCCAAAAGGGCACCATTGTTTCAGCTCATCAAGTACTATCTTTTTTTTTTATAAAAAAAAAAAAAGTTCATACCCTTGCAACTGCCCTATTAAGATCTTGCCGTTATAGCAGTTATGTGAGTTCATCACTGAATGGGTCTGTTGCACACTTTTGCTACAGAGATATGGAGGGTTGTTCCTAGTGTAAAATCGCGTAAAAATCACATTGGAAGCATAAAACAGTCAAAAAATCCACTCGTAAACCCGAAAAAGGCGTTTTTAGAAATTCCAAGATGGCGGGCGAAGTGGCGAGCCAGCCTGCATGCATCCACCACGAGTAGCGGTGGACCGCGCGGCACATTCAAATAATAATGGCCGCCTGTCATCACAGCTGGCTTCATAAACAACGAAAATGTAAACACTGAAGACGTCTGCTTGGATTTCAACGTACATTACCTTTTTTTTCGTTTTTTTTTTGTTAATCTTTCTCAAATTCAATTGGTTTAAAAACTGTGTTTTTTTTCTTTACCTCACTGATTAATTTGTTTGCCGTCCACCGGCTCCAAGTATGATTCCAACTTCAATCATCATCCTTGGAAGTTCTGTGTGTTTTTGTCTCGTTTTGATAATTTTTCGACACAAATATCGGCTCCTTTACCTTTCAAAACCTACTGTGAGGAGTGTAACTCTTTTACAAGCTCTCAGCGAAATTTCTGCGGTTCAAAAGTGCCTATGATTCTTAACTGGTTGGAGACCAAAATGTTGTTCTGTGGTCATTGCTCAGTGAAGTTCAGATTAAATCATAATCATACCATTCATTCAGTCTCCTCCCCTTTCAAGTTTTTGATTGCAATCTGTGTCTGTATTAGTGTGCCTGCACCTTTTGTTAAACCTCAGGTGTGTGGATTTGTTCCCATTTCTATGCGTTAGCCCCTGATTTGAACGTTTGGGAGAAATTTTGTGCAGTTGTCTGTAAATTTGAGATTGACTAAAACAGTTTCCTCTTTCTCTGATTGTTTGTTTGAAATCCGTGGCTAGTCATGAATCTTTTCTCTCGCCTCAAGTGTGTTGAGTTGTTTAACTCTCACCAGTAGCTTGTGTCAGAAAAAAGTTTTATTAGCAGTTGCGGAAATCGTCAGAGCTCTGCTGTTTAGACTAGCAGAATGTTTGTAACCGCGGAGGCAAGGTAAGTAGGAGCTAGGTAAGCACCTTTTCTGCACTATTTTCACAATTTGTAAGCCCAATTTAAATGTAAAGTGTGTCTCAAAGCTCTTCAAATTAGCAGTCAATTTTCAAAGCATTGATACATAAGTACGAATAGTAGAAGTTTGTCAGAGCATCACTCGCGCTTAAGGTCTTTTCAAGTTGCTGGAGTGAGCAATTTTGATTTTATGAGCTGGGTTACATTGAAAGTGTCACTGATTGAATTTACTAAGGGTGCAATTCAGAGGCTTCACGGATATCACGTTGACTTGGCTTGGATTTGAACAACTATCCTTCACATTCAATAAGCAATTCAGAACAATGCCTTAAACCGAAATGCCTTGAGATTTCTTAAGGAAGTTTCAAAGGATTTTCAAGAAAATGACTCAAATTGGCAATTCAGATATGCTTTAAAATCACACAGTTTGCCATTCATAAAGAGTGTCAAGGGATAATTCCAGTTAACATGTCAGCTACTCTGAGCTAAACTTGAGATTGCTCAAGAATTGCTGATTGACGTTGAGTGTCTTTGAGTTGTAACTTTTCTCACAGGGCTGGACTCCCAACCAAGTCAGTGAGATTTCGAATGAAGTCTCTGAATTTAATCCTTAGAGTATCAGCGGTCCTCCGCACGTAGTAAGTAGTTGATTCCATTCAATTTTTCTGGCTCTTTACATCAGCCTGGAAAAATTGCTATCATTAGGTACCTATAATATACCCAATTTTGACTGAGTCGGGCTCTTGAAGGGCATCAATTGTCTCTTAACCGGTGCTGTCTGACCCACAAATTATTTAAAAAGTCGCCTCGATGGCTGTTCCCATTCCTTCCAAAACTTTCTGGTGAAATTTCATTAAGCGTGAGACGCACTTCGTTAGGAACTACCAAAAAGTGACACGGGCCCACAGTTTTTGGGGCCTGAAAGCAAATTATTTTGCGTTACTCAAACCTTTGAGAAAAGTCAAGGAGCCGCACAGACCTGCATCTGAAAAAATGGAGGCTGTCATCTGGTTCGGAGACCCTCAAAAGCATTAAGCTAATCATAAAGTGATAATAGGTGAGCACATTTAAATGATCTATTTTTGAACTGATAAAGGTACGATGGTGATCAGGTTTTGTACAAAGCTCTATGTACACTGTACAGAACATTTTTGTACAGTGACAGTTTGTACAATTATTTTTGTACGGAGAGTTTAAAAGGCATTGATCTAATCATTTAGTGATAAAAAAGGGGAGCTTGTAAGATTAAAAACTTGAGTAAAAATTAATCATAAAAAAAAACCCTTTTTCCCGAATTACGTGTCACAAAAGACCTCCGAAAGAGGTAAGCGCACAAGGGCCAGAAATAATGAACTATCAATCGATCAGGAGGAGAAATGTAGGAAATTGAGGGGCACAGTGTCAGATTTTGCTCGGCGCGTCTACCTTTTTTCTAAATTAAGTGTCACTCGGCCTCACAAAACCTGATCACCATCGCACCTTTATCAGTTCAAAATAGATCATTTAAATGTGCTCACCTATTTTCACTTTATGATTAGCTTAATGCTTTTGAGGGTCTCCGAACCAGATGACAGCCTCCAGTTTTTCAGATGCAGGTCTGTGCAGCTCCTTGACTTTTCTCAAAGGTTTGAGTAACGCAAAAAAATTTGCTTTCAGGCCCCAAAAACTGTGGGCCCGTGTCACATTTTGGGAGTTCCTAACGAAGTGCGTCTCACGCTTAATGAAATTTCACCAGAAAGTTTTGGAAGGAATGGGAACAGCCATCGAGGCGACTATTTAATAATTTGTGGGTCAGACAGCACCGGTTAAAAGACAATTGATGCCCTTCAAAAGCCCAGACTCAGTCAAAAATTGGGTATATTATAGGTACCTAATGATAGCAATTTTTCCAGGCTGATGTAAAGAGCCAGAAAAATTGAATGGAATCAACTACTTACTACGCTGCGGAGGACCGCTGATACTCTAAGGATTCAATTCAGAGACTTCATTCGAAATCTCACTGACTTGGTTGGGAGTCCAGCCCTGTGAGAAAAGTTACAACTCAAAGACACTCAACGTCAATCAGCAATTCTTGAGCAATCTCAAGTTTAGCTCAGAGTAGCTGACATGTTAACTGGAAATTATCTCCTTGACACTCTTTATGAATGGCAAACTGTGTGATTTTAAAGCATATCTGAATTGCCAATTTGAGTCAGTTCTTGCTTGAAAATCCTTCGAAACTTCCTTAAGAAATCTCAAGGCATTTCGGTTCAAGGCATTGTTCTGAATTGCTTATTGAATGTGAAGGATAGTTGTTCAAATTCAAGCCAAGTCAACGTGATATCCGTGAAGCCTCTGAATTGCACCCTTAGTAAATTCAATCAGTGACACTTTCAATGTAACCCAGCTCATAAAATCAAAATTGCTCACTCCAGCAACTTGAAAAGACCTTAAGCGCGAGTGATGCTCTGACAAACTTCTACTATTCGTACTTATGTATCAATGCTTTGAAAATTGACTGCTAATTTGAAGAGCTTTGAGACACACTTTACATTTAAATTGGGCTTACAAATTGTGAAAATAGTGCAGAAAAGGTGCTTACCTAGCTCCTACTTACCTTGCCTCCGCGGTTACAAACATTCTGCTAGTCTAAACAGCAGAGCTCTGACGATTTCCGCAACTGCTAATAAAACTTTTCTCTGACACAAGCTACTGGTGAGAGTTAAACAACTCAACACACTTGAGGCGAGAGAAAAGATTCATGACTAGCCACGGATTTCAAACAAACAATCAGAGAAAGAGGAAACTGTTTTAGTCAATCTCAAATTTACAGACAACTGCACAAAATTTCTCTCCAAACGTTCAAATCAGGGGCTAACGCATAGAAATGGGAACAAATCCACACACCTGAGGTTTAACAAAAGGTGCAGGCACACTAATACAGACACAGATTGCAATCAAAAACTTGAAAGGAGAGGAGACTGAATGAATGGTATGATTATGATTTAATCTGAACTTCACTGAGCAATGACCACAGAACAACATTTTGGTCTCCAACCAGTTAAGAATCATAGGCACTTTTGAACCGCAGAAATTTCGCTGAGAGCTTGTAAAAGAGTTTACACTCCTCACAGTAGGTTTTGAAAGGTAAAGGAGCCGATATTTGTGTCGAAAAATTATCAAAACGAGACAAAAACACACAGAACTTCCAAGGATGATGATTGAAGTTGGAATCATACTTGGAGCCGGTAGACGGCAAACAAATTAATCAGTGAGGTAAAGAAATAAAAACACAGTTTTAATCCAATTGAATTTGAGAAAGATTAACAAAAAAACACGAAAAATAAGGTAATGTACGTTGAAATCCAAGCAGACGTCTTCAGTGTTTACATTTTCGTTGTTTATGAAGCCAGCTGTGATGACAGGCGGCCATTATTATTTGAATGTGCCGCGCGGTCCACCGCTACTCGTGGTGGATGCATGCAGGCTGGCTCGCCACTTCGCCCGCCATCTTGGAATTTCTAAAAACGCCTTTTGCGGGTTTTACGAGTGGATTTTATGACTGTTTGATGCTTCCAATGTGATTTTTACGCGATTTTACACTAGAAACAACCCTCCATATCGCTGTAGCAAAAGTGTGCAACAGACCCATTTCTTTCTCAAATAGATTTTCGTGCGTTTCGCTGGTTTTTACATCAGATTGAACCATTCATTAGCTCACAGCAAAAGTTTGCAAGAGCCCCATTGCCATCCAAGGACCTCTGGTTTGGCTCCAAACAAACTCTGATTCAGTGTAATTTCCCTAAAAGTGCATTTTTGAACATTACTTTTCGCAATCAAGGTGACTCCTGGGTGAAACTTTCTTTTTAAGATTTCAATACGACGGATATAGCGCCACCAGTAACTTTTGGAAAAAGTCGTGTCTTCTGCATTTCAAATTGAAAACAAAGAATAAAAATATAATACCCAAGAACACCAGCAACTGCGTAATTTTTTGAGGGATTTTTTAAGCCCAAAACGAGCAAAATTGGCTAAGAATTAAAGCCGTAAATTATGAAATTCCTTTTGCCCAAGCTTATTGAGTGCGAGTGAGTGCGAATGGTAATATATCTATCTGTCTCACTCGCACTCGTTGAAGCTTATGGGAATTTATTGGGAAGAATTTATTAGAAGAGCTCGTATCAAAACGTAATTTTTATTGAGAAAAGATGATGACACTCAGATGAGCTATATTCATAACACTTACACTTGATCATATACAGACTCATAGTCACTGAAAAGATAACACAGCGTCAAGATTTTGGAGATGGGAAACGACAATGATTTGTAAGGAAAGATGCCCCCTTGTAGAAGAGTCAGCGTCCCTCTCTAATGAGGTGGACTTTTTTCCAGCTCTCGATTGTTAACAAGTCTGAGTTCGATCTATTAATTTTCTTTATTGAACTCATTCATTGATCGTCCGTGACTCGAGTGCCTTGCATCTGACCTACTAAAATAAGTTTGTTCGGTGACTATATACAAAGTGCTGTGGTTTTCAAATGAAAATCCTCGAGTCAAGACCTTATGCCTACCCACATTTTTAGCCATTCTCTGAAAGACTAAATGTAGACTACATATACATAGTTAAAATTTGTGAGCTTAAGAAACTCGAAAGTCCGCTTCTAGTTCCAAAGCGGCTAGCATTTGAAACAGGCAGAATTTGAGCAAATAAATTCGTTTTGACCTATAATGAGAGCCACACTCGAACCTATACACGGAAAAAAAAATGAAATTACTATGAAGATAATTTAGTTATGTGAAATCAGTAAAATAAATCTAATGCTAAACTTACAAAATATTTTTGGTAAAACCTACTAAACTTATTGCTAATTTTACGATTTGAACTGTAAATTTTGATCAAGTTATATTAATTTTTCAATTTCGGTCGTCTAATTTTCAATATGAATTGGGGAAGTTATATGATCTAAAACATTGTGACTTTTGCTATTTGCATGGCTGTCATGGCAAAACAGCTCCACTAATTGCAAAAGTCACAATGTTTTGGATTGTAAAATTTACAGTTCAAATTATAAATTAATAAAACGTACCTTAACAAAATTTACAATTCAAAACGTAAAATTAGGTCAAAGTATGGTAAAATTGACTGGTAAAATTGAAAATGTTGACAGATTGAAAATTTGATTTGACGTCATAGCACACGCATCAGCAACTTATCTACATATTTATCGGGTACCCAAACGTCAAAACTACAGAAAAACACAGAGCGTAGATCAAAATTAAATGACCTCTCCCATTTGCCGTCACAAGGGTTATATCAAACGATTAAGTCATTTCGATCCACCCTTATATGGCTTATACCAATCTCAGTAGAGTCGAATGCTTTGATCCCTCGTGAAGTTACCCTCAAGCGGAAACCATCACTAATTGCAATGTGAAAACGTAGAATAATCACGCCAACCGTGGCAAAGGAGCATGCTCGAAAGGAAAAGCAATGATAAAGCTCCAGAAAATAAAAAAAAAATCTGCGCGCGATGGACTGGCGCACTATGGTCTGAGATCTTCAAAAAGTGGCCAAAAATTTTACGGTAAATTGTTCAATCAATTTAATATTTATAAACCTTCAAGAACAATTTTAATGACGTAGAACACTTTTAATACTTACTTTTACCTATAGAAATGCCACTGGAAAAATTAACATTAAGCTCAAAAGGTCTAAAATCGGTTGTTTCTGATGACTTTCTTTCGCCGATTTTTTGCCACCTTTTTTGTGCGATCTCAGACCATATTGTGGCGGTGCAGGTGAAGAAAACCAATCAACACGAAACGGACTGAGTGGAGTCGTTGGACTCGCCACTCATAATACGCGAGCAAACCATCTTGCTTTGACTCCTTCACGATGCAGGACCAAGATACTAGATAGGATATCCATCCATCCGCGTGTATACTAGAATACTAGATGCAGATGCGCTGCGAATTATTGAATATGCGGGTTTAATGATCTTGAAATTACAGTATTTGCATTATCGAAGCGTAAATTTAAATGCAGAGCGTAACTCAGACGCCGCACGAGTACTGCGGCTAACAACAACTACAACAACAACAACAACACAACTGAAAAAAAGCCAGGCCACTCACTACTGAGATGAGGAACTCTCCTTCTCTATACCATAGTTGCCGAAGCTCAAAGTTCAAAAAAAAGCGGGGAGTAGAGCAAAAAGCAAAACAAGCCTCAGTATGGGGCTGTTGCAAACTTTAGCTACAGACAGGTAATTTAAGGGTAGATTCAGGTGTGAGAACCAAAAAAAATAAACTTTAGGAAATACGCCAAAAAAACTTTCTCTCATCAAACTGAATCTGGGGGGGGGGGGGCTCCCAGATCCCGTATATTTTCTGGAGAGAACCCTCAGATTCCCTTTCATATCCCCAGATCCCCCCTACAGTATTCCGAGGGAGACCTCCAGACAGCCCCTAAATATTCTGGGGGAGACCCTTAGATCCCATTTAAGGGGTTAACTTTACTGTAGCCTGGTTGCAGACTGTTTTTTTGCAAATTTTTAAACAAAACTCAAACGGCTATATCCAATTTTTCCTTTTTTTTACCCATTTTTTCCCCATTTGATTTTAATGGAAACATTTTATGCTCCACAACTTACTTACAATTTAAAATTTCGAAAAAACAAAGAAGCCCTTCGGAGAAATGGTAAAAGCAACTTCTCCGCAAAATGTTAATGCATATGGACGGTTGGTTCAAAACTTATGCTGGGATCAGGGCTGCCGTTTTGCGTAGAATCAACGCTATTTTTTATTTATCGATGATTCCCCCGGTTGAGCAAAGATTACACAGTTCAGTTCAGAGCATGACTATGATAAACTGAAATACTCGCATCTGTAATCTTTTCTCAACCCGGGGGAGTCGTCGATGACTTAAAAACTTGCGGATATTTTAATTAAACAACGGAGTTTCCACCGATTAAGGAAAAATTACAGATCAGAGTATTTTCGTGCATTACAGCCATACACTGAACTGAATAGTGCAATCTTTTTTCAACGGTGGAATCATCGGTGACTAGAAAAATAGCATTGATTCTACACAAAACGACAGCCCTGGCTGGGATCTATATCCCGCAATTCAAGAGGCACCGCTGGAAACGTAAATCTAGCAACTAGGGAGTACTTTTGACGCGAAACGTGCTTCGTACACGTAGGAGCATCTTGAAGTCCGCGCTTATTTCCCCACACGTGTCTAATTCCAGGTTAGAGATTTAAATCAGGGGGGACAGGGGGGAAGAGGGGGGGGGGTGACTTTTTTTCAACCTGGAAAATTGCCCGAGCGCAGCTTTATCGAAATAGATGAACCCGAGGAGAGGTAGAATAAGAAAAAGAAAAAATTCGGGGTTAAGGATCGAATAAGATCTCCTGCAATATTGACTCTCTTGTGATTGGTCATTGATCTCTCGTCTATAAAAATCTCACCTTTTGTATATTTCTTGTTTGTCTTTCCATAACGACATTTCTTTCTAACTTTTCCCTTCAAAAACATGGTTTTTCGAGGTTTGACAGAGGCTACCATAGGCTCGATAATGGTTTTTACATGTTCGGTAGTGGGAGCTGAGGACAAAGATGCCCTTTTGTTTCTAATTAAATCCCACTGTTCCGGAGATATAATTTTTGGCCCAAAATACATTTTTTTAAATGGGAATTCCGCGTAGTGACGTCACTGCGCACACGATTTTTTACAACTTTACACGTGCGATTCTCCAAAACTGGGACACTTGGGGGAAAAAATGAAGGTACCATTGTTCTCAGCCCGTCAATTAATATCATTTTCTTTACAAAAAAACACCGATAAAATTCAGACCCTTCAAAAGCTGCCCCATTCAAAGCTATAGGTTCGATTGCGTGATTAGCGCTTAGTATGATTGGACTTGGCGATTATCGTAGCAGTTGCTCCATCTTTTGGTAAAGAAATTGTAAAGGCTTACGGATTTAAAAAAGGTATTCATGGATTAAATTTTTAAAGGCTCTTTAGTGGCTCTGTTTATCGGATTTTGGGGAAAAAAAACCCATGGGAATCAATATTCTAGAAGTTTTTAGAAAAATGATATGAAAGGTACCCTTTTTGCCTAAAGATGAGCCTCGGAGGTCTTAAAATCAAAAGGGGGCGGTAGCCCCCGGCCAAGAAAAAAAAAAAAGAAAAAAAAAAAAAAGTAAGAACAAGAACAGAACACAGATGCCAAGAGACGCGGTCGGGGCACCGACACTTATATACACGCAACAGAGCAAATTTCGCGATTTCGGCTTTTTGGGATCGTTAATCATCGATTCCAGTTAAGCCGCTAATCAAAACCCCATATCCCCCATATCGATCGATTTGCCACGCGCTCGAGATGATGATTCTAAAATTTCAAATCAATCGGACAATTTATAAGAAAGATATTAAGAAAAAACAGCTAATTTAAGCCTCTAAAACTGCACGTTTGGTCATCATGAATTTTACACGGACGATTGCGAGAGAACCATTGCTCCAAATCATTAAAACTTGGTACCGTTAGATTTGTAATGTTCTAGTGTAAGTTGCTTTCAATTTTGAGACCAATCCGACTTCAGTGCTCGGAGAAATCGTCAAAAAACTTGACGGTTGTTCCGTTTCAGAAGCATTTCAGAGCAATTAATCGGAAAGTCCAAAGGGGTAAACGGTGGCACGGATCGAAGAAAACTTGGTACAGAAATGTCCGTATTGCTTCCGTGTGCGTGCTTTTGTCAACATTTTAACGATCCGAGCAATATTAAGGGAGAAATCTTCAATTGAATACATGTCAGTCATAGAATAAGAGACAAGAGAATCGTTTTAATTATCAGTTGTTGTAACCGTCGCCCACCAGACGGCGCCAACCTCCAGTCGACCGACTGTCAAACAAACCGGATGATGACATGTTTTTGTTTATTTGTTTTCATTCGGGTGATTTTGTTTTGCTCGTCGTGTTGATCGATTCGGTTACGACTTATTCGAATTATTGGCTTTCTTTAAAATGAAAGTTTTTGCGGCCACCATTCACTTCATTTTTACTCCTTGCTCGCCGGATGGATTCTGTGTTTTATCCTCCAACTTTGCTCGGTAAATCAGAAATCAGTGTTGTTTTTAGTCGGAGTCATTGCGGAGGTGCAACTCTTTCACCTGGACTGTTTAACGTGAATAACAATTCATCTATTATCTAGTATGTAGTGCCGTGACCGAGTTCTTAACTAACAAAATAGTTTCAGATAACTTCGCTGTGGAATTCGGTAACCTACGGGTGCTTCTAGCTTTTGTCTCTGAGGCTACCGTCATGCCTACCTATTAAGTACCAAACCCCTACCTAACCATACTATTTGTTATTGGTGTCGTGTCATGCAACCATTGAATTTGCTCACTGAACTCTGTATATTTAATAATATCTCGCATTTATTGTGGTCAGTGTGTTCCTTGATTCTGGGCTGGGTTGCTCATTCTTTCTGTCGCAAATGAAGCCTGCTCGGCCCCCTCTACTCAGTTCGTCAGTCTCGGGTCACCTTTCCCCATTGTATCTGAGCTGCCATCATAATGGATGATACTGCATGTAGATCCAGTCATACATGTAGTCACCTTAAGTCTGAGCTGTTAGTCAAGTATTTCTCGTATCCGAGGGTTGTAAAAAAAAACCCTGACCCAGAAATCTTTGCGCCGACAGTTAGCTAATTCAGCAGAAGGATATGCAGCCTGATCATATCTCTACTAGAGGAAGTAGTGTGTAATAAAGCATTCACGAAGGTAAAATTCCTCAACCTAGTAATAACCTCTCTCAGCTATTCTTTACCAGACCAAATGTGTCTCTATGCTTGTTCACTTTGGTTATACTTCTATAACAATCCCAGACTAGTAGTAAGTAGTAAATAATGGGCGGAAGTTTTTCTGTTGATTGTGAGGGTGATTCGATTAACTTGGTATGCGTGGTCTTACATGAGATGGCAGTTGACAGCTTGAACTGCTCTCTGAGCAATTGATAAGCTGGTGCTTCTGCCTATTTTTTGATGCGCTGCGACATCACTTTGGGACCAATTGTAGGCAAAATCAAACTGTAATCTATACTAAGCTGAACAACCTCAACCCTTCTGATTATTTGATGAGAAATAGTGTATTTAATGGTATATTTGGTAGAAAACCACATCAACTGACTGCTTGTTTACCCATCTTAAACACATTTACTTACTACCGTAGCTCTTCTCCAGCTTTCTGCACTCCATGAATTTTTTTCTTACATTGTTTCTGTATGCTGTAACTTCATATCAAATGATACACAGAAACATGTACTAGAGGTCGTTTCAGGAGGGAGGGAGGGAGGGAGGGGGAGGGAGAGAGGGGGAGGGGGGAGAGAGAGTGAGAGGTTGAGAGCAAAGATTATTCATGTTTCAGACAGAGTTTGATTAGAAACTTCAACCGCGGACTAATCCTGCGTAAAACTGTTGCTCAAATTTTTACAATCATGATGCTGTGTCATGCTGTGCCAATGCAAGTCAGCAATGTTTTTTAAGCTTTGAACCTTTGAGAACAGATTTAAGCTCATCTGCAAGCACCCCGGCCCATAAAAGTGTAGCTGATCAGTTCTCTTGTTCAAAAAATCCTCTCTCTGCATTCAGTGTACACCAGGAAGTAGCTAGATTTGCAGAAAGAAAGGCAACATGATGCACCAGAGTTTGTGAATGCCTTGATCCGCAAAAATTCCCAACTACAGGAGGAAATTGAGTTTTATGAATTTTATGAGATTAAGTGTGATCATTGCGGACATGTAAATAGAAATTCTAATCTCAGCAGAATTTTGCAACTGCCTGTAAGCTTAAATGAACAGAGTATCACCAACATGATCAAAAATTATTCTTCGTGGAACTATCCCGAGGGTTTTAAAATGTGAACTTTGTTGATGCGGCAATAAGAAAAAATGCACTTTTATCAGTAATACAGGAAAATGCTCACTATCCAATTATTATTGAATAAGTGGGAAAATGGACAAAGTGTCAAAATAACAAAATTTTTAACTAGATGATCTCCGTTCATCTGATCTTACTGTTAATGGTAGTCTCTTCAGGTTGCATTCAGGGATGTTCCATCATATGGAACAGTGACAGATTCGGGTCACTACACGGTTGTTGTGCGCTTGGGGTATGATAAAAATATTTGAGCAAATGACCAAAACATTTCTGAGGGTCGATGACCCGAGGGGACCAAGGATGCCTACTTGCTGTTCTATTGTAAGGGGAATAATTGCGACGAATAAAAAAATTGAACCAAACCATTTTAAGAAAGATGGACTCAATGGCAATTAATTCATGCCAACATTCTTGCGTGTCTGCACACCTAGCAGCTTTGTTTAAATTTCAACAATTGCCATTTTTAAGCTCGGTTCGATGATTCATGTACATAGTGAACTCGAGCGGCGGAGGTTTTAGTGGGTATGCCCCACTCTAATACTATTCAAGAGACATGCTGGAGAATCTCACACAGAGCCTTTAAAAAGGGCAGGTTTAAAAAAATTTGCTCATAAAAAAAAAAAAAAAAAAAAAAAAAAAAAAAAAAAAAAAAAAAAAAAAAAAAAAAAAAAAAAAAAAAAAAAAACAAAAAAACAAACAAAAAAACCCAATGCAATCAGAGATTGGTAACATTTGATTTGTATTATCAACCACCAACTATTTGCAGTTGAACTCAGCTTTTTGGTCAAGCCAGAATCATCCAAGTGTCTCCCAAAACGGGCACTGATATTGCCACAAAAACTTTAATCAAAATGATTAAAGTAAAAAAGCTGGCCAAGCAAAAAAGTGTCTCCCAACTCCGCTTCTCCTTCCTTTCTCTTCTCTCCCCCCAATTTTTTTTATATTGCAAGCTGGTTCATTTGACTTTACACTCCTTGCTAAAATCCAAATTTCCGAGATTATGGCTCTCTTTTTTTGCGCCAAAAGGCACTGAAATCAGGGAGCCAAGTTTACTTTCTTTCTTTCTAACTCCGTGCCAGTATGCAATCTGTGATACCGCGCACACTTTTTAAACCCAAAGAGGCGGGAGGCTGGCTGGCTGAGTTGACTGATTAGTCGACGCCGCTAACGCGGCGCGACTGCTGGGTTGCGATTGTTTTCTTCGATTAATCGCACAAATATTGCTGATATAACACGGAAGTCAAGGAATCTGCGGTGAAGAAATTATTACCACTGCCGTCTCTACAAATCAACGAAAAGAGAGGGGGAGGGGAGAGGGAGAGAAAGAGAAAGAAAGCGGGGTAGTCACAATTTATTTCAAGAAATAATTGGAAGAAAAAAATTTAAAATGAAGGAGGAACTTCAGACTTTGGCCGGGGTTTTTTTTTTTTTTTGGGGGGATTGGTGAAATGACTGTCGGAAATTGGAGACGTTTTCTGAGAATTTTAATGGGAAAAAAACCCCCCCGGGCCCAAAATCTGAAGTTCCTCCTTCATTTTCAATTTTTTCTTCCAATTATTTCTTGAAATAAATTGTGACTACCCCGCTTTCTTTCTCTTTCTCTCCCCCTTTCCCCCCCCCCTCTCTCTTCGTTGATTTTTAGAGACGGCAGTGGTAATAATTTCTTCACCGCAGATTCCCTTTACTTCCGTGTTATATCAGCAATATTTGTGCGATTAATCGAAGAAAACAATCGCAACCCAGCAGTCGCGCCGCGTTAGCGGCGTCGACTAATCAGTCAACTCAGCCAGCCAGCCTCCCGCCTCGTTTGGGTTTAAAAATGTGCGCGGTATCACAGATTGCATACTGGCACGGAGTTAAAAAAGAAAGAAAGTAAACTTGGCTCCCTGATTTCAGTGCCTTTTGGCGCTAAAAAAGAGAGCCATAATCTCGGAAATTTGGATTTTAGCAAGGAGTGTAAAGTCAAATGAACCAGCTTGCAATATAAAATAAATTGGGGGAGAGAAGAGAAAGGAAGGAGAAGCGGAGTTGGGAGACACTTTTTTCTTGGCCAGCTTTTTTTCTTTTAAACATTTTGATTAAAGTTTTTTTGGCAACAACGTTTTTTAGAAAAATCGTCGTCCATTGACGCATAGGCGTAAATCGGGTTTGACAAAATTTACTTTTTTTATTGATTCCCATGTAAAATTTTAAGCTCTTTCGTCTGTGAAGTCAGAAATGTCAAAATTTCAATAAATTTCAAATTTTAACGGAAAAAAGGGATAGGCGATGTCAGTAAAGCCAGAGAGTCATCAGACGTATAGGCGTAAGTCCCAGGGCGCGGTGTTTTTGCCAACTTTTAATGGAGAATCTGGGTTGACGCCGACTTCACCCGCACGCCCCTTTTTCTTTTCTCCTTTCTTTGTGTTTTTGTTTGTCGCGCATTTTTTGGGCCGAAAAAACCAAATTTTGCCGCTCAATCATTTGTTTCTTGACGGGCAAATTACCGAGCCGTTGTAGCACCGTCCACTCTTTTAGTTTTATCAGTTTTATGATTAATTACTCTTCCAAATAGATTTTGCCCACTTTTTCGTTCTGTAAGGTAACATTTTTTTGTTTTTAAAAGGGTAAAAAGAGAATAGAGTGTACAAAAAAATAAATAATTCAATATGTAGGGGGTTTTGAGAAATATGTAAAAATGGAAGAACTAGCTGGATAAGAAATGGTGGAGAAAGGCATCAAACTAGTCGATAGACTGATTTCTAAAATATAAATATAGTTCCCTATATTCTTTAAGAAGCAATCATATTAATTATTCAATTAAGTTGATTACTTTTCTACAAAACTCTTCTTATTCCTGATTTTGAACTGAAAGTTGAAATAATAAATAGGAAACTCTTGAATAACGAAAGATTTGACAGTATCGATAGCGATAATATCACTGTGCTGATGTCATTGCTTGACTGCGCTAAAATCGTCTCAAAATATGTGGGTGTAGTACCAGAAACCTGAAGTGACGTGTCAAATAAAAAGTTGTAGGTTTACCGCTTAATGGAATAACACGAGAGAGATTCATTCAGACTATGGGCGTATAAATCAAGGAGATACGCCGCGGCGCATCTCAACGCGGTCGGGATATTGTCAATCAGACAATCTGGCGTAAGTCATTTTTGCTCAAATAAATACCCGCATAATCTTTATTTTTCAAGATTTTGGAATTTTGACAAAATATTCTCAATCTAGAGGCTTTGATGAACATGTGTGTACCAATAAAGTTTTTCTATCTTTGATAGAACTGAATCCATAAGCTGATGAATTTTGCTAATTTTGTTTTCGCTCTCCTGAAAAGTTGCGAAAATCGACTTACGCCTATGCGTCAGATGGACGACGAAATAGCAACTTTAAATATTTAAGGATTGATAGAGGAAGAAGTTAAGTCAAACTCGCATCCTGATTGGTCACTGAAAGCGCGGGGAAAGTGATGCTTATGGATTACGGAGTAACTCGGATGGGAGGGAACTCGATACGTACTACAGTATCGTACGAGTTAAACACGCGTGAGGATCCACAGCCAGGAGGTTATTGGGGGGGGGGGGGGGTTACTACGCTCGTAGAATAATGAACATAGCGTCGATCAGTCTCATGAACTTTTTAACCCCTGCCCATGGTGTGCCCACTGCACTGTCCGCGGTGCATGGACCTCCCCGCCTCCCCGCCTCCCCGCCTCCCCGCCTCCCCGCCTCGCCCCTCTAACCTCCCAGAACCCGCCTTCCCGGGTGTACTGGGTAGTTGACTTTGATTATACCTCTTGGCTTCAAATGAGGATCACTGGAAACTAACACCTGTTCGCGTTCGCTCACGGAGATTCTCCCGCTCTTCACGCGAGAGCGAGAGAGAGAGAGAGAGAGAGAGAGAGAGAGAGAGAGAGAGAGAGAGAGAGAGAGAGAGAGAGAGAGAGAGAGAGAGAGAGAGGGAGAGAGAAGGGGAGAGGGGGAGGGGGAGAGAGGGGGAGAGAGGGGGGAGAGAGGGGGAGAGAGGGGGAGAGGGGGAGAGGGAAATAGAGAAAGAGGAAGAAAATATAAATCCCTCCGGGTATTCAAACTTAGTCGACACTCATACTCACACAAAAATACTCCCTCTCTCACTATATCTCTCTCTGTCCCTCTCGCTCTCTCTAAATCCGTCCGTTATTTTTCTTTATTTGTTGTCCGAGCGATCATAGCTTTAGATAGATACTATTGTTGGACCAAATACACGGACGCTTTCTTTTTTCGGGTTTCGACCATCCCGCTTTTGGGTTTTTGAAATTGCGTCGCGCGAACAAAACCAAATAAAAGTACTTAACCATGAATAGAGTATAAAAAGCAGCGGCTCTTTAACTTTTGACGAAACCCTATGGGGGTCTGCGGACCTAATCGCGAACCTCAACTGAACTGACGACATTTTTTTTTGCTCATCCGACTCTCGTGTAATTGAACTAACTAGATGCACCTGTCAGGGCTGCCGTTTTGCGTATAATCAATGCTATTTTTTTTATTCACCGACGATTCCAACCCGGGTTTAGAAAAGATTACACAGCTCAGTTCAGTGTATGACTGTAATACACGAAAATACTCTGATCTATAATTTCTCCTTAATCGGTGGGAACTCCGTTGATTAATTAAATTATCCGCAAGTTTTTTAAAGTCATCGACGACTCCACCGGTTGAGAAAATATTACAGATGCGAGTATATTAGTTTATTACTGTCATGCACTGATATGAACTGTGTAATCTTTTCTCATCCGGTGGAATCATCGGTGAGTTGAAAAATAGCATTGATTATACGCAAAACGGCAGCTCTGACACCTGTGTGGTGATAATGTGATACGTATGTTATGACATACTTTGACGCAAAAACACCCAAATAGAGTAAAGACCTTAGCTTCGGTGCCACTGAGTCACTAGTAAAAAAACTCAAATCATATGCTTATACTTTCCTTATATCCAATGCATATATTTTTTAAAGGGGATTCCAGGCGAAGCTTGTCCAGATGTCAATCCGATGGGTAGCGCCACTAGCGCTGCTCAAAAAGTCAACATTTTTTTGGGTAAATTTATGAGTTTAAGCCAAAAGTAAGTATTTTGAGGGCACGTCAGCACCTGCAAATATACCGCAGGAAGATATCCTGCAAGTTTCAAGCTGACATACTCAGAAAAAAAGCCGGAAATGATGAATTACGGAAATTCCCTGAAGCCCTTTTTGAGTGCGATCAAGGCAGATAGACATTCTATTACTCGCACTCACTATAAGCTTATGGCGAACCGAATTTCATATGAAATGGTCTTAATTCTTAACCAAAATTGCTCGTATTGTGCTCAAAATATCCATAAAAAAAATTTCGCAGGTGCTGAAAGTATCGAAGTTAGCTTTTTTCTTTGGTTTCAATTTAAAATTTCAAAAAAAACAACTTTTCCCTATAAAGTGACAAGTGGCGCTATCCATCGGATTGAAATCTGCGGAAAAGTTTCGCCGGGAATTACTTCAACATGCTCTCAAAGCGGTGGTTCTTCTTTTTAACGACCTAATTATTGTGTGATGATATAGAAGCTATATTGCTCAAGAATGATTAGTTAAGAGATCAATACGTATATTTTTTTTTATTATTTTTGATGTAAATAATAATAGATCGATTATTCTAGCAAACGAACAAGGGTGTCTCATTTGGACAGCATCGAATTGGACGTAGTATCAATAAGCACCCATTTATTATTTGACTTTCGAAGAATGACGCACCTAATCGTGACCAATGAAAAGGTAAAAAGAGAAAGAAAGGAGAGGAAAGGGGAAAAAAATGTAATACATGTGTCTGTGTATAGATTCTATGGCTGCGTATGCGTTTGCCCCCCGTTGAGTTGGGTTTTACTGGTCCTCCATTCATGGTTGCCGGATTACGAGGGAAGTATTTAAATTTCACTATAGCGGGAGCAAAGATTCTTTCCCTGGTAAAAATGGTCCATGTCGGTCCATACATGGTACATTGGGACACGGGCCTGCATGGACCTTCATGGACATCCATGCTGGCCCATGCAAAATAAATTTCATGGACATCCATGAAGGTCCATGGACAGCCAAAGGGGTGTGCATGGACCTACATGGATTTCCATGCAACTTTATATGGACCAGCATGGATGTCCATGCAATTTTATATGGACCAGCAATCAGCATGGACCATTTTTACCAGGGTTGTTATGTATGCAATGAGCACCGCACCAAATGCGCGAGAAGTATCTGTGCGTTGCATTTTGCCTACCCTGTCCACCTCTTCCCCCTATTAAAGATTACGTACTATAACAACCTCCCTCTTTTTAAATTTTATTATTATTATTGGTGATGTATGAATATCCTTGATATTTGACCTTTTCTCCAATTATCTTCAAACTTAACCCATTTATGCCTAGAGGTGCGAAAACGCACCAAAAAACACGGTGTTTTTTATACATTAATTCCCAAATGATATTGTATGTGGCTAGTGGTGCGTTTTCGCACCAAGCAGTTTTGGCTATAAAAATGCATGGGGAAAAAAAAAAGTTGTGTTTTTGGGACCAAAATGGACTAACTTTGAAAATTTCACAAAAATCTGAGACCAAAAATAGTTCTGGGCACAAATGGGTTAATTAATATATATATTATAGGTAATTATTTTCAATATTGTTGTATATTCATTGAATACTCAAAAGTCAAACCCCCCCCCCCATTAGAATACTCCCCTTATTTATACAATTTTCCCTATGTTATGCGGCTATATACCGAAAAATTATGACATTTTGTTAGAAAATGGATATACGTATAGGTACCAACCAATTTTTACAGTCAGATTGTTTTTAATACTTTACCGCGAGACGAATATAGATTCAGAAAATTTTGGCTCTAAATTAGGGCAAAATCAAATTTCCTTTCGAATTTTCAATTTACTTTGAGACTCTCGGGCCACTGTTTTTTAAGGCCAAAAAGTCTTCTGTTTTGCTCCAGAATGGATGAAAAGCAATTCTGACTTAGTTTAAAAAGAACGCGATATAAAAAATTTGAACATAGTTATTTTTGACAAACAGATTAAAGACATGGCAAAACCGGAAAAAAATTCGCTCCAGAAAACACAAACTCAATTATTAATTTTAATTTTTTTAAAAATGCAATTTTTTTTTTGTTCCGATTCACATTCAAAGCCAAATTCAAGGGCCTTGCAGCAGCATTGAAATTATTTAACTATATCTAAAAGAAAATAGACAAAAAGTATAATAATTTTCTATCAAAATGTCATTCTTTGACGCTAGCTGTAGCCGCCTACAATGTCGAAAATGTTGTTAATAAGGGGCATTTTACCATTAGTTCATTAATTAAAAGGACTCAAGATTTTTCTACACCACGTGGCAACCGCACGCTTCCTTAAGAGGACGGTATAAAGTAGAATTAATTCTGCTCCATTTTGACGGCTGTTGTCAGTTGATGGTGATCTCGAACTCGAACGGCACAAAATATCAGTATTCTCGATTTTACTGGCAATTATGCTGTGAACGGCTTAAAACGCTTCTATGTGTGAGGATAAAAAAGAAAAAAAAGTTAAGCAAATGAAATAAAAAAAGGTTTTATCAACAAAGGTTTGTATTTCGTGACAGTTCGTCGATGGTATTTTTGAACCCAGGCCCATCCACAGCCTTGGTGACTGGTGAATGTAACTGGTGAGTAGTAAAGTGACTT
>VMOF01000038.1:0-19424 GCA_011764245.1 Trialeurodes vaporariorum
TTTTTTTAAGTGACCCCGCATCCTCAAAAAAGTGTGGGAGGGAGGCTATAGCCCAAATAGCCCCATACACCCACCGCCTTGCTCACACTTTGATGTAATGAAAAAAGACATATTTAATTTTAAAGATTTTGTTTACTTTTGCTCAATTGTAATTTAATTATTCAGAAATGCTCAAGTTCATTTGGTGGCCCTGAGGAAGGACCTTTTTGACAACACATACAAGTATTTGAATTTTTATACGATGCTTTAGTGAATTTGAAGCCTTGGCTTGTACAGCAGGCTGAAACCAAGCATCATTATGCGTGGCTTTTATACAAGTAACTGCCAAGTGCCAGGTCTAAATTTTAAGAAGGACAGGAACGGACACTGCATGTGCATAAGTAACGACAGACAGTGCAAAGGCTCTTCTCAGAGCCACCTAAAACGGCTAAAAATTGACGCGCCACTTTTACAAATTCTCTTTACTCTCTCATGTCTTGACCAGTGTGGACTCAGGAATCTCATCACTCTCCCAAATATAACCGCACTGGAATATACTGATACCCAACCCGATTAAAAACTGTTCTTCTCAGGGCCACCACTTACCTATTTTATTATTCTCAGCACATCATTGATCCCATCCGCTCTATCCAGAGCAACTATAATAACATGCACTTTTCTGAAACCAATATTGTTTTCCATTAATAATGGCTGAGTGTGAAATAAAACTTCAAAAATAACTGCATTTAGCAGATTTTTTAAGTAAATATGGGAATAAAAGGTATGAGTCAAGCTTTTTCCACCATTATTCACGGTCACTTTTGATGGGAAAACGAATTATTTTGGTCCGAGGATGCATGAGAGGAACCGAACCGACGTTATTGAACGAGACCGTTAGTAAATTAGAGAGCATAGAGGGTGAAAACTGAATTTTGGGGAAAATCATTTTAATGGCTAAAAAGTGGCAAAAAATCATCACAAAAAACTTTTGTAGTAAATCATCTGGTAGCCACTTTAATGCTCTTTTCAATGCATTAATCTGTTTTTTTCTATGATTTCTAATTTTGACGGCATGAGCTAAAATTCATCCAAAAAATCGTCAAATTTTCGATTTTTAAATTTTTTTTTTTAAAAAAAACTTCAGATTTTGTATATTTTTGCTGACCAAGAAACAAATCAAGGTAGCTCATCTTGTAGGAAATTTTATGCTCTTTCATTTTATATGCACATTTTTTTAATTTGATTAAATATTAAGGACGCTAGCCTCAATAAACCGACGGCAAGTCGGCTGAATTTCTGATTTTTCAAAATGGCGGCGTCCTCGGCGCATGCACATTTTCCCGGCACTTTCATGGCCATTTTCTGACTTCTTTGGTCACTAGGAGTCAGAAGAAATAGGTCTCAACCCGTGGACAAACCAAAAGTTAAATTTTGTTGCATAGTGAGAGATTCCTATCTTAATTTTGTCACTCTCCTTCTCTCTCTGTTGAAGGAAAGTCTTTTCCTAATGATCACTTCTTGTTGGAGTGACAGTATTATTAGATGGGAATCTCCCATTTTTAGTGCCCAACGTCGCCATTGTACTTGCGCATGTAAAAGCATTTTATGAGTTTAGGAGTAGATTTCGTGAGTTTTTAGTGCTACCATTGTTATTTTTGCAGGTTTTTACATCGCCTTAAATTGCTTACATCAAAAGTGTGCAACAGCCCCATTGTTGGATACTTTTTTAACATTTGAATCTAATTGAAAACTTTTTTTTAGTAATTGAGAACACAAATCAGCTGCGTGCTGACCACTGTTAAAATTGTGACACTGTTGGCTTGAATTTTAAACTCCACACTGACTCCTGATGGTATAGGCTACCCAAAATAGTAATCTCAATGAATTTAAGCACTGCTGTTGATTGCAAGTCAAAATCTTTAGAGTAGTCTGACATTCTTTGTGCCCCCAACTGCATATGTCATTAGGCTTATGTCAAAACTTAACGGACCTTATGACCTTTCCTCAATTTTTTCAGGATCAACATTTCTAAAAATAATTATAAATAAATATTACCAAACCTACACATTGTTTTAATAAACTAGAAAGTAGAACTTTTTTTTATGTCCTTCTAGTGGCGCTAACTATGAACTGGAGAAAGTTTCTCTTTTCGAGATGTATTACCGCTCAAAGTTGGTGCGGCGCATATTACTTCTTTGATCATGGACGCAAAGAAAATCTTTTATCACCATCCGCTTTTCAGCAAGACTGCTTTCAATGGTTAGATGGAAAATCAATGCTTTAGAAACAGATTATTTGGAGAAAGATGCTTGTGCAATAAGTAGTAAGACGCTAAAAATATATTATCTTGGGAGGGGGGGGAGACTGTGCGGGAAGTCAAGCGATTCAAAGATAAGGTGTATTTGAACCTGCAAAGGAAGCATCAGCCGCCATAGCGTCACACTGCGCCGCGCCATTGAGACAGGTGAGATTTGGCACCTCTTAGTTCCGGAGGTACAAGAAATACGTACCGTGCTAACTCTGAGCAATATAAAAAAAAAAAAAAAATCTAATTCACAGTTCACGCCATTTGAAAGAGCTTTTATTTTGCTAGTATTTTGAAGTAACAGTATGTGCGTTTCCTAATATAAACTTGCAAATACTTTTAAAAATTTTTATCCCCAAAAACGAATCCAATAATTAGTAGCTGAAATTAAACAACTTCTTTATACTCCATCTTTTGCCTCAGATAGCAGCTCAAAAGCTTTTTTCCCCTAACAGTAATTGACCAAAGTGCGTTTCGACCTTGAAATTTGTCAACGGCCCTTCCTTACGGCCAATAGAAAAAAACAACCCTGATACAAACATCTGATTACAGTTCTTTCCTCCCTGAAAATTTGAATATTTTTTTCGAGGGGGTCTTCAATACTTTTTGTTTTGACATTCATAGCCATACATAGTTCAGAACAGCACAAAATGAATTGATTCCAAAACCCAATCAGTTCAATCGCAGTTAAGAGAAAAAAAAACAAACAATAAATACGGGTTGGTTTGATAAAGTTGTGATGAAAAATCGACGACTAAAAATAATTTCACAAAATTGATCTGATATTATTGAGATGAAGAATACAGTGAATACAAAAGACACAAAAATGATTTAAAAAAAAATTAAAAAGTGAGCAGCAAAATTGAAAAACTAAAACAACTTTGATTCTTGACACAGACAAAGGGAAACAACATTTTAGGTTAAAAAAAGTGGCTAGTAAAAAAGTCATTATTTTGACACACAAGTTTAAGAATTTCTACAGCAAATAAATTAAAATAAAAACGGAAAATAACTGATGCAGAATGGTGGTTTTAAAGAGAGGTGGGATTAATGCAGTATTGGTTTGTCTAGAAAACGTTGCAGGGTATGTTCATACTCTTCTTCAAGTTTTTTGAAGTCGTGATCCAATTTTTCTATTCTTTTTTCCGAGCTGGTTAGATTCAAGGCTGCTTGGAGCTCACTAGAATTTATTCTCGATTGCAATCTTTGGAGTGAGGCAACTTCTTTCTATACATTTAAAAAATTACAAACAAAAAAACAATAAAAAGTCATTAGAACGTTTTTAAAAAGTTAGACTGTGGAGGAGAAGGGGAAACGATCAATGAGGTGTGGGAATAGAGAGGCTGATACATGTTATAAGCAGGGCTTCGGACCCTGGATCAGTCCTAGACCTGGAAACCGGTCCGGAGCCCTTTTTTCTGCTTAGACCTTGACCCGGATCCGAGCAAACATTTTTTCTCTTCTGGACCCAGGCCGGACCTGGATTAAAAATGTATTTTTTTTTTATTTATTTTTTTTTAAATTTTTTTTTATTTAGCCAAAATTAGTACATGAAACATTCAATGTTATGGTACAAGTCAAATAACATAAGTTTTACACAATCTGTGTTGCCTTCTTTTTGGACCCTAAACCCGGACCCTTCGGACAGGTTCATTCAAAACCTGCCGGGACCAGTCCTCACCGGGTACAGTGCGCAGATGAAAAAAAAGGATAAAGAAAAAAAAAAACACAAAAAAAAAGAAAAAAAAAAAAGGAAAGTAAAGGAAAAAAAAAAAATGGTTGCCTTTTATCATTTCATTAGTTTTGTCCTTTTCTATTTGCCAGATCATTGTTTAAATGGCTTTAAGCAGAAGGTAATCAAATGATACGAGTTTTCTCAGTCGCTGTTGATCTCTCGATCGGTACGGATGCGTTTCGGCAATCTCTCCGCGAAAATTCAATAGTGAAAATATCAATAAAGTGACGCGCTTCGGCGCTCGCTCTGTGAAATTCCAGTGGTGAAAATATCAACAAAGTGCTATTCTGAACCGATGGGAAATCGCGTGAAAATGCGTCAACGATAGACGCGGTCGCGTAGTGTAAACAATTCTTATTGCCGCTGAAAGCGTATGTCGGACGAAAATCCAACGGTAATTTGTAAACACGGGTCATTGTGCTTCTTTAACAATGATATTTTCATAGGCTGCAATGGATGCAGAGTTAAAGGTAAACTTGGACTTCTCAAGCTCAGATATGAAACAGGGAAAATCAGTAACACTCGCGTGTTGCCAAATAGTTCAAATATGAGTAAAGAAATCAATCCATTCAACAAAAGTTCGCTGTTACCCAGATCCCCCCCAGCTATCACCTCAGGGGGAAACGGTGAACAGTCTCTTCCTATGGAGACCTCCGAAAAAAAAGAAGATCCTATGATGGAGTTCTTGAAGCAACAAAATAGAGAACTTCAAGAGCAAAAAAAAAACTTGATAACGGAAGTGAGCAAACTCAACGCTCAAATAACCAAACTAACGGCTGACATTGGCAAGCTTGCAAATGGCAGTAAAACGTTACAGAGACCCGAACCTTCAGTCAATTACAAACAACAAAAAGTCGATAAAGTTATCAATAATAACTTCGCCAATAAAAAGGCAACTAAATTATTCAACGGTAATGCGGATAAGGCGGATAAGGGGGATAAAACGAAAGGCCACAGCAAGGGGGGAAAATTCAAAATATTGTCTACTGATGTGGAAACAACGGACGACGAGTTTTCCTCAGGTAAATGGGCTGGTTATAACTCGGACCCTGAGTTCCAGACCAAGCGTAATGCGGCGCATAAAACGGCGGCGAAAGAAAATAAGAAGAAGGGGAAGAGGAATCAAGATTCTGATGGGTCTACCGGACAATCATCCAGTAACACGAGGGAGTCGTTTCCCAAACCCCCAAAAACTCCGGCTCCGGCGAGTGGTGAGCCCGCTAAAAAAATTTTTCCGCAGGAAAGAAAATTTACCTCCTCCCCCGATTAAAGTAATCGGGGTGGATGTTTTTTTAAAATTAACTGCTCTTTTACAAAAAAAAATGTTAAGAGAGAAGATTTCGTCATCCGATTTATATCCACTGATGTGTGGAAGGTAAATCCTAAGAATGATAAAACAGCTAAATCGATTCTAGAAACCCTCAAAGAGGAAAATGATGAGAATAGAAAAATTCAGTTTTACACTCATGAAAAAAAAAACCTAAGAGATATTAAAGTTATTTGTAAGGGGCTTCACCCTACAATCCCTAATGAAAAAATTTAATGAGGATTTAAAAAGTAAAGGTTTTGCCTTTAAAAAAGTAACCTGTTTAATGAAACGAGTCCCCATTATTGAGGACAAATCTAAAAAATCAAAAAATCTAGGTCAACAAACATTGGACGAAATGGTTGTTGATCAAGAAAAAAATACGATCGCTGAGGCAAACAAAGAAGCTCCCCCTTCTGGGTCAGCTCAAGATAAAACTAATAATACTGATCCTACAGATACAAACCTCTTATTTATTGAAGATAAGGATTAAAACCCAAAAACCCAAAATTTAGTTCATATTCCGGTGCACCAACTCGATTTTAATCACGAGGAGGACATAGAAAAAATCTATAAAATTTAAAAGGCATCTGTAATATGGTCGTAAAAATTAAACCCAAATTAGAGTTCATGCCGATAAAATCATACAGTGTAGACGCTGTCAGTCTTTTGGTCACACAGCGAATTCTTGCGGAAAGCAACCAAGATGCGTAAAATGCGCATCTAAGCATATTACGCAAAATTGTCCGTTTGCAAAACGAATTTTAAATCCTAGGTGCGCAAATTGCGGGACTATAGGTCACCCCGCTAATTACCGCGGATGCCCCTTTGCGAAGGAGATGCAAGCAGAGAGGATTAACCTATTAAAAAGAAAATTAAGGAAAACCCCAAAAATTTCTGGAAATTTCCCCTCGTCTTCCCACTAAGGGAAAGGGGAAAAATCAAGAAACAAAAGTCAGTCCCCAACAGCAAGGCAGATCATACGCCCAAACTGTTATCAACGAGCCGAAAGCCTCGCCATCGCAAGATGACGTCACTAAGCAGTTTTTGAAAACAATCGAGTCACAAAGAGTCAGGGTCAAAAAATTTAAACGAGCGTCTCGCCCGTTTCGAAGAATTGTTTTTTGTTGATCAAGTGGATAATTCTATCTCTGCATCTATGAATGTTATTGCATGGAATGCTGGAGGTCTTACCGAAACGAAAGCACTTGAATTTAGTGTTACGCAAAAAAAAATTAAACATCGATATTGCTCTAATTTCGGAAACGCATTTCACTAAGGACAAGTGCTGGATTTTCGAAGGCTACAAAACCTATAACTCCAAGCACCCGTCTAATAACTCGGGGGGGGGCTCTGCGGTAGTCGTAAAACAAAAATTTTAGGCACTCGCTTATTAATATAATTTAGAGTGAGTTATTTCAAATTGTTACTGTCGAAATCGGGACGGACCTTGGGGCCTTTTAAAATTGCCTCTATTTACTCGCCGCCCCGTTATCGGATTACAAAAGATGAATACACGAGCTTGCTTGAAAAATTGGGTAATCGCTTCCTTATCGGTGGGGATTGGAATTGTAAAAACGTGAGATGGGGTTCCAGACTCACTAATATTAAAGGAAGTAATTTAGAGGAGGCGGGCAATGAAATTAATGGCAATTTCATTACGCCCGGTAAACCCACATATTATCCCCCTTTAATAGTAATAAACAACCCGATGTAATTGACTTTTTTTTGTATAATAATATTCCCTTGGAACAAGAGTTGCTTGTGACACCTTGGATGTTAAAATTGACCATTCACCCGTAACATTAAACCCTTTTACTACCCCAGTATTAATGAAGAAAACTCCTAGTCTTACTTCTCACAAAACAGACTGGGAAAAATTTAGATCTGTATTGAATGAAAAAAAAAATTTAAATGTACATATTAACAGTATCGAAGATCTCGAAAATCAAAATGATTTACTCGTTAAGTTGATCCAAGACGCTGCTAAAGCATGCACTCCAGTCGCCACCCAGGTATCAGGTTTTTTTGTCTTCCATATGATCTGGTCGACTTGATTAGAATTAAAAGGAGAGCAAGGAAAATAATGGTAAGAACGAGACTGGGAAAAAATAAAAGGGAGTATAATAGATTGAATAACGTAGTTAAAAACAGACTGAGTGAATTCAGGAACAATAAATTTTAGAGATTCATAGCAAGCCTAGGGGCTAGGGAAATTGATGACTATAGCTTATGGAAGGCTACAAAATACTTGAAGCGACCTGCCCAGCTTAGTTTTCCGATACGTAAGTCCGATGACGGGTATGCCCAAAAATAGTCAAGATAAAGCAGAAGTTATCGCCAATCACCTAGAAAAAACGTTTCAACCGAATCCATGTGACGACGATGACCTTTTAACTCACTTGCATCAAGAAAATAAAAATATTAATTTGTTGTCAAAAATGAAAATTTCAAAATTTACCTATGATGAACTTTTCGAGGAAATTAAATATAAAACTAAAGTGAAGAAGGCCCCAGGTTTCGACCTGATTTCAGGAGCTGTAATCAAGCAGCTTCCAGCCTTAGCTTTAAGATTATTGATTAAAATTTTTTAAATTTATTTTAATTCTAGAGCATGTACCCAGTCATTGGAAAAAGGCTGAGGTAATTGTACTTTTAAAACCCCGGGAAAACCCCCAGCGGAACCGAGTTCATACAGGCCTATATCGCTTTTACCCATCATTGGCAAAATTTTTTGAAAAATTGTACATTAAACGATTAAACAGGATCATCGGTGATAAAAAACTTGTCATCGATGAACAATTCGGATTCAGAGCCAAACATGGGACTCTGGAGCAGCTCCACAGAATTTCTTCCATTGTGGAAGCTGCCCTGGAGGGGGGGGGCTTCTGTAACGCTGTTTTCCTGGATGTGTCGCAGGCTTTTGATCGTGTATGGCACGAAAGATTAATCTACAAATTGTTTAAAAAGCTTCCGGGAAACCATGTTAAGAAATATCATCGTATGTCTCTAACCGATTTTTTAGAGTGAGATTTGAGGACTCCTACTCTGATTTTCGTCCAATCAGAGCCGGAGTTCCTCAAGGCTCGGTTCTCTCGCCCATTTTGTACAGCCTGTACACTTCGGACCTACCGAGGCCACGTAAAGGCTGTAGAGTTGGAGTTTTTGCCGACGATACTGTTTACGTGGCTTCGGCTCAAAATTATGGACGTACTGTTCACTTGTTACAAAAAGCATGCTGGACGTCCAGGAATGGACCCCTCATGACCGTTCAAAGGTGAATGCGACCAAATCTGAGAATGTTGTTTTTACCAACAGAACTTACGTCCACTCTCCGCTAGTTTTAAACGGGGATATCATTCCCCATTCCATGAAAGCAAGGTACCTGGGCCTTATCATGGATTCAAAGTTAAAAAGGAAAATCACATTATAAAAAGAAGGGAAAAAATTAATCTGAAAAATAGAAAAAAGTTTGGCTAATTGAACGCCGCTCGAAATTAAGGCTGAGTAACAAAATACTCTTATACAAATCCATGATAAGGCCCATTTGGGCTTATGGGTGCCAGTTGTGGGGGTGTTCTGCCAAGAGCAAAGTTCATAGGATAGAAGTCGTACAGAACCCTTTTTTTGAGACAAATCGCGAATGCGAGATGGTATGAGAGGAACAGCGATATCAGGGCTGAACTCGGGATTGAAAGCTTAGAGTTGTTCGTATCCAGAATGTACAACCGGTATGAAGAGCGCTTGCACCTCCATCCAAACCCCTTGGCCCTTAGGCTTTTGGACTGGGTGGGAGATGTAAGACGACTAAAAAAGGGGGAAGACTCATGAGCTTTCGACCCCCCACTTTCTCAAAATTTTAAAGGAAATCCTGGCCAACTCTAACCGCCAGGGACTTTCCATTTCAATAAATTTAAAGTAAAAAAAACTAACCTTTTTTTCTTTCATTAGATATACATGTTAGGTATTTTTGCCCTTTTTGTACCATTTTTTTTTGCCCATTTTGTACCATTTCTTTTGCCCATTTTTGTACCATTTTTTAATTTTCCGTTTTCAGCTTTTTCCATTTTTCTATTCTAATTTTCCACCATCACTTTTTTTTTTTAAATCCGGCTTATTTCTTTATTCTATTTTTTTTTTTTTTTTTTTTTTTTTTCTCTCTCTTTTTGTAATTCTGATTCACAGTTCTTTAATTTGCTATCTTATATAATAAAAGGGACCCCTGAGAAACGTCGAAAATCGCATTTTACTATGATCTCGAGGACTAAAGCACGGGGACCTCGAAAATTTTGCGAACGGGTCCTGCGCCACCAAACGGTGTGCACACAGTGCTTCTTTTCCCCATTTTTTTTTTTATCCCTTCCCCAGGGGGGATTTTATCGCGGTGTTTTACCCCATTTTTGGCCCTATGGTATCTGAGACCTCGAAATTTTTGGGCCCCCGGGGCTGCTCGGTCCTCGAAAGCGATCCAGCTCATCCATCGACCCAACCCTAAAAGCAACCCCTCACGGGGGATCTACCCTTCGAGATGGGTTGTTTTGGATCGCGGAAACGGGGGTCGAAGACGTTGCCCAGGGGATCGACACTTCGCAAGAGGGTACCCCCGGGCTCCGCGCGTGGACTTTTTCACTCGAATTCGCCCCGCCGCAAATATCATCCCCCGCTAAGGGTGGTTTTCTGAAAGGGGTGTTTTTACCGATTATTTCGGGCACCGGACCCTTTTGAGCGCCGAAATTTTCCGGGGAGGATCGTGCCCCGGGCGGGGGTGTCCGTGAGACTTCGCTCACCCCCCCGATTCACATTCTCCCCCCTGTTGGGGGGGGTTTTCTTTTTGGGGCGGAATCTTATATCGGATTCTAGGGCCCTTCGCTGACGACTTAATACGACAACCGGAGTCACGATGATATGCTTTTCCGGTCCTCGAAAACGATCGCGCTCATCCGGACCGACCAGATTTTAAAAAAAACCCCCCTCGCGGGCGATTTACCTTCCGGGATGGGTTGTTTTGGATCGCGGAACCGGTGGTCGGAGACGGTGTCCATGGTGATGGAGACTTCGCACGAGGGTGTAGCCTCGGACTCCGGGGCGGGAGGTTTCCACTCGAATTCGTGTGGCTCGAATATCATCCCCCGCTAAGGGGGGTTTTTTTGGAAGCATCGGTTTTACCGTTTATTTTTCGGGCACGGGATCACTTGGGATGGCGAAATTTTGATTGATGATCGTGCTCCGGTGGGGGGGTGGTCGTGCGACTTCGCTCTTCGCCCCCGATTCTTTTTCTACCCCCTGTTAGGGTGGGTTTTCTCATCGGACGAATCTTATCTAGGAATCTACGACTTTGCTGACTACTTAATAACGCACCTGGAGTCACTCTGATATGCACGAATCGATCTTTGCACATCCAAACCTGTCCCATCTTTTAAAACTACCCCTCGGGGGGGGTTCTTTTCCCGAAATCAGGTCGGTGGGCTTCTCAAAAAAAAATCGGCGACAGCCACGTTGAAATTGAGTTCGTGCAGAACTCTTCAGTAGGCGTAGCAGAACGAACCCCCACGAGCAGCGCTTCAAATTTTGAACTACCCTTTACTGGGGCTGTTCGATTCTCGCGGAGGGGGCTTCGGAGCCTAAAAAGTGCGAAGGCCGAAAGTTCTGGTTTTTGCGTTTTTTTTCTCCTAGACGATGCGGGTGGGGGTTTTTTTTTTCAAGCGGTTTGAACATAGGCGGACCGTATCAGGGGCTAGGGGGAGCTGTAGCCCCCCACTTTTTTGGGTGGAGGGGCTAAAAATCGGGAAAAAGTCATCATTTGAGACTTAAAAAAACAAAAAAAAAAAAAAAAAAAAGGGGGGTCATCACTTTTTACCCCCCCCCCCCAAATTTTTTTTTTTGGTCACGGTCCGCCTAGGGTTTTGGGAATAACATCCTCTCTTGAGGGGTTTTTTTTTCTTTTTTTAGGGGTTTTTGCCAACTTCTGGGACTTTAAGTTTCTCTAAAAAGGTATTTTCATGGATTTTTTTAGGAGTGCGCCGTGCGAAAAAATATTTCACTTACTAACGCAGGGAATATTCTGCGAGGGTAGGGATTTTTTTTTATTTGTCCTCGCAGATTGATGGATACTCTCCTTAGCTCGGGTTCTGATGTATACGATAAATTGGAAATGCATGTTGCTTGGCAACGTCAATCATTACTCACATCTTAGCAATGATATTGTTACCAGTTCGAATGCCTTCCGATTACTTTATACATGTATCATGTATCATCAGCTGTTTTAAGTTGTTTATGGGAAATTCAATGAAAAAACATACAATTTTTAACCTTTCATTTTCTTTAAACGTGTAATTATGGCGCGTGGGAAGATCAATCAGTCGCCGCAGCGTCACTTCATTCTCCCAAATGCTGCACTTTGCCCCTTTTTAAAGCTTAGGTATATGTATATGTTCGTACCCAAAGGAGCATAGGCGGAACTGGGAAATTTTTTTCTGGGGGGGGGGCTGAGTTCCAAGGGATCTTAGAGACACCTCAAGACCCCCCCCCCCTCCAAGAGGGGTATACCATGACCCCCCACCCCCCAACTTACTTAGGTGTATGATGTACTTACAGTTACAGTCGACGAATAAATAATGTCAGATAACGTCCTGGATTTTGACTTTAGTAGGCCACATGCGATGCTTTTTACTGTGATAGGTATCGCAGGTAGTCTACTTAAACCCAAAAAAATAAGGCGACATCTGACATTCTTTTGTCGACTGTAAGTACCTACATCATACACACCTAAGTTAAGATATTAAATAAATTGTACTCATATACCTATTAGCTGGGGTGCGAAACAATTAGGCAATCAAAAAATTTAAATGATAAACATCATATACTGTAATATTTTTTGTTGTTGTTGTGGGTAAACGTTTTTTTTTTTCCCAAAATTTTTCTGGGGGGGGAGGCTTGGCAGACCTCGGGGGGGGGGGGGGGGGGGGGTTAGCCCCCCCCAGCCCCCCCCCCCCCATTTCCGCCTATGCCGAGGAGTGCACTACAAACATCCAAAAATTAGACCCATGGGCGGAGCCCGCAATTTGGCAACTGTGGATGCTTCCCATTTGAATGTATGAGAAAAAATCGATTGTTGAGGAGGACATGGCCCCAAAATCTAATCTATTGTTTTTCATACATTCAAATGGGTAGAATCCACAGCTGCCAAATTGCTGCCCTTTGCCCATGATTCGACCTTCTACGCAAGTATAACGGTACGAAATAAAATGTTGCTAAAATGCACGCGACAAACTGCAATCAAAATTACATCAACGGGAAAGAAACATAAACTCGATACTAACCTTCGGCCAAAAAAAAAAACTAAAATACCTACGCATTATTCGGCCAAATACGGAAACAAAAAAGTCAATAAGTATTCCTGTGCAACTTTTAGAAATTACGGTTATCTTGGACTACGTACGACATGAGTAAAATGTTGGTCCAACACAAAACGTTATATTTCTCCTCACTTAAAACAATTTCCTTCTCCTCTACTAACGGGGAAGTAATAAAAAAAGTAAGTAAAATGTGTTGTGTACACAAAAAACAGTGACCCTAGCGTGCCCAAATTTTGGGGAAAGTTCTACTCTGTCCAATTAAACGATTGTAAAAAAAATCGAAAAGAGGAAGTGTTCACCGAACAACCAATAGACTGTTTTAGTAGAGTGATATACCGTATCGATTGCCGTCCGAGGGCCCCTGGCTCCAAACAGACTCTGATTCAATGCATTTTCTCCATAAGGGATTTCTGAACGGAAATTTTTGACTATTAAATCAAACAATTAATGCGACCTTTTTTCAATTATGAATTTTTACGTCCTCGAAAATGCTTAATTTTGCCTGGGTTTTTCCCCTGAAACTGCCAAAATCAACAAAATATTACAGAAATTTAAAAGATGCGTTTGGAGGTTGAAATCACCCAAATGTTTTGTTGTTGTTGTGGAATTGGGGGATTTCGGGCGATTCTAACCTACAAATGCAAAATTTAATCTGTATAATATCTTTTTTTAATTTCGGCAGTTTTAGTCAAGGGGAACCCGGCATAATTAAGCTTTTCAAGGACGTAGAATTCATAATCGCAAAAAAAGGGGGGGATTAATTGTTTGATTTAATACCCTAAATTTCCGTTCAAAAGTTCGCTTATGGGGAAAAAAACATTGAACCAGAGTTTGTTTGGAACCAGAGGCCCTCGGACAGCAATCGATACGGTATATCGCCCCTACTAAAACAGTCTACAGGGTGGCGAAATGTCCGTCCCCCCCCCCTTTTTTTTTTGAACGGCTGCAGATGAAAAATTGAAACTTTGGGGGCTTCCATAACTTTTTGAGAGCTTTCGCGTGGGGGGTCAACATTTCCAAACACTCCCCTTAGGGGGGGGGGGGGGGGGAAAGGGCCCCCAAATCAAAATTTTTAAATGGCTACCCCTGTCTTGTGATAGCTAATTCAAAAGAACATTAAAATTTTAAGACTTTTGGCGCAACCGGAGGTCAATATCGTTTTTCGTTTTTGATTTATTGAAGATCAAAGTTCGATTTGGACCCATTTTCAAAATATCATTACCCCATGTTTTAAAAAATCGGAATTTAAAAAATCAGTAGTCTAAAATACTCAAAAAGCCAAATACTTTCCTGAAAAAATACTGCTGTGGCATAAATGTATTCAAAACTTCATTTTACAGTCCCCAAAAATTGCTAACGTTTTTACGCTCCTAGGGGGGCTGTCTCAAAAATTCCCAAAGACGGACCCTATCGAGTGTTTCGTCGAAAAAAACAGGCGTAAAAAAATGAGAATTTTTGGGGCAAACCAAAAGGGCAATAGCATTTTTCGAATTCGAGATACGATCTTTGAAAATCTACCTTTTACAAAAAAAAAAAAAATAAAAGGGGGAGAACGGACTTTTGCGCCACTCTGTGTACTCCGAACTTTTTTACAATTTGAATAGAAGAGGGTGCAACGTTGCTAAATTGCACGCTACACCACTGACAGGATCCCAAAAAAAAAAAAAAAAAAAAAAAAAAGGGGAAAAAAGCAGAAAAGAAAAGGCAAAAGGAGGATTAATAAAAACGAAAAAAAAAAAAAAAAACTTAAAAAAAAAACCCTTGAAAACACCTCAAGAAAAAAGAAAACAACAAAAAACGAGGGAAAAACAAAAAAAAAACCACAGTACCCGTCGGTAGCCCGACGGGCAAATGCTAGTATTTAATATCGAATGACGAAACTCTCTCCTCTCTCTCTCTCTGTCTTAAAATGGATTATATATGTTCATACTTATATTTTAGTTAGTAAAGTTGAAATAAATGTAAAATTTAAAGACTACATAGTCTGAAATTGGGAAACAAATACTTTAATTTGTGTATTGTAAAAAAAAAAAAAATAAAAAAAAAAAAAGAGTTTTCTGTCATTTTTATTAGTTCACTTTTGCACAAACAAAAAATGTGTCCCCTTCCGCATAAAAAATTTTAACCCAAATTTATTAATAATTACTTGGACCCTTCAAGAAACCGGTTTTTTCCGGGCCCTGGACCGGTCCAAAGCAATTTTGGGGGGACCCCAACCCCGAGGAAATCACTTCCTTTTGGACCAACCCAGACGTGGACCCTGGGAATTCATTTCCTCTTGGAACCCCTTGTTGAAATGCTCGGGCCCCAAGTCCTGGTTATAAGTTTTTATCCCAAAAATTTTGGTTTGCTTGCCTCATATTTTTTTAACCCTTTAATCAAAAATTGTAATTTAAACCAGTGAAAATTGGTTTTAAAAGAAAGAGCAAGTGTTTTAAAGTGGCGTTGGACACAGCGTTCAAATACAACTATCCCGGTGAGAAAATTTTGCTTGTTTCTGTCGTGCGTCAGTTTCTAAGGGCGAATCCTTTTAAAAGCAACATTTACATCAATTTCGGTGTCCAGATAGCCACTCTAAAACACTTGCCTCTTGCTTGGAATCAATTTCAAATTGATTTGTTTTAACTTTTTTTTTTAAAAATTTTAAAAGGGTTTCAAAAAATGAGGTGAACAAAAAGAGCCCGTTTAAAATGTCCATGAGAGATTTCCATCATGGCCGCCTCCGTGCTGCCTCAAAAGCATGTCCCACAAATCCTATCTAATGGTATAGCTTGTTGGAAGCGATGCTAAAAAATTATTCCTTAGTCCAGTCGTTTACTTTTGATTACAAACATGATGAACAAACTATTTGGTCTGCTAGACTTTACAACCACTACTTCAACTAATACTACCTACTTTTCCCTTGTCTTTATTGTGACATACTCTTGACTCCATAAGTAGATGAATAAAAAACAAAGAATAAAGACAATGCTTACCTGGAATGGAACGTTTAGCCTCTTTTTGACATCTAATCTATAGTTTTGATACTGTAGTTTGTCCGCTTTGTTTGTGGCATTCAACCGCAAAATTTCATAGGCTCTGCGTGCTTGTTTCTGAAAATGACAAAATTTATGTGATGACGAGAACTCAAGAACTTTTTTTTAATTTTAATGGAATATTATCGAAAGAGAGAGAGAGAATGGTAAAGCAAACGAACAAAAGTTGGAGAGATGAAGCAGTTCTCAACTATCGCTACAAAATGATAGTTTCAAGCGAGCCCAACAGCACAAAAAATAATTGAAGGGTAGAGTGGAAGAAGGATTTCACTTAAACCTCCGATTAACGAAACTCTGGTTAACGAAAACCTCTAATTAACGAATGTTTCGCCCCTGCCGTCAAAAGGCTCTATCTTACCTGTGTAAAAAAAGACGCTGATTAACGAATTTTGAATAACGAATTTTCTAATTAACGAAGAAAATTTGCGGTCCGCCGACCATTTTTATAATATTTTAACGAATTTCCTCGGAAAAATCTTGTAGTTCCAAGCCGTATTCATAATTTCTACCGCTGCGCTGATACGTGCGGATCGGAGTCGCGCTGCGCAGAAGCTGAGTTTCCGTTCAAACGCGTTGGAACACGGAACGCGCTTGACAGAGACAGTGTGCCGCGTATGCGCTGTGCAGTCTGGCGGCTGGCGCCAGCTGCAAGAGGGGAGGGGGACGGGAGTAGCTGCCCGGCTCCTAGCGGTGAGGATGTGAATCTACCGTACACCCACTGTTATTGCATATATCGTAAAATGAAGGGGCTACAACACGCGAAACGGAAAATTTCGAGCTTTTTTGTTTCTACAAGTTGAAAAACGGGTTTTTCCGCAAAATTCTCGTTAACGAATACTCCACCGCAAAATTCTCGTTAATGAATACTCCACTGCAAAATTCTTGTTAACGAATACTCCAATTAACGAATAGTTTTTACTGTCCCCTGAGATTCATTAACTGGAGGTTTTACTGTATGTGACACTTCATTGATTTTGAGAAAATCGACTATAAAGTTCAAAGTATGGACGTTTTCGACATTTTAGCTGAACATCAACCGCAACAGCTTTGAAAGTAGGGTCATATCCTACATTTTTTGGACCAAGTTGGAAAATTTATAGATAGATAACATCATAACTCTTTCATCCACTGTGCTAACTCGATTTTTTCCAAAATGTCACATAACCCCTTTATCCACTCTACCCTTCAATTGTATATTTACTATCCAAGAATTCTTTTTTTTTGCTTTAAAGAAATACTTCCGCAGGTATATTTACCTCATGTAAAAATAAAAAAAGGGAAAATAATAGAATCAGCTGTTATACAGCGCAAAGTTAAAAGAGTGGCTGTGATTATAATATTCATACATTCAAAAATGTTTGCACAACATAGAATACACTCGCAGTGTTTTACAGGAAAATGTTACAAAAAATTAAACATGACTTTAACACTTCAGAAATCAAAATTACTTTGTCACAACAGATAGTTTGTCTCAGGAGAGCTCCAGTGTTGTCGTAAATCAAAATAGGTAACTTACAGGATTGATTTTATAAACAGTCTTGGCTTGTTGAATCATTGCTTGGTTAAAACCTTGCCGTATTTTGTCCGGTTTATAACTTTCCAGGGTGGAGCAATTACTAACATCGATGTAATCTCGAACCCTCTGGAATTCTTGTGATGGATCTTCCACTGAAAATATAAATTGTGAAAACTTGAAAAAAAAGGGTAACAAAAGGAAAGAATATTTACGATGATCTTTCTCAGAAGTTTATGTAGCTAGACTTCGAATTGAAATCTTTACATTTTGAATTTATTTAAATGGGAAGTAAATAGTCTAAAGCTGTACATTTGGTAACACTGCTTTGTGACTGCGCATAAGGTAAACATGAAGGATGAGGTACAGCAATGGATTCACAAAGGTCGTCGCACACACCTCATGGAAAATTGCCTACGATTAATCTTGGTAAAATAGGTATCATTCTTTTTGTCTCGTCGTACTGATCAATAATTCTTCCAAAAAAAATTTTAAGCGCCATATTTGAAGTAATCAAGCTTTAAGTTTGCGCAAATCTCATCATTAACAAAGAATCTGCTCAGCATCGGGCGTAACCCTGCTTCCAGGCGAGTGGCGATGGTTGATTATTATCTTCCCTCCTTCTCCAGGAACTTTGTCTGAAGTTGACGCCCACTAATACGCAGTGACCAGTGTTTTTCATGGAATGACTACTGTTGTATGACTAAATCTCAATAGCAGTGCAAATTGGATATACGACAAGATTTGTGCAAACTTTAAGCTCGATTATCTCAAAAACAGCGCATAGAAGTTTTTCGGACCCAAGAGAACTTCAGGTCAGGAAAAGACAAAAAATGTTTTACAAATTTTATAAAAATTACCCTTTTCATAAGGTGTGCTAGCGTGTCCTTTTTTGTAAAATTTGAATCTTCTCTGAATAAATGAAGTAGAAGAAGAAGAAGAAGAAAAATTATGGGGTAGGATTTGAACCCACACCTTAGGATTTAGGTGAGATTCCTGAAACAGCATGCAGAGGTAGATGATTGAACACATTCAATTTGCACATTTTCACCAGGTGCAACATTAAAAAGCAAAAAAGGGCGGTCCTCAAGAATTGAACTTCAGTGGGTTAATACTTTCATGTCCTGGAGACACCATTAAAAAAAATGTCCCCCATTTCATTTCTCGACAAATGACACTTATTCCAGGGTTCAGACTTTAAATTTTGAAAAGGTAAAAAACGAGGGCCACACTAGTGCACATCGTCAAAGAGGCGTGCCTCGCATAGCAGAGCTGCCGATTTGCGTGGGATTTAATGGCAATTTAAAATTCACCGAAGATTCCACCGGTTGAGAAAAGATTACAGAGTTTAGTTCAGTGTGTGACTGTAATGCAAGAAAATACTCTGATCTGTAATCTTTTCTCAATTGGTGGAAACGTCCTTAATTGATTAAAATATCCGCAAGTTTCCAAAGTTATCGACGACTCTATACCGGTTTAGAAAAGAGAAAAGACGCTAGTATTTTCGTGCATTACAGTCATACACTGAACTAAACTCTGTAATCTTTTCTCAACCGGTGGAATCTTTGGTGAATTTCAAAATGCCATTAAATCTACGCAAATCGGCAGCTCTGTTCCATAGGTAAAAAAAAAAAAGTATGTAAAGCCAAAGGTTTTACTTAAAATATAAACTTACCAGTGATATCAGTGACTCTGCTATTGTTTCTGTAATGTTTACTAATGGCATCATAAAGATGTGCTCCAATCCCTTGATTCTTAAATGGTGGAAACACTAATATTTGACTAATTCGTGGGCGTATGTTCTCTGGATAAGCGTAGTATTCAAAAACAGTTGCAAAGCCCACAACTGCCCAGGAGTCTTCATGATCTTCATTTTTATACTTTTCGAACCTAGGAAAAAGGAAGAAAATTTGAAAATACCAAAAACCAGTCACCAGCTGTAGTTGTCCAGCTGTCCAAATAAATTAAGAAAAACATAAGAACACATGAAAAAATGGCAACAGCCAGATACTAGAAAAATGTCTCAAGTATCGCATATCAGCGGCTAAATCTCAAATAGATCCACAAGAGTCCTGGTTTCTTTCAAAGTTTAGACTGATTTTTGAGATGTAGATAATCAGCTCTCCTCTAAATTTGTTGCGTTTTCCTTTATACAGGGTTAATGACTTAACTTTATTATAATACATTAACTTTAAT
>VMOF01000039.1:0-19337 GCA_011764245.1 Trialeurodes vaporariorum
AAAAAAATTTTGCAAATGTTCTCGATTCACTCCGCTCTCTTCCGGATGAAATACTTTGATAAAGTATATGAATGAAAAGGGAAATCCCTGAGATAGTTAGATAGAGCCATGTAAAAGGAGTATAAACATATGGTAGATATAGATTAGGGTTCAGTTCTTCGTCTCATAGTGATCTCACATGGGTTTATTTTGTGAGCGCTAATCCTGATGAGGTCTGAACCTTACTTTATATCTACTTATGAATGAAGGGTTTTTTGAACCGTTTCACATAAGCCGGGGAAAATATTCATATAACATCATATTTATTGCTGAAAAACAGGCTGTTACGGACTTATCTCTTCACTGAAAAAACAAAGTTTAAGTAGAACCGAAGCAGCTTTTTAAAATAGCTTCGCAGAGCAAAAGTCCTAGCTCTACCGGGGCAAGTTGCGGTTGTCTTGAAGCACTACTTCGTTAGAGCCAAAGCAAGGAAAGAGGCTGTAAATCTAAACAAGTAGTGCTTTGGTACACCTGCAACTTTCTCCGGTACGGCTTGAACTTTTGCCCTGCGAAGCTACTTTAAAAAGCTGCTTTGGCTGTACATAAACGTTGTTTTTTCAGTGTTATTGCCCCTTGCAGTGGCGTCGCGTGCCATCTGGCAACAATGCAGCAGCTCCATTTAAACTCGTTAAATGTATCGAATTTTCCTTGTAAACTGTGCACCTCTTGATATCGATCTTTTACATGAGCTTAAATGGATATACTACATTGTTGCCAAACTGCACGCGACGCAACTAGCCCCTTGTTTTTCACTCTATTTTGTGACTGCAATGTACTTGAAAGTTTATTGTGATGCTTGACATTTTAAGGACTAACACAGGATGCTGGACGCTGTCCAAAATGTTGGACTTTATACTTTTTCAATAATTCAGGTTTAATGGGGTTGTTGTAAAGGTCGGAATTTTATGTTTCTGATTACAGATTCTAAAAGTGCTCTTCGAGTAGAGAATTTTCGTTTTTTTTTTTGTTTTTCCTACGGCCAAAAGAAGCCGAGATAATCGACTTTGAAACATCGCCGATTACTGCATCATATACACTAATTATTGCGCAAATCCAGTGCAGTACGGTTTTCATATCCCTTAAACTTCCAAAAATAACCCTATTGACCTACTTCTCATTTTGAAGCAGAAATCAATTGGAATCGTTCTGTGCAAATCGTAGGTCTCTAACTGCGCTGTCGTTCCAAAATGGTAGCTATCCAAATATTAAGATGGCGCCAGAATATGAAAATAAAAAAGCCCGCAATTTTGGAACGCCACCAGTTATAGACCTAAGATTTGCACAGAACGATTCCGTTTGACTTCTGCTTCAAAATGAGGTATAGGTCAATAGGGTTATTTTTGGAAGTTTAAGAGATATGAGAGCCGTAGTGCTCTGGATTGCGCAATAATTAGTGTACGGGCTACGGGGGCGTTATTTACAACTCTGACAGTAAAAATGACGATTACTGATTGTGAGTTGACATTCATGAGTGAAAGAGCCTTAGATGCAAAAGATATGAAAACCCTTGAGGGCGACAATCGACTCCATTTGCCCAGCTGAAGCGATAGAGGGGTCACAAGGGGGGTTTTGGAGACATCGCCTTTTTGCCCATATTCCAGAGGCATGAGTTGACATATGCATGGGGGAATGAGCCTCAGATGCTAAAAATATGAAAACCCTTGAGGGCGACGATCGACTCCATTTACCAAGCTGAAGCGATAGAGGGGTCACAAGGGGGGTTTTGGTGACATCACCTTTTTCTCATGTTCCAGAGTCATGAGTTGACATGCATGAGTGAAAAAGCCTCAGATGCAAAAGATATGAAAACCCTTAGGGGCGATCGCCTCCATTCACCTAGCTGGAGCGATAGAGGGGTGACGAGGGTTTTTTTGGAGACATCGCCTTTTTGCCCATATTCCAGAGGCATGACTTGACATACGCATGAGTGAAAAAGCCTCAGATGCAAAAGATTTATAAAAACCCTTGAGGGCGATCGACTCCATTTGCCAAGCTGAAGCGATAGAGGGGTCACAAGGGGGGGGGGGGTTGGTGACATCGCCGTTTTGCCCATATTCCAGAGTCATGAGTTGACAATGTTGACTTGACATGCATGGGTGAAATAGCCCCAGATGCATATGATGCAATGATTGGCAATGTTTCAAAGTCGATTATCTCGGCTTCTATTGGTCGTAGGAAAAAAACAAATAAACAAAAATTCTCTACTCGGCGAGCACTTTTAGAATCTGCAATCAAAAACACAAAATGTCGACCTTTACAATACACCCTTAATATTTCCTTCAAACGTAGCACCACAAAAATAACCTGTTCTGGGGTCCACATTTTCGATTAATGGCTGAAAAGCGTGAGGAAATCAATTTTGGTGGAAAAAATACATTAATTCTTACTTTTGAATGAAGAAACTTTAAACGTCATTCCCCCCTTTCCGTCAGCTCAAAAACAGAAATGTAGATTTATACAATTGTCATTTATCCTGTGGACTTTTCATATCAGTTTGAAATCAATTTACTGAATTGCTTGTATCATTCAATTAATTATTCCCTATCATTTTTTTTTTTTTTTTTTTTTTTTTTTTTTTTTTTTACAATTTCTTGTAATTTTCTCTTATTTTGTGTGTGCTCTATTCTGTTTCAGGTAAGGGGATGTTCCGTCTAGCAGTTCATAACCATTAGTATCCTTGTGATAAGAAATTAACGTTAAGGTCTCTCATGCTTGTAAGGGGGATCCACAGATGTTATGTCCAAAACCGTAATGTCCAAACGGCAATGTCCAAAATTATACGTCCAAAGCTTGAATGTCCAAAATGAAATGTCCAAATCGTTAATGTCCAAATAAACGGATGTCAAGTTAGATTAACAAAATGTCGAAACACGTTGCGTCAAATGTTCAATGTCCAAGGAATTAAAATATCTGTACTATTTACCTGCATAAATTCGGATCTCGTGTTTGTTCTTCGAGTGATAGTGGTACAAATGATTTTGATGGCTTAAAATGCGTTGCCTTTTTTTAGAGGTTATCAAATAGGTAGCCATTAAAAGAAAAAGTGTTGCAAAAAAGATGAAAAGAGAATATCGCGCGTGATAATTTAATAAACTGTACAATGAACTAATTTTGCTGTCAGTATCACCATCTTTGATCACTCAATTTTTACGAAGTAATTTGAAATTAGGACCGAAAGTTAAACTGTGTTGCAGACATTTTGAATTGTCGGTTAGAAATAATCAAAAATATGAACAAAAATATGCATGATAATACTGCTGCTTTTGTCAAGACTACTAGTTCATAAAGTTTTAACATATGTAAGATGACTCCGCTCGGTGGAGCCGCATTCAATTAAGAATACATGTCGATACGGATTGGATCAATTTAAAGGAGAAAAAATGAGGAGAAGCGATAATACGAGAAAAGAAAATAATTTTTCTGGACATGAACATTACTTTGCTCACATTCGTAGGTTTTGGACTTTTCTATTTGGACTTGTCTATGATTGGACATTATAGTATTATGGACGCAAGCGCGTTGGACATTAAGATGGTTTGACGAAACAAAGTTTTGGACGAAAAAGTTTTGGACATTCATGTTATGGACTTATCATCTGGGAACCGTAAGGGGACTCACAGGGGACTCACAGGAGTAAAATGGGACGATTATATCAGTAATGACATAATCCACCAAGTGCTCGGTGTATCCACAGTGAAAGATAGCATTAAAAAGTGACAGATAGATACTACCGCCGACTATCTGAACATCCAAATCGCAAGGCATATAACCTTACTAAAATTGAAAACGTTAGACGTCTCAAAGACGCAAGCCTTTTGATGACGTCGCACGTGATTTCTGATAAAACTGAGTAACAATTCTTTCCCCCTTGCCCTCTTCCAAGATAGGGTTTGGCAGTAAACTTGACTCGTCTCAAGTAGAAATAACTATAGCCATGTAATTAGCCCCTAAATTGTATTTACCTATATACACAATATACTATGTCAATATTATTCATCTACTCTAGTAAGTACTATCAGTCAATTAAAGATTGGGACTAAATATGCGGCTCGAAATGTGCGCGCCCGCTTATCTGACTCGATTTGCTCAGAATCTAGAGCGGTGTTGCCATTCCCAAGTAAATGTGCGAAAAAGCCGAATCAATTGAGGTGGGCTATAACTGAACAGTTACAGGGGGAGATAACAACGCACCGCAAAACCTTCTCGCATGAGGAGCCAATTCTCCGCCGCTCGCCGCCGCGCCGCCGCAGCCGCGTCCATTCACTAAAATCTTATTCTCTCACAATCAGCTCATCGAGATTCGGTGGTCGGTTCTCTCTCCCCTACCTTCTTCCCCCTTCCTATTGGCCCTGCCTCACTTTATCACTCATGCAGTCATGCCACTTTTCGTTCGACACTTGACATTTTAAACGTTTTCCTCCGGACCATGTTTTTTTCACCGTTTGCCTAAAAATGAATGAAGAGCTTCCCGAATAGGAGCATTTTGTAAAAATGGGGTAGTCAACTTCTGATTGGTCGATGAATTTTAGGCTCTACGGACGCCGCCATTGGATGCGATTTGCACTTTTTTTTTGTTTACTAACGGTCTTTTACAGATAAAAGAGTTAATTTGCGATGAATCTGTTAATTTTAATCATGATGCACCAAAAGAATGTCTATAAATCTCAAAAGAATCATTAAAAGCTTTAAATACAAGTCGATCAACAAAAGCAGGGAAAGATTACATCGTTACGAACTTAGCGGATCTGTAATCTTTGCAGTGGAGCAAAACACAACAACGGCCTCAGAATGTAAACAAATGTGCAAAATCGCATCCAATGGCGGCGCCCATGATTTCACTTGTCTTAACTCTCTACATATAGGGACTCTAGTTATGACAAGACAGGGGGGGATCCAGAAAAGTCTCAAAGGGGAGGCCATTTTTGTAACGTGAAGGGGGGGGGGAGTGGGGCCCCCCCTAAAATTTTGAAAATTTTAGCTTCTCTTAAGCCAATTTGAGGCATCTTTTAACGGTTCACTCATCATTTTTATACTACCTCATTTCAATTTTTGTTAGTAAAAGGGGGGAAAAATGTAAAAATTTGGAACGGCTGATATTTTACATCATTGACCCTCAATCAACATAAAACTATTTAATCAGCGACCCCCCCCCAACCCCCCCAATTATATTGTTCTTATGAGCTCGAGTAAACTTTTCCTTCCTCCTCACTAGGTTTGCTCCCCGGGTCCCACTTTACATTCAAATTTTGGAATGCCAGCTACCTATTTTTTTTTTATTTTCGTGGAAAATGGATGTCTAGTGAATGAAATTAAGACCCTATTCTCCCCCCCCCCCCTCAAAACCTAGTCTAATATACCTACGGTTACTTAAAGGCTTTTGTTTTTCTCTTCTCTTTTTCTTTTGCTTTTCCCTCTCTTTCTCTTCCTCTAACTGCTTTTTTTGGGGGCCAAGGGGGGGGCATGCCGCCGTGGCCCCCTCTCTGGATCCGCCCATGAGACAAGAAGGTAGTCAACTTCTGATTGGTCGATGAATTTTTGGCTCTACGGTCGCCGCCATTGGTGCGATTTTGCACTTTTTTTTGTTTACTAACGGTCTTTTACAGATAAAAGCTAGCTTTAATTTGCGATGAAACTGTTAATTTTAATCATGAATGTCAATAAGAATGTCTATAAATCTCAAAAAAATCATTAAAAGCGTTAAGTGCAGTTTAGTGTATGAGATAGTAATGCACGAATAATTCGTAGTCGCATCTGTAATCTTTCCTCGACCGGTGGGGTCGTCGATGACTTAAAAAAACTTGCGGATATTTTAATTAATTTACGGCGTTTCCACCGATTGAAAAAATATTTCGGATCCAAGTATTTTTGTGCAGTGCAGTCATACACTGCACTGAACTGTGTAATCTTTTTTCAACTGGTGGAATCATCGGTGACTTGAAAATTGGCATTAAATTTCACGCAAAACGGCAGCTCTGCCTCATATTCAGGGACTCTAATTTTTTCTTAATTCGATTTACTCTCAAATTTTTTTTATGCCAAGGAGGGGTGTGGGGGTTTTTTCACGGGCTCTCTTTGGACTTCCATGATCTTGAATAATGCAGATTCTCATTTCTTCAGAAGGTAATGAAAGATGGGTGGTATATCGATTGCAATTAATTATTTTAAAGTAACACATCTAGCCCTCGCGAACGGGGGGGGGGCGATCTGGGGAATTACGCCCCCGATGATCCCCTTTTCCTTTCTCTCTCTTTTCCCTTTCCCTCCCTTCTCCCTCTTTTCCCCTTTTTTGGCTGAACGGAGGGTGGGGGGGGGGTCACCCCCCTTTCCCCCGGTATTCGCCAATGATTGTCTTCGTAAGCGCCGAAACCTTTCCTCTTTTAAATGATTTAACTCATTTGAGACTAATAATAAAGCTTATACTTTCAGAGGCAGCTTTTGAGGCGGGGGGGGGGTCTTGCCTCGGGCGGCATTATGTTATGATCTATAATCTTTGACAAACTGGGTTTATCGATTTCTTTCATCGATCACTTTTCACAAGTAATCGAGGTGGATTTCAGCCTTAATCAGGTGTTCCGATTTCATTGAACTTATGATGAAATTCAAAATACAATCAATGTAATTCATCAAAACACGATTAGTTCCATTGAATTCAGCACCCCTAAAAACTCCCACCCCAACCCATATCTAAGAGGTTTGAAAATCAACCCTGATGTGAGGAAGCGATTACCATTTACCTTGCCCACCTCTGCTTTAAACCCCTCCTCCCTCCCTGAAGTTGATTAATGGGTTCTGGTGAATATTTATGCAAGTAGGAGAAAGAAATGCTTTGTCAGAGGGGCGAATACGATTTAGTCGATTTTAGGGCGAATACGATTTAGATCGAGAAGACGAGTTTCCTGCAGTCAACAATTGACAGTTAAAATCAAAGGAGAAAACTAAACTGGGTCATGAATTTTGAGACGGGAAAAAATTAGGTCCTGATAAAACTGCAACCTCAAAAATTGAAAAAATATTCTCCATGAAAAATTTGAGTAAAAGTTTTACGAAAGGCAATGCTAATTTCTACTCCATAGTCCACCTGCCTGTTAATTACGTTTGTTTTTATCATTTATGACCCAAAATGTCCTTCGGTAACATGTCTTACAAGGGGACCTTACGGTGACTCCGCCTCCGATTTTGATCAAATTTTCAGGGATGGTAGTTCATGACAAAATATTAGACCCATATTTTTCACTTTTTGTGAATAGGCTTTAGTTTCGTCGCAAAAAATTTTCAAAGTTTCGGAAAAATTACGACGAAATCGTCACCGAGACAGCGCGCAGCGTTAAGTTGGGCAATTTCGGCTGCGACACTCAACTGCCGCGGTGGGGCGGTCGGTAGCGTCTCTGACCGTCTTATTGGTGGTCGCCGGTTCGAATCCCGCGACTATTGATAGTTTTTGACTTTTTTAATCACACTTACATTAAAAAAAACGACACCACCACCACTAACAACAACAACAACAAGATTGACGCCGAAAGTCTCAAATAATAATAATAGAACGCATGTTTGATATTTTATGAATTTGGAAATACAAACTCACCAAAGTAATGTAGTTTAAAGCATTCATTCTATAGAATATTCGCCGTCCAATTAAAAGCATACATTCAACCATTCATTGAAAACCACAGCTATCCCACCATCCAATGAAAGCCGTTTCATCCATTTCAGGCCACTGTTTCGTGCAAACTTCGGTGTTCTTTTTTTTTTTTTTTTTTTTTTTTTTTTTAATAACACAAATTAAATCCAAAAAATAAATTAACGAAGAAATTTACTTCAAGAATTTAAATTGTGTTATTAAAAAAAAAAAAAGAACACCGAAGTTTGCACGAAACAGTGGCCTGAAATGGATGAAACGGTTTTCAATGAATGGTTGAATGTATGCTTTTAATTGGACGGCGAATATTCTATAGAATGAATGCTTTAAACTACATTACTTTGGTGAGTTTGTATTTCCATTCATAAAATATCAACATGTGTTCTATTATTATTATTTGAGACTTTCGGCGTCAATCTTGTTGTTGTTGTTGTTGTTAGTGGTGGTGTTGTTTTTTTTTAATATAAGTGTGCTTAAAATAGTTAAAAACTAGCAGTAGTCGCGAGATTCGAACCGGCGACCACCAATTAGATGGTCAGAGACGCCACCGACCGCGCCACCGCGGCAGTTGAGTGTCGCAGCCGAAATTGCCCAACTTAACGCTGCGCGCTGTCTCGGTGACGATTTCGTCGTAATTTTTCCGAAACTTTGAAAATTTTTTGCGACGAAACTAAGGCCTATTCACAAAAAGTGAAAAATATGGGTCTAATATTTTGTCATGAACTACCATCCCTGAAAATTTGATCAAAATCGGAGGCGGAGTCACCGTAAGGTCCCCTTGTTAGAGGAGTTTTTGATATTGAATGTAAGCGCTTGACTTAAACTTAAAAATTCAAATGAGCTTTGAAACCCATGGATCAAAGCAAAAGAAAAAAAATGGATACACTTTCTTTTCCGCTGAAATCACTTCCCTTCCATGCTTCAAAACGTGACAAGTTATTGCTGTCCCTTTGCAGAAATTCTATCTCATTGTTAATTTGCCTTCGGTCCAGATGATCAACTGCACTTGAAGTATGAAAAGAAGGTATCAAAAGCTAAACCCTTGATGAGTAAAAAGTTGTATTTGTTAGTACTGATGAGGCTAATTTTTTAATCGGAACAAACCGGAATTTTTTAATCGGAACAACGGAACACTCCCGTCTTTTTATTGTGGTTAGTCAATGCGGTTCGAGTGTTCCATCAAAACAGAACGGAACACTAACCATGCCAACCAGCAACGAGTCGATCCATCGATCAAGCGCAGTTTTTTGCGTTCTACTGAGATTTAACTTTAAACACGTAAGTTTCGCTGTAATCCTGGGTTTCTTGACCTGGTGTTTTTTTTAACGAGTCCCAAAACGATGATCAAAGTCCAGTATTTTGTCGCTATGATAGTATTTTTTTTCCGTGTGATGTCAGGGGAGGGGGGGGGGGGTACTAGAAGGGAACCAACGAGAGGGGAGAATGGTGGCGGCGAGCGTGTCTGCTCCGGAAACCCTTAAAAGTCGCCCTTACTTAATAGAAAATTGCCAAAATATTCTTTCAAAGACACTACAAATTTAAAAATCTAGAGGGGTGATCTCCTCCCTCCCCCAGGAAATCTTCTGGGTCCGCCACAATTGCTGCTCCAAATTAAATTCTGAATGATACTTTGAACGTCTCTGATAATTAAAAAAGTTTCCCGGGCAACAGATCATAATGTGTCAACAGTCATCAGCCTAATGAAAGATCCACATAATTTTTCTGAAGGGCGGGGGGGGGGGGCACGTTTTAGACATGGCAGTTTTTATCGTCCAAAAAGCATTTCAAGATCATTATACGATAGAAAAGGGCAATTTTTAACGCTTTTAGAGAATGGGGGAAAGGGGGGGAAACACATGCCCTCGTGCCTCCTGGATCCACGCAATATCATCATCGACAGAAGCGCAACCCAACATAAGTCGTATTTTGCTTTGTCATCGCGATGGCGATTTTGATTATTTTTTTACGTAAATATGTTTTTGGGGCATTTTAATTCTGTTTGGACGCTCAAAATGTGCTCATTTTGATTGTGTTTTAGGACCACTATGAGCTTTTAAGTCATTTTAATGGCAATTTCCGAATTTCTCCGATGGCGAATTTCGGCGTTTGATGGCCATCGCGGTTGACTTCCTCAGGAGGTGGTCAACCGCGATAGCCATCAAACGCCGAAATTCGCCATCGGAGAAATTCGGAAATTGCCATTAAAATGACTTAAAAGCTCATAGTGGTCCTAAACCACAATCAAAAAGAGCACATTTTGAGCGTCCAAACAGAATTAAAATGCGCCAAAACATATTTACGTAAAAAAATAATCAAAATCGCCATCGCGATGACAAAGCAAAATACGACTTATAGTCTTTCTATAGTCTTAAGGGAGGATTTGTCCCAAAAATTGTCGGCACTGACTCAATGATATTTGTGTTGTGAAGGAGGGGAGCCATCATCGCTGAAAACCAATTTTTACAACAAACGAGTAACGAGTCACTGAAAGTCTATTGAATGAAAAGAAGAAATAATGAGTTGAACTGACAATGAGAGTTGAAGCAGCGTGGAAGGAGTAGGGGAGGGGGAGGAGGGGGTTTACGACAGTGCGACTGTGTCGTTTGGACACGATGGCCAGCTTTTTGGTGAAACTGCACTGGTCGGAAAAGAGACGGCGCAGATCGGGACGGATAGCTGCTCTCGACGAGGCACGCTTATCTGCTCGCTCATATTTGTTATGAGTGAAGGCCCTGCGGTTTATATTCCACTCTCCTTGCTACCCCACCCTTATCGCTCACCGTTAGCACAAGCTGGCAACACTGCTGCGAATTTCCGAGAGTTTCTCCCCTTATCGCTAATTCCTCGAGCGCCGAGTGTCGGAGCCCAAATAGTTTAGTCCCAATCTTTAATTGACTGATAGTACATACATAAGCAAAAAGGTTAAATTTTGTCCCAGAATTTAACTACAATTAGATATGAGTATAGCATATACTCAAAACAACACGATATATTTATAATTAGTATAATGTACAATTAGTTATAAGAAAATGAATTAATTCCAACTGTGGAAGTCTTCATAAAAATAAATGTTTAAAAAAAAAATAAAAAAAAATGTTTGTAAGTATGTACTTACATACCCATTGAATGCCCGAAAAATGATTGAAATCCGATAAATGTGTCTTGTGTATTGTGCATGAACAGTAGCGCAGGATCGTCATTTCGAGTTCATGGGGGGGGGGGGGGCAAAATGTGATTAATTTTTTTTTTTTTTTTTTTTATCAATATAATTTTGCAGCCCTGCATTATTTATGACCCTAAATGCCAACAAAATTTGGTGGTGATCATCAAATCTTGTTCAAAATTTTTTTACTGGAGTGAATTTCGTGATTTTTTCGTGTACTCATCGTCATTTTCACAGGTTTTTTTTGCAAGAATCAACTCTTCCATCCCCTAGAGCAAAAGTTTGCAAGAGCCCCATCCTCAGTTTCAGTTGCGCGGTAAGAAAAAAGGCGGCGCAGTCGCTTCTTTGGCGAACCAATCAGACCCAACCTCAGAGTGGAGTGTCGTCCGTAACTGGTCTCCATCTACCTTGCGCCAGTGGCAATACTTAGGGAAAATCCACCAATCAGATTATTTTTCCCAATCCCCATCTTCATTGAAATGTTGTGAGTCCGTCAAAGTCGTTGGCACTCAGAGACGTGGCACTGCTCTCAAGAATGGGTCTGTTGCAAACTTTTGTTGCACAATTCAGAGTGTATAATCTAATGTAAACTCGCATGAAAAGTCCATTGGTGGCATCAGAAAGTCAAATGCTATAATTAATTCACAAGAGGCGTGTAATGAAATCCAAGATGGCGGAGAAATATCGAGCAATTTTTATGCATGCACTACGAACATCTAAGGATACCCATAACCTCACAATATCGGTCCCAACCAATCACAACCTAAGCAAACACATAACCTCTACCTCCAATGAGATTGTCAAAGTTGGACACAGAGACAAATAGAACCCCAGCACAAAGCTTGCGACAGGTGTCCACTTTCTGGGGCTCAATTTTGGTCGGAGCTCATCGGAACAATAGCCAACTATTGCCTAATGTTGACTGATGAGTGTGTGTTTTGCAAACCTGTTTCCGTTTCCGGGACGGCGAACCAATCACAGCCTTTTGAGCTTCACCATTCAACATTAGGCAATGCAATGTTTATCGTTGCTTCCCGTGACTCCCGAACAAAACTGTGACCGCTAAACTTGCTTCACTTTTCTAACACGGGGAGCATACGGTGTGCTGGGTCTCTATTTGTCTCTGGCTGGACATCTTTGGATGTTCATGGAGCATGCATAGATTGCTCGATATTTCTCCGCCATCTTGAATTTCATTAAACGCCTCTTGTGAGTTAATTATTGCATTTTATGACTTTTTGATGCCACTAATGGACTTTTTAGACGATTGTAATTCTGATGAAACACTCTTAATCGTTGCAGCAAAAGTTTGCAACAGACCCAGAGGAGGTGCCTACGTTTCGTTTGCGTGGCAGAGACCTCATTCTTTTTTCTCTCCGCGTAGGCACGGTTTAATCATCGTTCTCAAGTCGCCTCTTTTTGTCCTTCGTAGTGAAATTGCAAGTTTTATACAGGGTGTTTCTAAAACTTATGTCATTCTTTCTACCACGTATTTTTGAGGTCAAAATAAGACTTTTTTTTCCTATAAACATGTGTCCCAAAATGCCCCCTTTTGAGCTACAGCCCGCCAAAGTTTTAAAAAATTGTTGGTTTTTTTGGTATATCGACCATAATTATGAACTAGATGTCATGAAAATTGGTGTCCCGAGGTAATTTTACGTGTAAAATCCATTAATGACCTCGAGAGATTCAGAAATGAGGTCTGACTGTCTTTTTCAGGCAATCTTATACCTTCAAAGACACAAATTTTATGTTACGAGTTGTAAATTTGAAAAATAAAGAAAGAAATCAGATGGGAAAACTCTTAAAAAGATATTTGGTCCTCTATGTTTTGGTCGATACGACGCGTATTAAGCGAGATAATCGCTGCACAAGGTGGAAAAGTCAGCGCTTTTACCACGAACAGCGACAGTAAGTTTCCAACCCGCCACTCCGCTGCTACTTCGGGCCGCCCCACTGTGGGCCAGTTCAAAAACCTAGCATTTCAAAAATAATATCTCTGCAATGTTTGGACATTTTTTGATGAAAATATGATCCCTAGGGTAATTTTCGGTGCTCTTTTCGATTTTAATGCTTAAAATTCCCGAAAATGACTTCTGATGGGATTTCTATAAACTATGACTATGGCAGCCATCTTGGATTTGGAAATTTGGAGAAACTGTTATCAAAAATGAATTCAGCGACCCAAACCCCCACAACGACCAAGTTTGAATGATTTGCAGCCATTATTGGTGGAGAAACTAATTTTTTGTAAAATCGAAAGTAGGCCAAATCCTTTTTTTGGCTAGATTCAAAACTTTTGGCGACCATTACTCTTTAACGAAAAGATTTCTGGTATTGCGGTTTGCACCATTCGGAAGCTTTTAAAATCAACTTTTTTCACGGAAGGTTTTGTTTCCATATCTATATAGCACATTTTTCTCAAACTCAAAAAATAGTCTTTTGGAAATTTCAAAAATAAGAAAGTGGCAAAAACTGGCTCAAATATTTTTTTAGCCAAAATTTGTAGCACGTTAATCAAAAGATCTTTAAAAGACGCATCTTTTGGCTTAAAGTTGACGTCGATAGCTTTTTTCGTTTGAAAGTTATAGCGCATTGAAGGTTTGACTTTTACTACCTCCCCCCCCCCTTACAGTTTACAAAATTAAAAAAACTACCTATAATCTAAAAGCTGACACTTAAATTTATCATTCCTGAAAGGTTCATCTATTTCTGAATTTGTGACACTCCTTTAGTCCTTATGGTAGCAGGTAGCTGGATGAACTCGTTTTAAAAAAATCGAAAAATGTCGGTATAGGCCTTGAAATTAATTTTAGACACTTTTTTGGGGTACAATGGACTATTAACTTGACAAGAATTAATCAGTAGAATATTTTTGACCCATTGATGTTGAAATTTGAGTTATTTTAAGAGGGGCTACGAATTTTTGAAAGTGAGCCAGTATCGAACTTAGGCCATTGATATATCGAATACGGGAAACGATATCGACTGCCGGTGTTTGACGGTCCTTCAGAGTTTGTGTTTTTTCCAACTACTAGAAAGCATATTGATCAGAGAGGTCGGATGGACCGAAAATGGCCCTTCATGGGACAGCTCTTTTGAAATGTTTACGCAATAGCAGCTATTTTTTAACGAAATCGTCAAGACATCACCTTGGTAAAAAAATCATAACATAAATTGTACCATATTGTACCATTTTCTACTTTTACACAGTAATCTTGAGGGTATTAGGAATGGATTTTTTCAGTTATCGGAGTGACTTAAGTTGACTTTTTTTTCCGGCTCTCGAGAAAATTCCAAATTTACAAAAAATCAGCTTAAAAAACACCCTGTATAAAGTGGCCTAAAATAGTGGTTAAAATTGAGATACAAAAAAACGCTTAAGCGTAAATACTCGCCGTGATTAGGCCGATTCATATCATGGCACACAAAAAGCTTTCGCACGTGAGGAAGTGTTCAAAAATCACAATAAACATTGAACAATGTCGACAGAGCAACTGATCATGTGCAGCGTCTTCCCAGTAACCCAGTCTTTCGTCCGCGATAAGACCATATTTTCGTCCATTCCTGACTTCAATCCACGAATATTCTGTGTCAATAGGTATCGTAGGACATGATTTCAGTGATAAAATTTCCATCGCGCATGGTTGCCAAATGGACTTTTGAAATGCTAAATTTCGCAACTGGCCCAGTGTGCGCCCGCGCCCGCTACAGTAAAAGCGCTAACGTTTCCACCTTGTGCAGCGATTATCTCGCTTAGTACGCGTCGTATCGACCAAAACATAAAGGACCAAATATCTTTTTAAAAGTTTTTTCCATCTGATTTCATTCTTTATTTTTCAAATTTCCAATCCGTAACATAAAATTTGTGTCGTTGAAGGTATAAGACTGCCTGAAAAAGACAGTCAGACCTCATTTCTGAATCTCTCGAGGTCATTAATGGATTCTACACGTAAAATAACCTCGGGACACCAATTTTCTTGACATCTGGTTCATAATAATTATGGTCGATATACCAAAAAAACCAACAATTTTTTAAAACTTTAGGGGGCTGTAGCTCAAAAGGGGGGTATTTTCGGACAAATGTTTATAGGAAAAAAAAGTCTTATTTTGACCTCAAAAATACGTGGTAAAAAGGATGACATAAGTTTTAGAAACACCCTGTATTTTATTCCGACGCTCGGGGACCTTAACGTTTTTCATGCGAACGCTTGTATCCTTACGACTGTCATACTCTTTCATCAACTCATGTTCTTCAAAAGTTTATGTCTGTGTCAGTAGCGAATCTAATAAATTGTTTTTTTCTCTCTCTTTTCCCCATCAGAACGCGCGTGTTAGAAAAGGCGGAGATATAAGAGGGAGCAAAAATCATTTGACTGCCTCTCAGCTGTCCTTTTCTAACTCACGCATATTAAGGGGAAAAGAGAGAGAAGGATACATTTCTGGATCCGCCAGTGGGCTTTGCGATGAATAAAAGAAGAGAAAAAAACCAAGTAAAATTGAATGATAAAAACTTTTTATGTCGACGATTCATTTGATTGGATGAATGATACAAAAACTGTTCTAAATTTAGACAAGTGAAAGGGAGAGTTTTATGATTCCATCCTGTCGCTTTTTATGACGATAGGGCACTTGCGAGCTTTTTTTTTTTTTTTTTTTTTTTTTTTTTAAGAATTCTTTGAGGTGTATTGGGTCTATGGCAGTGCTGCCGTTTTACGTATATAGTTAATGTGATTCTTCAGCGTTTAGTGTCGATTACTGCCACCAGAGCGCTACCGTTCGATTAAAGTCGAATTACATGCCGAAAGTAATTTATTTTTAAGAGAACGGAGTGTCAGTTACTAGATAATCTTCTGAAGAGTGTCTCATCGGCAAAAAATCTCGTCAATAATGGGGCTATTGCACACTTTTGCTATAAGCGATTTAATAGTCGATTATTGCGTAAAAACCTCAAAAAATAACGATGGCGGCACTAAAAACTTCCAAAATCCACTCGTTAACTCAATAAACGCAGTTATTTGCGGGAGCGTAATGGTGACCGAAGGCACTAACAATGGGAGATTCCCATCTAACGATTCTGAAACTCCATCAAGAAGTGACCAATAAGAGACTACTTTCATTTGACACCGGTGTCACTTGGTGTTGCGGTACCATTCATCGGATGTGGATCATCACTCTGATGACTAATTACTCTGTGAATCATCCTTGTCAGCATAGAAAGAGTGACGAAATTAAGATAGGAATCTCCCATTGTTAGTGCCTTCGGCCACCATTACGCTCGCGCAAGTAACTGCGTTTATTGAGTTTTGGAGTGGATTTTGGAAGTTTTTAGTGCCGCCATCGTTATTTTTTGAGGTTTTTACGCAATTATCGACTATTAAATCGCTTATAGCAAAAGTGTGCAATAGCCCCATTTCGAAAATAAGGCTGAAAGTACCAAAAAATGAAATATCGCATTTCGATACAAGAATCGATTCGCGATTTTTCATTTTTTAGTACTTTCAGCCTTATTTTTGAAGTTATTGACGAGATTTTTTGTAGAGTCACTCTTCAGATGATTATCTATTAACCGACACTCCGTTTTCTTAAAAATAAATTACTTTTGGCCCGTAATTTGACTTTAATCGAACGGTATAGCGCTGAAATCGGCACTAAACGCTGAAGAATCACCTTAATGACATTTTTCAATTCACCGATGATTCCACCAGTCGAGGAAAGAATGCCCACTTCACTTCAGCAGTGCATGACTGTACAGCACGAATATACCTACTCTAATCTGTTATCTTTTCTCAACCGGATGGAGTCATCGATTACTTTAAAAACTTGCGGGCATTTTAATAACTTAACAGCGATTGCATCGATTAAGAAAAGATTACTGATCAGAATATTTTCGTGCGGTAGGGCCATACTCTGAACTGAACCATGTAATCTTTTCTCAATCGGTGGAATCATTGGTGAATTGAAAAATAACATTAATTATACGCAAAACGGCGGCTCAGGTCTATGGCTAACTTTTATTACAACGCTTTACTAAAAAAAAAACAAAAACAAAAACAAAACAAAAAACAAGCAAAAAACAAAACAAAAAAAGGAATACCTGTTATTATTTATGTAAGTGTCAACAAAATATCGCTGTGGTCGATACTCGATAGGCCACATTGTAGGGCTGATCAGTTTTTTAGTGCACAGGAAAAACAGAAAAAAACACTTTGGTAGCGCTGACAAAACCTTTGGTAGAAAAATAACCCAGCAAAAGACTTTAGTTGAGCCAACCAAAGGTTCTTTACGCTTAACTAAAGAGGTTTTGCTGGACGAATAAAAAATTTGGTTGGCCCGACTAAAGTCTTTTGCTGGGTCATTTTTCTACCAATTTTTTTCCGTTTTTTCTGTGTGTAAGTATCTTTGTCAGAATATTTCATTTCAAGGAAGCGTTTATAAAAAAAAAATATATATATATATATATATATATATATATATATATATATATATATATATATATATATATATATATATATATATATATATATATATATATATATATATATATATATATATATATATATATATATATATATATATATATAACAATCTATGTGTTGTTTAATACTATGTATTAAAATAGAATGAATGAATAGAAAGCTAGATACCTCACTCACCGAATCCCATCCCGATGAGAAATCTACCGATGAGTAACATGAGAATACTGGAAGATACTGCAACCAAGGCATACCCCACCATGAAAAAGAAGAGGCTAGCCTGGATCATTCTTAAACGACCGAAAATGTCGGCGAGGAAACCGCAGATCCAGCTCGTTACGATGGTGCCTATTGTAGGAATACTTGCTGAAAACATCAAACTTGTAATTAGATGTCAGTTCGAGAGGTTTGACTCACAAACTTACAAGGGGAACGTCTCAAGTGTCCGCCTCCGATTTTCATGAAATATAGCTCAAAATCTTCATTGAGTGACGCTGATTAACACCCTGTATTTACTTTTTGCCAATGCGCCTTTAAAGTTGGTGAAAAAAAAGTTCAAAGTTCGCAGCTGAACTGCGTGAAATCGTTGGAGCTTGCTAAGGGTGGCGAAATCCTACACTCATCCTATAGTCAGCACGTGGTGAAGTGGCTCAGGCGCTCGACTCGCATGCGCACGGTCCCTGGTTCGATCCCCAGGGAAGCATATACGTTTTTGCACATACTTTTCCTCCCGTTCTGGAGTGTTCCTCGCCAAACTATCCTTGGAAAACCTTCTCAAAATTATTTTTACATTATTTTTACATCATTCCTGTGGATAGAAGGTTCGTTGTAAGTACGTCAAAATCAACAATTCGACCACACTCGAGTGAGTGTACCGATAAATGTTACATAAAGAAGAAATAACACACGAATAATTTTGGAAAAGTCTCACGAATCACCTCTGACACTTACATGGACACTGAAATACCCTCCAAAAATAATTTATAAAAATGGAGGCATGAATAAAAAACCATAGTTATTAGAGAAAAGATTCTTCCTAATTTGCGATGGGTAGCTCCAAAACTATTCGTATGTTATTCTTTCCTTATGTAACATTTATCGCGAACACCCACACGAGTGTGGTCGAATTGTTGATTTCGACGTACTTACAACGAACCTTCTATCCAAAGGAATGATGTAAAAATAATGTAAAAATAATTTTGAGAAAGTTTTCCAAGGATAGTTTGGCGAGGAACACTCCAAAACGGGAGGAAAAGTATGTGCAAAAACGTACTTACGTCACTGGGGAACGAACCAGGGACCGCGCGCAAGCGAGTCGAGCGCCCGAGCCACTACACCACAGGCTGAAGAGAGGACTGGAGTATGATTTCGCCACCCTTAGCACGCTCCGACGATTTCACGCAGTTCAGCTGCGAACTTTGAACTTTTTTTTCACCAACATTAAAGGCGCATTGGCAAAAAGTAAACACAGGGTGTTAATCAGCGTCACTCAATGAAGATTTTGAGCTATATTTCATCAAAATCGGAGGCGGACACTTGAGACGTTCCCCTTGTTAGTCGGTTGAAAACCGTGTATGGTCCGAAAAATGTTCGGGACGGATGGGCTTTGGGTCGCATCAGAGATAAATGGATGGCCAGCACAACGTATGCTTCCCGTGTTAAAAAAGTGAGGCTAGTTCAGTGCGCTCAGTTTTGTTCGGGAGTCACCGGCTGCAACGATAAACATTGCCTTTTGTTGAATGGTGGAGCTCGTTAAAAGGCTGTGATTGGTCCGTGGTCCCGAAAACGGAAACAGGGTTTGCTTCTCGAATACAAAACACACGCTCATCAGTCAACATAAGGCAATAGTTGCCTGTTGTTCCGATGAGTTCCGACCAAAATTGAGCCAGAAAAGTGGACACCTGTCGCAAGCTTTGTGCTGGGTCTTTACTCTCTATTTGTCTCTGGGTCGTACAGCTAAAAATGGGGGATGTATTCTTACATTTCTTTAACGGAGTATCGGAATGTTTAGCCTCTCGCACAA
>VMOF01000040.1:0-12606 GCA_011764245.1 Trialeurodes vaporariorum
AGCAATCGAATTAAGGTAGAAAGTTTCCAAATTACCATATCTCATTTTTTGCATCTGTGATAGAGCAAAGGCGGAGTAAAATTCCAATTATAGAATTTTCAGGATTTTACTCCGCCTTTGCTCTATCACAGATGCAAAAAATGAAAAATGAAATGGTAATTTGGAAACTTTCTACCTTAATTCGATTGCTTACACTTGTTGTAAAAATTCACAAAAAATGAAATTTCTTCTCTACTTGGTGGAAAATGGTAGATAAAAAAGCGTCACAAAACTGACAAAATCCAAAATAGCGTCATCAGACTCACATTTCAACCATTTAATCAGCAACAAAAATTTGTGAAGTAGTCTAAACTTAATCATAAATTATTTTTGCATCAGCAACATACCTTATCAGCATAATAGAAAACGAAGCGAGTAAAAATATTAAAAACTGTCAAAATTAGATTCTGGTTACATGCTTTCTCCCATTAGCTGAAAGCCATTCCTTTGTACAGCAATCGAATATTCGATTGTTTTGCACAGAATCAAATGGAGGAAAAACAATAAAACATTAAAGCCAATTTGTCAAGCTGCCACTGGACAGAAGTGCAAGTAAAGTAAACTGTCTAATCACCTTGTTTGAAGGTAAAAATTTTCCCCGACGTGCAGATTGTAGCCCACTTGACGCAACTTTTATCGCGCTTCGAGTCCAACATGCTCTGCTTGCAAGGATAGAGGAGTTGTTAGTCATTTTAAAAGATAAAAGTAAAGCACTTCAGTTAAAGGAGAAAGAAATTTGTTAGAGGTTAATTGGAAAATGAAATCACATACTTAAGCTTTTGAGGAATTCTGTTTTTTCGTTACAGGCTCGATCGAGTGAGTGATTGAATAAAAATTACTTTTTTCTGTACAAAAACTATTCAAATTCAATTTTTACTATGGACATAATTTCTTTTGGACGTTTTAAAAAGCTTCTGGGCAAAATATTTAAATCGACAAGATTTGTAAAAGGTCAATAACATTTTGTAAGCTTCAGTTAAGGACCAACAAAATTGTGACAGTAAATGAATGTGGCAAAAATGAGCACTTTGGTGGCTTTTGGAACTGGATACTGAGGTGTCACTTGACATAGTGGAATAAGATTAAGAAATGACAAGCAGAAAGGAGAGAAAAAGTTAGATACAGATAAATGCAGATGATTTTGTTCACATTGTGTGAAAACAATCAGACAACAAAAAAAAAATTAAAACCCTTGAGGTGATTTTTGGGGAAACTTTTTCAGATTTCAATCCAGTGGAGAGCGCCACTAGTTACTTTTGGGAGAAGTCGTATTTTTGGCATTTTAAAATGCAAACAAAGAAAAAATGCAAGATCCAAGAACGTCAGCACCTGCATAATTTTTGCATGGAATTTTTTTGAACCCAAAAGGAGCAAAATTGGTTGATAATTAAAGCTGTAATTTAGGTAATTCATTTCGCCATAAGCTCAGTAAGTGCAAGAGAGAGGCGAGTGATACTATGTCTATCTGCCTCACTTGCACTCATTAAGGTTCATGGTATTTTCATATTTCCCATATTGCCGCTTTATTTCTGAGTGTTTCAGCTTGAAACTTTCAGATTATCTTCCTGAGGTATACTTACAATCGCCGACATTCCTCAAAATTGTACTATTTGCGTATCAATTTAAATTCACCAATCTTAGTAGTAAAGTAGTGGTAGTAGTGGTAGTCACCCAAAACCATGTGTTCGTTCGACAACCTGCCGCGGTAAGTTTATCAATTTGAGCAAAAAACTGTTAACATTTTAAGCTGCATAACGAGATGTCCCCGGTTCAAACTAATCGACCCTGGAATCACCTTAATAGTGATAGTAGACAAGGAATCAGTGGCGTTGCGTGCAATTTGGCAACAATGTATTCATCCATTTAAACTCATAAAAAATATCGAACTCAGGGGGTGCACAGTGCACAAGGAAAATTCGATATATTTAATGAGTTTAAATGGAGCAGTTGCATTGTTGCCAGATAGCACGCGACGCCACTGCAAGGCATTGAAAGTTCTCTGCGATCTATGGTGAAAAGTCAGATAATTACCTTATACTTGGACAAAGATTGTGAGGTCAATCCTTTTTCTTCCATAATGCACTCCAGCCGCTCATGCAAATACCTGGAAATAAAGGATTAAAAATGATGAAATGATGGTCGTGACTGCCCAGAAACAGGAGGTGAGGCATTCTTTGAAGAAACCAAGTAAGAAAAAAGACAGAGCTGCTACTTTGTGTGTATACTATCGCATTTTTTAAATTTCACCAATTGATAAAAAGATTACACAGTTCAGCTGAGTTTACAGCTGTAATGCACAAAAACACTCTCATCTGTAATCTTCTCTCTATCAGTGGGATCACCATTAAATTATCACAAAATTTTGTAAAGCCAGTGGCGAAGTTTTCAACGGTTGAGATGTGCTCATCGTCATTTACGATTTAATCGCTTGTAGCAAAAGTTAGCAATAGCCCCATTAAATGAGAGAGCAATGCGGTTTTAACAGTCTCCTGTTAAGTTGTTAAGAGGGCTTCAGGCCCTTTATGATAATTCATGTAAAATTTTTCTTGAAGAAATCTTCCAGTTTAGAATTGTAGAATATTCTGCATCAGAAAAGAAACAACGAAAAATAAGTTGAGAGGAAGGTTCAACGTTCAACTTACTTATTTTCCAGAATTAATCCATCGATATCAATGAGTTTGTTGGGGTTGACTTTCAAAAAAGCGTTGATTTCATGGTTAAGGCGATGGACTTTGCAACGGTAAGCATCTCGTTCGACGATTATTTCTTCTTTCTCATCGAGGACAGTCTGCAGGTCATTTTTCAAATGTTCACACCTCATGTTTAAACCTTCCAACTGCTCAACGAGCTCTTCGCGTTGATGAGTTGTGAGGACAGTATTAGTTTCCTTCCCTTTTCCTGTCCCACTCCGAGAGTGTGAGCCTGATCGAAGAACCTACAGATAATACAGTTCAAAGTAATTTTATTAATTAATTTTATTTAAGGGGGTAAGTTACTACAAGAATAGGATTTTTTTTCAATTTTTCTAATTCAACTTTCATTTTTTCCCCATTTTGATACTCCATTTCCTCCTGAACAATCAGATATTCATAAGTTTTTTGGGGGAACTCTGGAAGTATTTTATATTATTTCTTTCTTAAGAGCCAGAACTATTGGTGAGAAATAAAGTTGACTCTGTAGTATTTGCTCTTATTTTCTTTTGCTTATTTAGAGCACAGTGATTTTTTAATGTTTTTCTAGACAAGAACAGGTGTATCTTAAGTTATAGTAATAGCTAAAGACCTCAGATTTTTTTGTTTCTGTTTTTTATTTCTATAAGAATCAGAAAACAATTTTCTATGATTTGTATTGAGCTAATAATTAATTCAAGATAAAAAAAAAAAATTCTCCAATATTCATTCAAAGTTCAAAAAAAAATCCGATCCGCAGTGTGAAAGTGAGAAAATTTCTGGAAAAATGAGGAAACTTGCGTAGTATTTTTTTTTCTTTGGCCTCAAAATTGTAGACATTTTTGTCATTTTGCCTTCATACAGTGTTATATTGTTAAAATAAGCAACAAAAGTAAAAAAGAAGATAAGAGGCATTACTTTTCAAATCTTTGTGAGGAAATATTTTGAAAATCCTGTGAGGGAAAAGTTCTGGATTGCTTGACACTTCCGATCTTTTGGACCATTTTGCAACCCTGTAAAGATTTCTATTAGAATAACAACTTGAAAGCTTAACCACCCATAAAAAACAAGGATTCATTATTGACGCAATACGCAACGTTTATTTATAATCACCCCCCAGGATTCGGTATTGTGCAGGGTGCTATGAACGGGATTTTCCAAATTCTTTCAATGGTGCTGGAAATTTTTTTTTCCGTTCTGGTAGTTTTCTGTTTCCTGAAAGTTCCCTTTTGGTCAGATTACACTGTTACTCAATCTAAAATATTGAAAAATACCGAATACTAGACTCTTGAGTCTTGAGAACTGTACCTTAATATCACCTTCTGCATCATTCAGTCTCTGCTTCAGTAATCCCACCTCAATTCTTAGTGTTTTGTTTTGCTCTTTCACTTCTTTCATTAGAGCACTCGATGAGTTAACCATTGGATAACTCACATACCAATTCTCACAATTCTGCAACAAGTAAAATTCAAAAGCTGAAACAACATACATGATATTTGAAAAGGGCATTTAACAGTTACTAAAGATGAGTGACAAATAAAAAAAAAGACTAATATGGCTGATTTAATGTCCATAAACTACAAGGTTGATTGGATAATTCTGAGTTTTTTCATTTATTTATCAATTTATTCAATGAAGAAGAACAACTAAATAAGCTACTAATTTGTAAAATAAATAAAAATTTTGGAACGGAGCTAAAATAAAAGAGAAATAGCATGACTTTGGGAAACTTTACTGTTTCATTATCAACCGCAAATAAAGACAAAAAAAATAAAAAAAATAACCTAAACATCGAGTTGCCGCTCTAGAGTGTTATTTTTCGACAGCAAAATTTTGTGCCCCCAGGCTGTACTTCCACCAGGGATGCAAAATGTTTCAAAAATATTGAAAGTTTCACGGAATCTAGGTTGTGATCCTCCCTCCATTTTCACAAAAATTTCTCACAAAAATTTACTGACTTACTGATGACCTTCTCTTATTTTACCAGGGGGCCTATTTAAACACCATAACACTATAAAAGAGCAAAAAAACAAACTGATTGATGTTTTCAACATCTTGAGGCCAACTTCCCGAGAAAGTCTTCGCCTAAAAAAAATAAGTATTGGGCACATTTCCTCAAAGTTTCAAAAATTTCCTCACTGTCACGCAATCCGATCTGGCACATTTCGCACCCCTGATTTCTGCCAAAAATTACTTTTTCCCATTCGGGGTTTTCTTTCCAATCCTTATGCTGGTGGCAGTTTCCAAAGCAGCATGCATGATTTATGGATAAATGCACCAGTTTTTTTTTTTTTTTTTTTTTTTTTAAGAGAGGTTTGACCGCACACAAGGCATAAATTCTTCAAATCCAAGTAAAGAGAAACTCTGGATTACATACTGGAAATTTATGATGAAAAGATGAACAGGACAATGACTTACATCACTTGAATGAAGCCCAGATTTGAATGCTGATTCGTTTACTATTAGCTTGTACTGATCTCGTTCTGTGCGACACTGTTCGAGCTCTTGAGTTAAAATCAATAAGGCTTCAGCTTTACTCTGCAATTTTCTCCGAAGGGCGATGTTCTGAAACAAATAATAAAAAAACAGGGGCTTGGTTGAAATCTTCTCCAAGGTCATTTGCAAGAGAGTGTTGTTCACACAGAGATTCACGCGAGAATTCAGCGTGCCTCTGCTGCAGCCAGTTGGTGCTTGCTCCGTCTCTATTTGTCGCTGCAATGAACTAAGAAAGTTGGTGAACATAAAACTTTGACCTTCGATGCCTTGAAAACAAAAATCAATATTAACCTCTAGGTTGCCAAAAAATGCTTGGTTTCTTCTGCACTTTTAAACGATGGAATGCAAATTAGGGTCCATGCGTCTTCGACAAATTCAAGTTAAGAGGGCGATGGTGCGTACTAAGCAGAGGGAAAAAATTCTATCTTACGGCTCAATCGAGGTACCCATTAGAATGAAACTTTCAGGGAACATTTTGGAGGGTAAGTACAGGGAATTGGTAACACAAATTTCCAGGCAAACTGATTAACGCGCGTATTCTGTTAGTAACGAAAGGTCTTCACTATTCCATTTCAACCATCATTACCATCTCACGGATTGGGCAGAGGAGTAGAGAGCAACTGGATCAAACAACTGCCAGATCATCAGAACGCAATCACAATCTAGCTTCCATCAATTATGGAGAACCCACGGAATACGCGGCCTGAGGGTAAGAAAGTCGCAAAAAACTTCTGTAAGGTTGTTTTCTCCTCAAGATCATACAGCACTGCTCCACGTAGCAGTCCCAACTTTAATATTCATTCTCATCTTTCTTTCGTTTCTCCAGAGAATGATTAGAGCCATAGAAAAGGGCAGTTATACAGTAAGTGGGACATGACTAAAAGTAATTTAAGTTTACTCACCTCTGCTACAGCATTCTCTGTGATGTCTCCCATGAATTTTTTTCTACGCTTTGACCGTCGAAAGAGAAGAAGGGTAGATCCAGAAATAAATCAAAACAGTGAGGAATAAAATAAAAAATAATGAAAAAAAAATATTGAGCAGCAAGTCTCGATAAGTTTTAAAACTCACTTATTACATTTTGTTTGTAAACAGTATTCCGTGTATCAGGCAAAGATATTATACTATACAGATACGCAAATGTGAATGTAAAATGGGCTCAAAAATCAGGGGCAGGGTAGGCAACCTGTTAGCTTCACGATACAAACAAATATCAGCAGTTGTAGATTTGGAGGTTATAAACAGTTAAAATCTACCTTGATAAACAGTGATTGTTTGTGTCGGAGAACATTGGCTATTTCATTTATCTCGCAGCAATTCCAAAACTTTGAACTTTTACAACAATCATCCTTCATTCCGTTTTGTCTTTCACAAATTAAATAATAGAAATTCCCTGTTCCTCGAAATATGTGTTTTCATTTCCCTCTTTTACTCGAAACTCAACGATAAATAATTGTTGGTCTCGGTCGAAGTTTCCCATTGTACAGTTTTTTAAAACTTTACTCATCAGGGACCAAATTATGTTACAGCTTGACGTTTCTCCGAAAGACGTTGGATGGTGCGTACTTAAGTATTATTGCGTGTGGTTTATACCCTCCAAGTGCTCTCCGATCATTTTCGGGTAGGACCGTCAGGACGTATGCTGTTTTGGTCCCAGAGAGTCCAAAGGTACTGATGACAATTCTTGGTGGAAGCTCATGAATTGGTATGGGTACCGTTTGCTTGGTAGGTGATCCAGATATAGGGCGAGGGCTCCTAAATGACTTATTTCCTAACGACTAATTGTGAGGATCTTTTAATACTTTAACCCGCTGTCTACTTCCTTCCGTCTAGTCAGTCACCTAGCGTCATATTCATCTCATTCTAGGACTCACTTTAAGTCAACTGCATGAGCTGTTTTGAGAGCTGCACCCACAGTGGATATTTATTTATTTATTTATTTAGAATTTTATACAAATAGAGCTGTCTGAATTATACAACATACATACATTGAAACCGTATTTTACCTTGTGAAATACCTCCTCTAACTGGGAAGTAGCTTCTTTTTCACATAGAATGGTTGAGGTATCATCGGCAAATGAATAGGTTGGAAAATTTACAAAATCGGGTAAATCGTTTTTGAAGATAATAAACAGAAGAGGACCTAAAATAGAGCCCTGAGTTAGGTCAAGAGCATCAGAGAATGTCAGACCAGACATCAAATTTATTTTTACCAATTGCTTTCTACCAACAAGGTAGGACTCAAAAAGCTTCATAGCAGCGTTATTTAATCTATAGACTCTCAGTTTTTTTAGAAGAAGTCGATGATTTATTAAATCAAAGGCCTTGGTTAGGTCAACATGCATGCTAAGAGCAATGCAGCGTTTTTCTACAACTTCATTTACATTATCTATTGCACTGCTTGAATGGTGGATTTTTTTTTTCCTAAAACGAACATGCCGAGAGCTTAAAATATTATTGTTTTCAAAATAGTTGCTCAGCTGCTCATGCATAACTTTTTCAAAAATTTTTGAAAAAGTGTAGAGCACAGAGATGGGTCTATAGTTAAAGAGTGTGATTGCTTCTCGCCCATTTTAAATTGAGGTGTTATTTTTGCTATTTTTATGAAGTCAGGGAAGACACCATCCGCAAGGCAAGTATTGATCAGTTCTAACAATGGCGGTATATTAAAACAACCAGCAGTAAAGAGATGTCAGTGGATTTAACAATTTTAAAGATGCAGTGAAATAATTACCTGATGAAGTTAAGGGAGAAAATCCTGCGATGAATTTAACTTTAATCTGATCAGTTTAGATGACATCTTGGCAGTAAGGATGGCATTTAAATGGAATCAGAATAAAAGATATAGAACAAATAACGTAATGAATCCACTGCTAACCCGAAGATGATGAGCAAATTGAGAAATAATCAAGTGCCTTCGAGGAAATTTAGTAAAGAGTCTTGATGGTGTAACGTAGAATTACTTAAACGGAATTGTCTCATGAACAAAAGCAATTAACAATCTTGATTGCTGCATTGTAGACAGGGTTATTCTTGAAATTATTGTCCTGCTAAGAAATCCGCTGCCCTCACTTTCCAAGCAAGGAGGGGACACGACTATGATAACTGCAGTCTAAGACAAACAAGCCCCTTCAACCTTCAACATTACTTAAGGTGTTCAGTGCAACTCAAGAAAAGGAGAAAAAACAGAAGAATACTTAGGCTGCATTCAGAAACTTTACTTGAGATATACTTCACTTGACATCCCCTGAGAAATACTCAAAACAAAAGCGAGTTGAGTCGAGGTAGAGTGAGAAAAATAGGAATTCAAAAAGCTTGCAATCAACCGACAGTTCTTGAGGAATCCTAAGTTTAGTTGAAGGTTTCTAATGAGTCACCTTCAATTTATCTCCTTCAGAATTGCCTTGAGTGCACAACTTTACGTGACCGAAGCGGCTCTGAACAGAAAGTTAGCGTATGAATCTTACTTGAACAACTCTTCAAACTTTCTCAAGAAATCTCAAGACCTTCATTCAAGATAAGTTTCTGAATTGCAAGTTGAATCAGGAGGACTCAGTAAGTTCAAGTTAGGTCAGGTCTCTAAATTGCAACCTAAGTTAAGGAATGAAACATTCGTGTAGTAATGCATGTAGGAGACGCAGTTTCTGCTAAGGAAGGATTGATTATCACTCTGCAAATATCCACTGACAAATGGCAAGAAAATATGATGAAAGTAAGTGTTAAACCTTAAACAGCAACGATTTCCGAAAGTACTCAAGGAGTAGAGAACTTAAAAATTTAAGGCATGGATAAAAGTTTAGTTCCAGCGACTTGGAAGGTGAGGATAACTCAGGATTAACTTCTCGCGAGGAGGTTTTAGGTTTGAACAAAAGATCACTGGATGATCAAATATCAAAATTAAGTTTCAGTAAGGCATTAAAAAAGCAAAATTGAGACAAAATGAAAAGTCGGACGCTGAAAAAATTTGTAGAAGTTGATAAAAGCGAAATCACAACCGTTCGTTTAATAGTACGCATAAGGACTGTGATTAACCTTCAAATCGTCATTTGTTTGTATCGTGAAGCTAACAAGAAGCATACCCTCCCAGGCGCATTATGTACCCCGTTCAGGGCCCACTTTCCCCGCCCTAAGTATGCCACATTTGCGTATCTGTATAGTATAATATCTTTGGTATCAGGTGTATATATTGGGTGTATTCGTGTGTGTGTGTGCGTATTGATAAGACCTTGCTTTGTACCCAACTTAACTTGATTTTTGATGTTTGTTGGCTCAAAAACTTCTATTACTTACTGTTACTATGTTTGGCTCAAAGGCTTGTCCACCTAACGTTTCTTTTACAAAAGTTTCCTCTCAAAATTTGAATGAAGAATGAATAGAGAAATGATTAATTTCCGACGAGAAGAGAATGTTATAATTATTTTTATTTTCCCAACATCTTCTTTAGATCAGTAACAAAATTATGTCAGAGTTGGTACACTGATTGTTTGTCTCTGGTTATCATCATAACATAACCTGCAAAATTTCTGAGGAGACTGAGAAAAGCCAGAAGAAGGGCAAGTGGCAAGTTCAAGAAGTCTGCCTGGTCCTCTCTTCTAGCCCCCTCAATAGTGTTGTTTCGGAATTTCTCGGATGTCAAAATTGTGTTTGTTTCATTGATTGATTGTGCTTAAAAACAGGTGCATTTTGAGACAGGTCAATTCAACCTTTGGTATCAATTTTTAATCCAGAATCCCATGGCTTGAAGTAAAGTTGACTCTTCTCTGAAGCAAAATGGCCAGTTACTTTGAGCAATCAGGACCATCTTTCATGAGGAGTTTGGATTCCAGTCGTCAAAATGTACGTATATCAAACTAAACGTCATTCTACGTAATAACCAGCAGTTATTTACTTTCTCGAACAACTTTTGACGACTATCTTTCGATGTACTTAGTCTTTTCACTTTCGCTTAATTTTTTCGAAAATGTAGAGGTTCCCAACTTTGAACGATTTTTGAATCATCTTATACTTTTCAGTCCAGATTTCCTAGAGGCTAATTAGTTTCTTGCAGGCTGACCTTTCGGTAGGATATGTTCTCTTGGTGTTGAGTGCTGTCAGGTAGGTACCTATTAGTCTTTTGTACGGGGACCTATCTCGAAACGATGAAAAACATTTTGCTGAACTGTTTAAGTGCTCTCTTCATCCAAATCATATCCTCTTGTTTTTCTCAGTAGTTCCTGACTATTTGTGCGCTTTGTCAACTCTGACAGCTCTTTAATTAGCTTATATCTACTTTGTTTCTTAAATTTCAGGTTCTAGAATGTCGAGTTTGCGAAGATGTTTATACACTGCAAGGTGATAAAGTACCACGTTTGTTATATTGTGGTCACACCGTTTGCCATGCTTGTTTGGTGAGGCTGCCGCTGAAAAATGACTCTGTTTTGTGTCCGTTTGATCGGCAACCAACTCCTGTTGGTAAGAACCTTTAACTTGCTTCTCGACCATTTTTTTTCATTTACTGATATTAGATGACTTCATAGAAATTACCTTTTTATCACACCCTGATTATAAATTATAACTTATATTTGAATCTTACATTATTTTCTCCATCTAATTATCTCATCATGAGGTACCTACTTATCTCAAATTTAAATATGTTTGGTCCATTTCATGATTTCAGAATTTTCTCCGACTTTCTCTTTTTTTTATCAAAAGCAGAGGTAACCGGAAGAAATGTGACATGGTATTTTAGACTGTTTCAAGATGGACACGCCATAACATCTGCCCTCAAAAACCATTCAATTTTTTCCCTTTCTTCCTACCGAAAGTTGGAAACACCATAAATTATTCTCGATTGTCTAATGTTTGTGTCTTTACCCTTTTGTTTCGTGTGCCAACGCAGCACAACCAAAACCCAAATTTAAATGGCCTTCTTAAACATTTCTGGAACTTCATCAAAGAGAGGGGTGATACAAGGCTTAAAGGGACGATAGAAGCGTTTTCTAAAGATTATCGGAATAACTTTATTTTGTTCAACAAATAGCCCCCCCCCCCCCCCCCTCCTGGAGACGTGATTTAAACCTGATGGAGTTAGACCGCAACGAAGCTAAGAAAAATTTTTTCAGTGGTTGAATATTAAAAGAGTACCAACAGATAGTATTTTGCAATGTTCCTAAGCTGCTTCTTTTGCTTGATTTATTAGGAATGACGGACCCTTTTTATATTCTCTAATTTTCTAAAAAAAAGCACAAATTAAATTATTTACTTTTTTTTTATGTATCTTAACCATGTTTTTTTTTTAAATGTGATCAGGTGTATCTGGTGCTTGGGGCTTTAAGAAAAATTTTGCTCTCCTGGAACTTTTAGAAAGACTCCAATTGACTCCTGAGAAGGAAACAGAATCCGTTTTTATTTCGGCCGAGGGTTATCAAAAGGGAAAAGAGGTAAGGTTTGACATGATGATTTTTCTTGTTGTTTTCTTTTTTGCTGTTGCTCAAGCTAATACAGCGTCCGAAGTTATAAGATATTGACAGTCAAAAATTTTTCAAATTAGTATCGGCCATTAAAGGACATGGGGTGTGGACTACAGTCAAGGTGTACTTTTTTGTTCAGAAATCGAAACTAGAGAGCAAAAGTGCTCATGGGCACTCCCGTGGCAATTCAGAGACACTTTGATAAGGGCATGTTGACTGCTATGATTGTTAAAGTACATGGCACATTTCTTAAGGCAGGTGAATCACAGTCAAGGTGTAGAAATCGAATCAAGTTTTTCAAAATCACATCCCGTAAACCCCTCCTCTGACTGCTGGTATAGCTTGTTGGATTGATGCATGATTGTTCAGTGTCCAAAAGACTCAAAAGCAGGTATCAACTGGGAATTTCAAGAGGCTTGGTATTTGTTTCCAGCCGAAAGTTAGTTATTTTACAATAAGTAGTAGTGTTTCCTGAATTTTGTTATTATTTTGGATAAAATATTCAGTGTTTTCTGAAAGTCCAAAAAAAATTTTCCCCCTAATGCTGTATCTATCTTTGTTTTGTTTTTTGCTTGATATCAGTTTCCAAGCAAGCAAACTCAATTGATTCTTCAGTTTATTAATAGACGTTTAATCTTCTCTTACAGCTCGGTATCTCTTGTGATGAAAATGAGAGCCACATAGCCGTTATTTACTGCACTGTTTGTGATTCACATCTTTGTGAGTCTTGCTCTGAATTGAGTCATTCTACCCGAACCTTGGCTAAGCATCGAAGAGTTCCACTATCCGACAAACCAAAAGAAAAACCGAAATGCCCAAATCATTCATCGCATACTGCAGAATTTACTTGTTTGCAGGAGGAATGTCTCGCCACATTTAAACCTCCTCTAATGTGTTTCATTTGCAAAGACTATGGAAGGCATAAAGATCATAAGGTAAGTCTCGACTACTGC
>VMOF01000041.1:0-11809 GCA_011764245.1 Trialeurodes vaporariorum
GCGACCGAGGGGTTCGAAAAAAACAATTTCCTTTTTCGATTGCTTAAATGAGAACCAGGATGCTCGCAGACAAGGGATGAAAGTGAAATGGAAATCATTGCGGTTTATCGCTTGGGGCTATTTATTTTTTCCCCCTCTCCTTCCCTTTTCTTATAAGCTCACTTAATTAAAAAAAAGGGAAAAGAGGGCTTAGAATGACCCTCTTTCCCACCCATCTTGGTTTCCTCATCAATCAATAAATCTTTGAGGTATATGATAATGCCCTATGAGGCTTCATTAAAACTGAGAGGTCAAATGCAATTGGCCTCTCTAACAAGTTCTTCCACTGACCATGCATACTTAAAGATCAACATCTGTCTCTAATTGATTGTTTTTTCTTCAAACATTTCAAACTGAAACCAGTGGCGTGGCGTAGTGTTCGATGAGGCAACGTTGTCTTTGGTCCAAAAAAACCCCATTTGAAAGGTCGAATTCGAGGTTGTTCACCAAACACTCAATCGTTCGTTTTTTTTAATGAGTTTAAATTAATAAAACACAATATTGCACGGTACGTCACTGTTGACTGAAACAATCAACCAGAGGCGGCTCGAGAGCATTTTGGGAACCTACTTTTTTTTCCATTTAAGCATGAGCTTAATAATCGATTCTTGATGTGGCTTATATTCTCTAGGAGAATCGATTTTTACATTTGTTTGAATATAAGCTAAAACATTTTGTCAAATTACCTATGTTTTGAGCTTTTTTCTGTTGAAATAAGAAAATATTTGAAGCTGGGGGGGGGGGGGGGAGGGTGCCCTGCGCCCCTCCCTTGGATCCCCCTCTGTCCATGAATTTAAATTTTTGAAGCCAACTTCTAATCGCAAACCGAACCGAAATTTCTGGTTACCTGTTTCAACCTTAGGAAGTAGAAAAAAACATCTCAACCTTTGAACGCGAAGAAAAATCTGGACCTCAGGAGTCATTCAAAACACGCATTTTTCTTACTTTGCCATACGTGGGGTGAGACGCGTCCCCAATACTCAACTAGAGTCCCTTGATGGAAATATTGTATGGGGAGTCCCGACACGAGCTCAACGAGTTGTGTTTGGTCGTTGGTTTTAGGCTCTCACGGAGTCGAGCAGGAGTCGACGACATCGAAGGTCCACACGAAAAGAGTCGATTCGTAGAGGAACGTATGGGAAGGGACCGGAATGCCGGCAAATCCGCCAGTCCACCACGGGGCCACTGTCGAACTTAACCTTCGAATTCGTTCACGCGGTCGACAAAATCGACCCCTGTCAAAATGCATAAAGCGTCGTGCCCGGTACCCCCTATACAATATTTCCATAAAGGGGACTCTATACTAAACCGGAATTGAGAATTGGGAACTGGGAAGTATGGCAAGTTGCATAACTTTAACACCTCCCCGACGCGCTCACACTCATGTCCAACACGGCTTATCTTTTTTTTTTCTACTTGAGCGACCCCCCCCTATTAAATGTTCCGAAGGGGCATTGGGACTTCGAATTCGTTACCGCACTGCTCGGATCCGAATCGAATAAATCCTATACACCGCACCGCGACGAAGGATTTTGATTTCTTTAATTGCTAATAAAATTTATCCAGCAGGAAACATCCCCCCCTGAAATTCTCCAGTTTCAGGGGATGAAATACGATTCATCCCTAGAGAACGATTTATGAGTACGATCGGTGAGGTTCAGACAAACCCCTTATCTTGAAAATTTTTCCGGGAACTTTATGCGCTTAGGGTTACTTTAATGCGTGTGGTAAAAGTTAAAAACCCCATAGTCAGCATTTTTTCCGATTTTATATAAATATGGTGGACTGCTGTATAGAATGATAGATTTGCACACTATAAAGAAAAGTCTTTTTTGTGGTTTTTTTTAAGCGTGCCGTATTTATACGGTACGCTTTTGTTTTCATTTTCATATCTAATATATAGGTTTCATGCTTTCCTTATGGAAAAACCCTTTGGGGGGAAAGGTTTGAAAAATTAAAAACGTGTTTTCTTAAAACTGGTTCCATTAATCGTTAATTTATTGCTGCAATCCAGGAGGTCTCGGCGTCTATTTTCTTAAAATTGTAAAAGTATTGGTATTCCTGTTAATTTCAAAAGTTATTAAGCGTCAAAGTCGAATTCCTTTGAACGAGAATTCCATACAGGTCCAGCAACCTAAGTCATTTGTGCCAACCTATGAGTAAAAATTCCAAGGCAGGAGGGGGGTGGAAACATCCTTCACAGAAACCCTCTTTCCCCCCGGCTTTGGGCTCCACCGGTCACGAGATTTCTTCACGGTTCATTAAGCGGAGAGATTTTTTAATGTGTGGGAGAGAGAGGGTGTTAGAGAGGTTTTTTTTCTCAGGACTCGCACGGTCTGGGGACTCATATAAAAGTGTCAAAATCTATTTGACGAGGGTTTCAAAAAGAAGTGACGGCGAGGTATGGATGAAGAGCGGGAGAGGTATAGAAAAGAGAGGGGCTCATTCATACCCTTAAATAGCCCTGTGTAGTGATGTCGTCACGATCAAAATTGGTTCCAAACAAATGCTCTATCTCAGTCAATCTCGTTGTTTTCCCTGTAAGAAATCAGACCCAAAATTTTCGAACGCAAATTCAGCTAGTTAAAGAACATTTTTATCAAATTTTAGCACCATTAGACTCCACGTACCTTAAAGTATCTATTCACTCTAACAAAATTTCCTAAAAGATCACAAGCGAAGTTACAATCACAGTTATACCGAAAGATGTTCTACTTTTGTCCTCGTCTTACTCACGGTCTCTTAGGGGGTTATCACCGTCATGACACTCAATCATTCTAACTTCTCTTCGTATCGAAGCTTTTGTTCGAGGTATAACACATGTCGTGATGGTGCTGAGAGCCTATATCCTAGAATTTTGTGCTCTTTAGAAACGTGAGTCTGACAAGGAAAAAACATAAGATTTTCTTCGATAATACTGTGATTGTGCATTGATGCGCGATGTTTCAAAAAGTTTGTGGGAGCAGGCTCATTTTTTATCACTGAGAAAAAAGTGGCTGTTAAAACTGTAAGAATAGAACAATAGATGTGTTTCGCCTTATTTCAATCATGAGACCTATCGTTGCTATAGTCAGCGCGCTTGAATTTACACGAATTCCGATTGTGTCTATGGAATTTCAAATTTTTTCTATGGGAGTAAAGCGCGGGATATATATCCTATCGGAAAATTCATCGAAACAATGGGAAAATTTTTTATAAGAACCGTGGAACCGAATGGTGTGATAACACAACTGGGCAAAGTACATGTTGTTTACTAGCACTTGTATTTGAAAATTTGGATCGTGTTTCATAGGGGAAAATCCACGAGAGCGAGTGAGACGGACCCTTTTTTTTGGGAAACCCAAATTTTTTTTCATGACGTCACATTAAACAGGTCTTGGTCATTGGACAAGACCAAGGGGACATACAGGGGATCTGCAAATTGAAAACCCCTTAATGAGCGTCTATGCAATAAAGGATTTTTGGGGAAAATTTTGGGCGTTTTGTTGAAAAAAAGGTTTTTAAAATCCAAACAAAGAGAGGGGGGTAAATTCGCTTTAATAGCTCTAAAAAGTGAGAGGGGCTGTCAGGTGTCTTCCACCCCTGGACAGCCTCCTCGCTGCGGCTATGGAATTGACTTTGGAATAACTTATTTACCTATCCTAAAACGTTTCTCGCGTGTACAGTTTTTTTTACTGGAAGCTTCTTCAAATTTTGGAAATTATAGGTCCATATGGAACTTTGCTTTTCCAACACGCAAAATGATATCGACCGACGGCAACAGAAAAAGAAATAATATTACAATGCGTTATAATGAAAATGGCTTATTTTTGACTGTAAACTTTCGATACTTTTCAACAAAATAAATGGGGGGGGGGGAATTAAAATCCACAAACGTCTTAACCTCCACGTCTATAATCTATACCCCTAGAATGCTTGACGTGTAAAGGGCACCTGAAATGGTTAGTGCTATATTTAAAGGATTATTTTTTCATGAATTTGCAAGTGTTCCATTTATGCATATTACATATCTACATCGTGACAATCGCAATAAGTGCTGACAGCACCTAAAACGGAAAAAAAGAAGAAAAAAAAAATGTTTATTATTTAGAATCACGGCTTTTCCAAATATGACACTTTTTGACTTCAAATGAGCGCAACCTCATTTGTGATCCCTGTGCAAGCCATTTAAAAGGGGAGAAAATTATATTGTCTATACTTTATGTGGGTAAAAAAGATCGAGCCAGCCTTATCAAATAATTTTCTCTTTTCAGCTTTCAATGGGTTCGTTGCAAACTTTTGCTACAGCGCTATGAGTTTTGATTCTGATGTAAAATCGCCTGAAAAATTTCATTGGTGGCATCAAATAGTCATAAAATCCATTTAAAAAACTCACAAAAAGCATTATAAAGAAAGCCAAAATGACAGCGTAAAGCCGAACAAAATGTGCACGCGCATACGACGAACATCAAAAATAGGCGACCCCTTTTTCCCCTTTTTTGTTGAAAGGGGGGGAAAAGAAAATATCTCTACAGCCCAACTGTGATTTTAAAAATTTGCATGGTCAAGATGTTGTCTTCTGTGAAGGGGCCAAGGGGGGGGGGGAAAATATCAAGAACAGGGTGTTTCAATTTAAGTGCCAAACTTATGGAGTGTATTTTTGGGGTCAACATATATATAATCTTTATTTTCCTACATGAATATGTGCTGCAAATGTTTCTCTTCTGAGCTAGAGCCCTCCAAAGTTTTGAAAACAAAAAAACAACGCCTTTGACTCATCTCCTTAAGATACATCTGATCTTAATTTATTTTTTTCATCATTTCTCACCAAACAAGCTCAATTGGACAGCACTTCTCACAAAAGAACCGAGTGACATTTTTTATAAAATTGAGTTATTGATTGATAGAGCTAGCAATACTGAATCTCGAAGCAACAAGTGCTTCTTCTAAGAACAACTATTTCCCGTCAAAATTCCAGGTAAAAGGGGTGGTGAGCCTCATTGAAGTCATTGTCCATATGATGAAATAAAATGAGAACTCGATTCCTTTTTCTTTAACCTTAATCCGAGTCACGTAAGGAACCAACTCCGACTTGGTTCCTTTTATAGAAATTTGGGGAAAGGACCTAAGTCCAGATTAACGGATTTTAAAAATCAACAGTGTAAACCAACTCTGCCGTTTGGTTTCTCTTAGAGATTCGTTTTTCGTGATTATGCCAAACAAAAAGAAGAAAGGAACCAAGTCACTTTAAACGCTAAAAATGAAGTAGGTACCTTTCCTTCATAGGAAATTCCACTTTTCCGGTGTTGAAATGCAAAAACATAACACGGTAGTTGTATGAAATCAAAACGTAAGTAATTCCGAGTTTTTTGTTTAAATGCTAGCTCTTCAACTTTGGACTCAATTTTCTCGAGATCAGCTCCATGTCACGTGGTTCCTCTTTGATGAATTATCATTGCTAGCAAAAGCATTAAAGCTGTTCAGACTTTAGTGGCACGCTTTTCCAACACCTGCGTGTTGGAATTTTCCCTGCTTGTTTTTTTTTTTTTTTTTTTTTTTTTTTTTTTTAACCAGAGCCTCATTTAAAGAAGAAATATGCAAATACAGCCTCTTGCAAACTTTTACCACAGGGAATTGAATACAATGAATAGTTTTGATTCTTGCATAGAAGTCTGTAAAATGACGACGAGTACACTAAAAAATAACCAAATCCACTCTCAGAACCGGGCTTAATGGCGGAGCGACGCAGGTGTCATAGGAGATTCATTGCACCCTTCGATATTTTCCTCTCTCGACAACATTTGTAATGGGGCTCTTGCAAAATTTTGCTACATAGGGGATTGAACAGTTGATTCTTGCATAAAAACCTGTCAAAATGACGATGAGTACACACTAAAAAATCACGAAATACACTCTCAGAATCGGGGTTAAATAGCGGAGAGACGCAGGTATCATGGAAAATTTCTATCTAAATCGAGACATATCTCTGTGTTTCCGTAGAGGAAGTGACATAATAGACAGGATCGAATGCCCAGCCACAAAAGTGAGGTAATAATCGGTCCCGTCAAATTAGAAATGTTTATAAACAAAGTGAATAAATTATATCACCTCAGTGTTAACAAGAAATTAGGCAAATCTATAGGCATTTTCCATTCTTTAAGGACTCTGCCTCATTTGAATGCGCGCGATATTAAGTAAATGAGACAGTAGGGGTATAGTAACTTATTTTCGCCCCTTATTTTATCCTCCTCAAACACATTCGTTCAATAGGCTGAAAGGAGAAGCACACATTTCTGGACCCACGTGTGTAAGCTGATAAAAAAATAAATCATCATATGATGCCCTTTGATTGAAGAAGATTTGCACCGAATTAACTGATCCATCCATTTATTGATGACTATTTTCTATCAATCAATGTCAATGAATGTTGTTACTTCAAGAGTTAATTTTTTTGCAGTATCAACTAAATCAATCATGACTCAACCCACTGCATCACAACGCTAGGTCGTTTAAGTCAAGCGAGTAGATAAATATTCCTACTCCGTGGTGCTTGTTTTTGCCTACACCACCAATTGAAGGCGCTTCAAGAAGAATTCTTTTGAAATGTCCGCTATTTGCAATATGATGTCTTGAAACCATGTGAAATAGCCATTAAAGTAAGAACATAGTTGGTACCTAAAGGGTTTAAGTTACCTTGCAATCAGTTGTTCTAAAGAATATCTAAAGACTGCGAGTTCCTGACAACAGTGTTGGGAAAAAATCACTTTTTGAGTAACCATGAATAATTAACTAAACTTACTGATATTATTCTCATGTTATTCCTATTAGTAAATCGAAGTTTTAAGACTACTTGCATACTCATTATTCATGTGTCATAAGATGAATGACGGTAGCGTTAAAACTTCGATTTTACTTAAAGAAAGAACATAAGAATTATGTGAATAATTTTAGTTAATTATTCGTGATTATTCAAAAGTTCCAAGGCAGCGTTGGGCAAAAATCATTTTTTTAATTTACCTTATGAATATAATTAACTCAAATTATTCGCATTAATCTCATGTTATTCCTATTAGTAAATCAATGTTCTTACACGACCAGTCATTCATCTTATGACAGACGAATTTGCGAGTAGTGTTAAAACTTCGATTTACTAATAGGAATAACATGAGAATAATGTGAATAATTCCAGTTAAATATTCATGATTATTCAAAAGTTCTAAGGCAGTGTTGGGCAAAAATCATTTTTTGATTTACCACATGAATAATTTAACTAAAATTATTCGTATTATTCTCATGTTATGCCTATTAGAGGTCGTTTCACGAAAGTTGGCCGATGACAGATGGGTTTGTTTACTGCGCAGAGACGAGTTTGCGTTTTTGCGCATGTGCAAGAACGCAAACACGTCTTTGCGCAGCGATCCGCATGAGCTGTCATCGGTCTTCTTTCGTGAAATGAGCTCTAGTAAATCAATGCTCTAACATTACCAGTCATTCATCTCATGACAGACGAATTTGCGGGCAGTGTTAAAACTTCGATTTACTAATAAGAATAACATGAGCATATAATGTGAATAATTTTACTTAATTATTCATGATTATTCAAAATTTAATTTTTGCCAAAACTGTCTAACAATCCGTGATGAAAAGAAAATAAAAGAAAAATTAACAGGAAATCCAAAGGTGCGGTGTGCTGTCAAGGAAAAGAGATAAAGTGCAACTTCAGAAGAATTTTGGAGAACGAGGTGTGAGAGGGGGTGAGGGGGGGAGAGGACGAAGTACTTTGAACGGGTGGTTTTGTTACGAAACGCTCCGTGTTTTTGCTGCTTCAACTCAAGTACCCACCTTCCGAGTGTTTGAGGAAGCGTGCCATGCCGTTCAGAAATAACTTTTACTTTCTTCTCCTTTTCTTTCTTACACTTTCTTTCTTTCTCTCTCTCGTTCAAGAAAGTCTTAAAGCTCTATTTGATGCGCCACGCCGCGCCGCACCGGCCGCGCCATCTCGTTAAGTTCAGAACTTGTGTCACGGCGGTTAAAGTTGGGTATTCGTGTGTTAACAATTGAAAAAGCACAATGTCACGTTTCAATTTTCAGATCCCACGGCATCTCTTCGCGTGGTTTCACTATACTTTTCTGTTTTTTTTTTCCTTTCCATCGAGCAAAACATTGCTCTGTTCCTCTTGTCATCTGTCCTCAGAGGATTCTCGACTAAGTTGTAATGCAACTTACAAACTCTGACCTGCGAAGTTTCAGGTGAGGTGTTCGCTGCAGTTATTCATCCATCCGTCTTCCTCTTCTCCAACCCGCTCGCCTCCGACAACTAAAAATATTTGTATATATTTTTCCTCCTCAAAAATTGCAGGTTAAAATACTTAGCAAAGAAGGCAAACTAATGTAGGAAAGTGATTTGCAGGAAGTGGGTCGAAAGAATTTCCTTTGGAATGAATTATTATTAAACGGAATTTCCAGTGTGACTCTTCTCCGGGGAAATTTGAAATTATTCAATAGAAGGATGAATCTTTCTAAAAAATAACCAGGTCTTTGTGCACCCAACAAATAATTCCGAAAATCGTGCTCGAAATACATTTATCATCATGCGTATACACTGATGAAATTAGTGGAATCGCAAATACATAATCATAAGATAGCTCCTACACTGAATAAAAAAATAAACTGTAGGGAATACCCTACGAACACTTTCTCACATCAAATTTATTCTGGGGGAGACCCCCAGACCCCCCTTTAATATTCTGGGGGAGACCCCCAGACCCCCCTTTAAAGCTGGGGGAGACCCCCAGACCCCCCTTTAAAGCTGGGGGGGACCCTCAGACCCCCCCTTTTAAAATTCTGGGGGAGCCCCCAGACCCCCCTTTAATATTCTGGGGGAGACCCCAGACCCCCCCTTTTAAAATTCTGGGGGAGACCCCCAGACCCCCTTTAATATTTTGGGGGAGACCCCCAGACCCCCCTTTAATATTTTGGAGGAGACCCCCAGACCCCTTTTAATATTCTGGGGGAGACCCCCAGACCCCCCTTTAAATCTGGGGGAGACCCCCAGACCCCCCCTTTTAATATTCTGGGGGAGATCCCCAAACCCCCCTTTAATTCTGGGGGAGACCCCCAGACCCCCTCTAATATTTTGGAGGAGATCGCCAGACTTTCGTTTAATGTTCTGGGAAGACCCCCAGACCCCCTTTATTTATCCCGAAGGAGACCCTCCTTCAATATCTAATCGAGACCCCCAGATTAACGATAGCTTTTTCCTCCTGTTATTCTGTTTTTTTGGGCAATGGCTTTACAGGATTAAATGTCGTTGCCTATTCTTATGTCGAGTTCATAGATCAAGTGAGAGAGTGGTAACTATTGAAACAACGAGCGTGTCGATCGTACAAATGCTTGTGATTAAATGATTACGTAGGTGCGCTGGTCACGGTGCTTATGTAGTTTCAGCACGGTACCCCGAAGTGTTAGTAGTGTGAAGATTTTATTCACAAATATGATTGGAGCATGATTCAGCTTTTTTCATGAAAAGATATCATTCATACATCGCGGGGATGGACAGACATTATTTTGGTACACTTGGTACCCAGTACCAGAAAGAAATATCAAAGAGGAAAAGAGAGAGGACAAAAGAATAAGTATTATAAGGAACAAATAAGATAAAAAAAAAGAAGAAAAAAAAATAGAAGCTACAATTCAAAATTACTCTTACGGGCGATTGCTAGTATCCTCATTCCTCGCCCTCACGTAGTCGTAACATCTTTATAGTGCCTTCAATACGGCGTGTATGCAAATGCACAACATTGGCGTAGGTATAGTTGCTTACACTCTATCTATTGAAGATTTGAAGGCAACCCGATCAAGCGTGCTGTTGACGGGGTTTAATATACTGGAGACTGTATCTGGGGTGCATTTTACCATTTGATCTTTAAAACTGTTGGAATTAAGTATTTTTTTTTCTCTCCCCCCCCCCACATATAAACGGATATTATTGCTATTTTATTCTTTCATTCACACTTTGAATGTTTTGAAGAATTTTATGACTCTTTGGTTTTAGATCTCATTTTCCTTTTTTGTTTTTGAAAAACATGATGGTGCAGTCAATAATTTATTTAAGCCATCTGCATTGTAAATATTTAGCATTGTGGAATGTGGGTGGCCTACTACACCCAAAATCTGAGGAGTTGACTGACATTTCTTATTTCATTGATTGAAGCAACAAATTAAAGAATGCGTGTCAATTTTTTAGATTTTAGAGCAGGTAGGCTTGCACTGCTCATCGCAATGAATTCAAGTATTTCAGGTAACATACTTGCGCCAAAATTTAAAGCATCGATTGGTATTTTTGAAGTAGTGGACTATACAAGGAAAGCACTTTTTTTTTTTTAAATTTGTCATTAAGTACTTATTATTACCTATTTAACAATGTCTGCCTCAGACACAAAAAGTTAAGAAGTTCCATAGAAAGCAAAACTTTATGATTAATTTCAAAGTTTCTTACCCTTTACAAAAATCAACCTGTAATAGAATTGAAGTGTATTTTTCATTGATGATTGCAGAGAAACTATTAGGACCGCATTATCACTATTTTGGAATTTATTCAACAGACATTTCCACAAATAATATTCACAAGATAGGAGTGGCGATCCTAAATAATCTTAACAATGTTAAGATTAAATAGGATCATTTGAGAAAAAAGCGTTTCTGAGCAATCTTAAAGACTTAAAGATTACAAAGAAACTTCTGATTAGAAGTAAAAATACACCTGAGATCCTTAAGAACTTTCAAAATAAAAGTTGAAAAGGACCTCCATTTGATGAGGAAAGATAGAATAGGAAAGAGAAAATAGGAAAACAAGAGAGAAAGAAAACAAAAAAAAAAAACAAAAATAAGAAGAAAAATAAAAGATAATTCAAAAACAAAAATAAGGTAAAAAGAAAATTATTCTGATTGCAGAAAATCATCAAGTTTTTGAGAGGGGGGGCTCAAGCAATTCTGTAAAGATGTTTTCCAGAGACAGTGCAGTTAATTTCTCTCGATGGTTAACATTTTTAGCTACAGTCAAGAAGCTTTTGGAACCTGGATTTCCCATTGTTCCCAGTTTGTAATGGGCTTAGAGAAGTGCAACCTTCAACGTCATCTAACAATGGAAATATTTCAACGGACAATTTTTGGGAAAACTGTCAGAAAAAACAATTCAACTGTTAGACTCAAGTCAAAAATTACACTGAGTCATCACTAAGTTTACCATCACAGAAAATTCGAAGCCTAATCCTACCTAATTGGTTCAGATCCAAAGCTTTTTGAGAGCGAAATCCCATCCTCCCTCTACACTCTGTGCGTAACAATCTTTATGAGTGAAACTTCATAAATCATTCAGCAAGATTTCACAATAAATTGCTTTATGATCAGAAAAGTAACTTTCATAAACACCGGTACGATTCAGAGAAAAATTTGAAAAAAATTTCATCAATTTGAGTATTAAAGTTGGTTGTTGATGTGAGCGGATCTAAGGCTGGTGTCAACTTATACCTTAGCATAAAAGGCATGAGAGAGGTCTCATTGTGACCAATGATGTTAAAATTGAAATCTCCAAGAATAATCACTCGAGGATGATCAGGAATAATTCTTTCCATCACATTTCTGAAAAAGGAAACAGGAGTGTTTGGAGGCTTGTAGCCAGAAACAATGAATGTATCTCCAACTTTAAATCTCATCACATCCATTTTATGATTTAAATCATCTTCACTGTTCACACTCACTTCAGAAACATTTAGATCATTTTTCGCTATAC
>VMOF01000045.1:0-37045 GCA_011764245.1 Trialeurodes vaporariorum
AATCAGCCCCAAAGTACGATAGTTGCTAAAACGAATCGATTATCTATAGTATTTTGCATTTGAAGTCGCGGAAGTAGAGGTCAGATTTTCGAAAAATTGAATCTTCCTCAAAAATACAAACTTTGAAGTACCACACTGGCAGAAAAAGTGCCTTAAATTTAAAAATTTGCACACTTTTTTGGGGCCCCCCCAAAGGCCCTAGAATAAGATTCTTTTGTCAGAATTTGACTTTTTAAACCTAAATTTTTTGCCCAAATGTCCGGTGCTTAGCATTGACTCGATCCCCCGTGCCCCCCCTCGCCCGTAAGGGTGATATCCCGGTGACCATTATTTTTTGGGGAAAGCGCTGAGGACTGCGATTCTATGCATCATTTTCAACACATGAGCCGATGCTGTTCGAGGTGACCGCTTCTCTCTCACATCCCCCACCCATGTTTTTGAATCGCTCGGCAGAGCGAATTCACCAGCAGCAAGCGATCAGGAGAGAGTCCCTCCTGCTCCTGGGTCTATCCGAGAAACCCGGGAAAAAAGGCGTTTGATGAAGCGTTGCAACTCCGATTCCATCGTGGCTTTTCCTGGCTGATGCCGTTGTTGTCTAGACTATTTCCCTTTTTCCCCCCTCGAACCCCTTTTGCCTTTCTACCCTTGAATCGTTAGACGGTATGGATTCAAAGGCTATGGCGATGTGAGATCTGGATCGACAGAGACCAGCAGAGACCCAAACTGCCGTGTCGTATTGAAGCGCCTCCGATACAGCTATCTCTCTGATGCCCATTTTCATAGGGACTGCCCCGACTGCCTCCCCTTCCCCTTCTCACAACCTCATCCACTGATTCTTGAATCAGCAACCTGCCCTGCTTCACTGAAGATAAGATATTGAAACAGACGCTGCTCAACGGCTCGGGCTCGCATTTTCCCCACTTCGTAAAATTGTGTAATCAGGAGGGGGGGGGGGAAATACTTTTTAACAGTTTTCCTAAAGGGAGAGAGAAAAAAATTAAAAAAGTTAAAAAAAAAAAAAATTGTGGGTGAATCGGCGCTTCACCTACCATGCCACGAGCCGCCAGCCGAAGTCACTGGTCACAATACTGCCGCATTATCAAAATGATTTAGACATGAGAGAAAAAAAGGTAGGTTGGTGTAGACTGAAAAGGAGTGAATCACCTTGTAAGATTTGAAAAAAAAAAAAACAAATAAAAAAAAAAAAAAAATTGGGCACGCTGGCGTATTTTTCCAATTCATAATGCTCATCCCCAATCATTCTGAACGAAAGTGTTTAGTGGTGCGGGGGCGAGGGCGAGGGGTAAAAAAGGGTAGCGCGAGGCACGGAGAAAGAATGAGAAAGAGGGAGGGAGAGGTAGAGAAAGGGATATAGAGAGAGAGAAAAGGAAAGGGAGGGGGAGACTGACTGACGAAGAGGGAAATAAAATGTGTAGAGAATTCGTCGTGCGGCGGCGCCTTTTTGATCGTATACATTCAAGTTTGGTGATGAATAGTTCTAGGGAAAAAGGTGGGTCCAGGCTTTCCTCCTCTCTTCTCCATCCTTTTAAAACCCTTGCGTTAGAAAAGGATAGAAAGAGGGGTGATAACGTAATTGTTGTTCTTTCTTTAGCACATATGTTCGTATGGTCAAAGAGGGAAGCAGACAAACCCTTTGAGTCAACCACTGGTTCAAGGGTGGAGAATTGTACCAAATTTTTGTTTTACGGTGTAAAAAAATATAAACTCGCCGGCCCGTGTGATTTTAGCAAAAACTACTGTGCACTTGAAAACCTATGAAACCAGTGCCTCTATGCCTGAAAAGGGGTTTTTTCGCACTATAAGACGAACTCTGCATTTTGGGCTCACCTCACCACAGAAGCTTCGGGGGTTTCTCGCTCTCGCGATCTTTTTTTTTTTCAGTAGCTCGAAATTTGGGGGAAATTATAAAAAAAAAAAGGAAAGTAGCACGGAAAAAAAATTGCAATAAAGATTTTTATGGTGATTTGCGGGAAAATTTTTTGCGTGAATCTAAAATTTTATAAGTCGTCAAAATCAGCCGCTTCCTTCACCGCGAAATTTACAAGAATTGGGGTTTAAATTTTACAAAACGCGTATTTATGCCTAAACTATACTCATCAAGCGGGAAAAAGTCGCAGGTCCGAACGGCGATAGCGATACAGAATCGAATCCATCCAGAGTCCAGACCAGACCCGGGGTTCTCGAGTCCCGACCTCCATACTTTGGCCATTCACTTAATTCGCCCCTTTTTCCCACCCAAAATTTTGGCTGCTAAAAACCATCGGTCTTTTGGGCAGAAGAAGGAAAAAGGGGGAAAAATCACTGTAACAACAAAAGAGAAGGCATGGAATAAAGGGCAAGATAGTGTGAGGGAGAGGGGAATGGTGTGTGTGGAGAGAGGGGAGGAGAGAGGAGAGGGAGGGGGAGAGGAGGGGAGAGAGAGAGGAGGAGGGGAAAAAGGAGAGTAAAAGGGGGGAAGGAGAGAGAAAAAGAAAGAAAAGTGAAAGTGGGGGGAGAAAGGGGAGAGAGGGGAAAGAGGGGACGGAGGGGGGAGAGGGGGAGAGAGAGAGAGGAGGGGGTGAGAGAGAGGGGGGAGAGAAGAGAGGAAAACGATTGAATAAGAGGACAAGAAGGACGCGGAGACGGGTTTTTGAGCATGAGAGTGAGGGATAGGGCCCGGAAGAACCTTTGTGGCGCTCAGGGGGGGGGGGGGGGGGTAAAGGACTGACTTTGAGCCTTGACATGGCATTGACTCCCTTTGAAAAATAAATGTTCTTGTAGAGTCGTAGGGGTAGTGAGAGTTCGGACAAGAAACGTAGGCTGCATTCCTGGAAAAAAAAAAACTCAGAGAACCTCAGAAAATCCTGAGGGCCCCCTCAGGATTTCTGAGGGCCTCTGAGGTTTCTGGGGGCACCCACAGAATCTTTGGGGGCGCCCCAGAATCTTTGAGGGCACCCACAGAATTTTTGAGGGCACCCACAGAGCACTTGAGGCGACCACAGAGCGCTTGTGGGCGACCACAGAGCGCTTGAGGGCGCCCTCAGAGCGCTTGAGGGCGACCTCAGAGCGCTTGAGGGCGACCACAGAGCGCCTTGAGGGTGACCGCAGAACGTTTGAGGGCGCCCACAGAGCATCCCGAATCTTTGGGGGGCCCCTTTAAAAACTTTAAAAATTTCTGATCAGAAATCTTCGAGGGTGAGTTTCAATCATTTTGAAGACGACCGGAACCAGTGGCGCCATTTTGGGGATGGCAAGGGAGAAAACTCCCCCCCCCCCCAAGGTTTTTCAATGTGGCCGAAAAATCAAGTCAAAGTTTTTTTTTTGAAGATGCACGGAAAAAAAAAAAAAAAAAGGTATCCAAATTTTTGTACCCCCCCCCCTCAAGGAAAATCTGAAATGGCGCCCCTGCCCGGAATAAAATTTTTCAGGAAAAACAAACTCGCACTCAGACTTTCGAATCTTAAATTTTTTAGAGGCTTTTTTCAATATAGTAACCGTCTTTTCGGCAACATTGTTTTTATCCATATCAGATGATTCCATGAAAAACGATCGATTGTTTACAATGTAAAAATAGAGGTAAAACATTTTTGCCATACATGGCACAAAGCCACCACGGGTTTAAGAAATTAAAAAAAAAAAAAAAAAAAAAAAAAAAAAAAAAAACAAGTTGGAACTTGCAACACTGGAACAGTGTTAGCAAAGAGAGCATGAGTGTCGGCCGTAAATCATTGTAAGTGTGGAGTTCCATATTGATAGTACAAAACTGCGACAAAGTCAATCGCAACGCTGCATTTGTGGGGTAAAAACAGTGATCGCTGTAAAAAAATTTGATAGGTCAAAGTGGGAATAAAAAATTTACTTATAGCGTGTTGAAACAGTTGTTCACGAGGCGAGGTGAATACTGTGGTTTTGAAAATCGATTTCGATAGTGATAGTTCTTTTAAAACCCGGAGACGCAATACCAATCCTAGCAAGCCGCAAAGTCTAGTTTAGTTATTGGGATTTTTTTAGTTTTCTCTCGCCTGAACCAAAGTCATCAGGAAGGAAATTCTTAATACCAACCCTAGCAAGCCGGAAAGTCTAGTCTAGTTTTTTGGGATTCTATAGAATTTTCCTCGCTTGAACCAAAGTCATCACGATGGAAATTCTTCGTCTTTATGGTTTCAGCTCTTTTTGTCTCAGTTTAAAAAAATGAATGTTAATATTGATCAAATGTCATCCGACACTCATCAAGGCCTTAAGGAACGTAATATGAACTTGAAAAAAGCTCATTCGATTTTTAAGGGAGCTTAAACGGCCCTGAGAGACGAAATTCGCGGATACAGAGTATCCACAGCTTGTTTCAATGTTCGATCTGACAAGACCGTGCGCCTTTGAAAAATCGATATCTCGATAGTGAATCGATGTATTGCAATTCGGTTTGCACCCGGGCAAAAACGCTTGCTTGTGATGACAACCTCGAAAATTTCAGATCCATCCGAGTTTATTTAATGACCTTACAGGACCTCTCGCGGGGCCCCAGTTAGACATTTCTTGTCAGAGTTACGCTGAAACGGGGAGTGTTTCCCCCCCCCCCCCCCCCCCCCCCCCCCCCCCAAAATGAATTTTTTTGGGTCGAAACTGCATTGGGCCCTCTCGGGACATCATTGGGGGCCCGAAAAGAAGCGGAACCGATATAATACGGCACACGACTGGTTCGTGAGAGACGAAATTCGCCTTTTTCCAGCCTCCAGCGCCCCTCTAAGGTCGATCTGACAAGACCGCGCGCCTTTGAAAAATCGATATCTCGAGAACGAATCGATGGATTGCGCACTGCGGTTTGGTTGGGCGGTAGCTTCAGCTTTTAGAAAATTCTTGAAAAAAATTCAGATCCATCCAAGTTTTTTAAAAGGATCTTATGGGACCCCCGCGGCCGCAGTTAGAATTGTACGTGAGACTTACGCTGGAGTTGGGGCCACGCCCCCCCCCCCCCCCCCCCCCCCCATATAGACTTTATCGGTCCGACATTTGTCAGGGCCCTTAATGAAATTCATGTGAACTCAAAAAAAATCACATATGACTTCTCACGGCGCATGCTAGGTCCCTGAGAGTCGAAATTCGCGGATTTTAGAGAATCTTAGATTTCTGACCCTATACCCGCGCGCCTTGAAAAATCGATATCTCGAGAGAAATCGATGTATCGCAATCCGGTTTGGACCCATCAAAAAGAGTAAGCTTACCGGTACTCGCCGTTAAAATTTTGGATCCATCTGATTTCATTTTGAGACCTTACTTGAGTTTCATGGACCCCAGTTTGGGAAATTTCTTTTTTTGGAGTTACGCTGGCAAGGGGGTCGCTCCCCCTCTTGGAAAACTGTGGAGGGGGGCCCCTTTTCGGGGCATACATTCTATTTTTCCCTTTTTTTTTTTTTTTTTTTTTTTTTTTTTTTTAATTTTTTATTTGTGTCTAATCTAAGTTGGGGGAGGAGGAGGAGAGTACCTGCAAGTCAAACCCGGGAATTTACTTTTGATAGTGGCTGCGGGTCGAGGGTGCGGATTGCGGACTTTTAACTTTTTGTGGGGTTTACAGGGTGGCCGTGTCTAAACTTATGAGAAAAGAAGGCAACCCCCAGACCGGAAGAACGTTCAATTTCTGGTTCAGAGACCATGGACAAAGACATGGGCACCCGCAAAACAATTGCCCGGAGGGGCAACTTTTTGAATGTCAATGGAAGGTCTAGGGGACACCACCTAGAGACGGGCAAGTCTAGAGAACCCCCCCCCCCCCACTTCCGCCAAAATAGAAAATAAATCAATTATCCTTCCAAATGGTAGAAATTTTAAGTGATTGTAGCAGTAGTTGTATCAAAAGTAATTCTATTTTTTACCCTGTTTGATATTTTGAAAAAAGTGACAGCATCAGATGATAGAAATAGTAAAAAGCGAAGTACAACTATTCCTTCTTTATTTTTATTGTCCTGATGAATTTTAAGAGTTAACCTATTTAAATTAACAAAACCAAAAATCTTGCCTATACATTCTCTAATCATGTAATTATCGACCAGAGGATTCTGAATTTTTTAAAGGGAAATTCGCAAAATTCTCGTTGCCAACGGTAGTTGCCAATGTAGACACGTTCATACTAGTAGATTTTAAAACTTCTTTCGGCGAGGGAGATGACGGGTGGGAAGGATGATGTCGTCTGAATCAGGAGGGGGGGGGGGTAAAAATCAGGGGGAGATCTAGATCTGGGGGGGGGGAGGAAACCTGAAACTGGGGGGCGAGCTGTATAGTGGCAAGGGGTGGTTGGGCACCACTGCTTAGGGGGGGGGGGGGGTACTTCCCGCCCTGCCCCCCCCCCTAAATTACGCCCATAATTAAAATTGTAAAGTAAACTAAGAATAAAATTTGTTAACTCTTACTCCTTTCGTTATTATTTGATCTTCGAATGTTCCCATTTTTTTTTTTTGTAAAGTTTTGATTTTTCTGAATTAGGGGGGGGGGCGCCGCGCCGCCCCTCGGGGAGCGCCCATTGACAGATAAGGGGGAAAGGTAAGTGTGGGAAAAACGCACGGGGAAACCGGCGTAGTGTGCCGCAAAAAAAAATACCAATGGCGGATCCAGAAAATTCTTTTAGGGGGGGGGGGGGCTTCACGCCTATGAATTTCAAATTTGCAGGGAGGAATTTATGGGATTTTTCTGTTGAAAAAAGGGGAAAGGGGTACCGTGAGTTTGGGGGGGGGTGCCTTTCCCGAATCCGCCGGATTACCATGTAACACTGGGCCCGATGACCGATGTCGCAAAAACCAGGTAGAAGACCCGTGGCGGGCGTGGCATCCGTGATGGCTGTGAAATTGGGGTGAAGTAGATGGACAACACATTCATTTCAATCTGCAAAAACGCGGCAAGCAAAATGTTGTAGGCGTAGGTGCAGTAGTTCGTGGGGAGGGCAAAGGGGACGGGAGGTCGTCGCAAAACCCTGGACGAAGATATAAATAAGGACTGCCGACGTTGTTAGTCCCGTTTTGCTCTCGACCCCAGCGCTCCAAGCAGCGGTCAGCTGAATACTCTTTCAAGTGAGCGATCCTGGCGATGTGTCCATGCTCAAAATGCTGTGTACTGCTAAAACCGTTGTGGAGTTGGTCTGTTATGGCATGGCTGTCAAATGTTGTCGGCGACCCAAGAGGATCAGATAACTCAGTACCTCAATGGAAGATCGAAAGCAAGGGAAATTCAGAATCAAATTTTGGGCAAGGTAACAGAAATCATCAGCAAATTAAAAAAGTCCCCCTGATCCTACTAATAAAACAAATGTCTATGTACTCTTTTTTGTTGATTCCGTTTTTAGGTTAACTGTGATGTATAGTATTTCAGTCCTTGATTAATCATTTTCGACAATTCAGGAATCTTTCAAGAAATACTCCAGACGTTTGTTTTTTGCGGATTTTGCTTCCTTTTTAAATTTGCTGATCATTTGTTCCCTTCGTTCAATCGTGATTCAAATTACCCAAACGGTATACATTTGCGGGAAGGCATGGGAAAAAAGGGAGCCGGAGCGGCCACCGCTGCAGCGGTTCGCTTTTAGTTGACCCTTACTGCTGCTTGGAGCGCTGCGGTCGCGCTCGAAAAAACCCCCTAAAAAGGTTTTAACACGGGCGGAGATAGGAAGTCGGCAGTCCTTTGTTATATCTTCGTCCATGGCTCGGAATGGTCTTAAAATTTTCCTTAGGATTTGTCTAGAACGCAACGTTCTTACATTTTTGAAAAGTTAACTCTAGCTCTCGCAATTAACGATTAAAGGCGGAAAAAAAAACATGGTTTCTGGACCCCGGAACAGTGGCGTTATCTAGCGGATGAGAATTTACTACAGGGCGTGAGGATTCACCTTAAAAAAGCAACGCCGATCGCGTTCCCCAAACGAACTCTTTTTGCGGACCGAAACATCAACAATAACAGGATTGGAAATTTGAAATCATCTAAATGCATTTTAAATCGCAGAATACACGAAACATGGACACAATCCTCTGATATAAAACCTCAAAATCCATACAGAAAATTTTGTTGAAGTTGATCCAAATTAGTAAAGTAATTTCATTCCCAAAAAAGGGTTTTAAACCCCAATCTTGGCCAAAAACTCCCCCCACAAAGAAAAAGCGACAAATTTGGGGGGACACCGGATTGGCGGAATCACATGGGTCAAACGGTCCTCGAGGACCCGTTCCGATACTGAAACCAAGCGATCCCCCGAGCGGACCCCCGAACCATCCCGTTCCTATAAGAAAAGCATTTTGCCCTTGTAGAAACGATTTCAATAGAGCATGACATCATGCTCTAAAAAAAAAAAAAAAAATTTTGGGTTTTTAGGTGCTGTCGCTAGCGCAAGCACCTTATTTTCAATGTTTTTTCTTGAGCATGTTCTTTAGGGCTATGGTCAGGAAAAAAACAAAAAAAATTTTTTTATCGGCTGGATCCATTTTTGGGAAAAGGGGGTAAAAATTCAGGATAAAAAAATTTTGGTTAAACCCAAAGCATTTAGCGAGAAATTCTCATATTATTAGATAACAATATTATTATTTTCTTTTTAAATCAATTAAAACCCACAGTTGTTAAAAATCTAAGAAATAATTTTTTAGGTTAATGTTATTGCACTGAACAAGTAATTTATGTACTAAAGTCAGGGCCCCTTTCTCATTAGAAGGTTAAAAAAAATTTTATTACAACAAACGAAATTTTTTTAAGTCCCCTTAAAAAACCTTAGCTGCAAAAAAAAAAATCTAGGTCCTCAAAAAAATCTGAGCGTAAATTTTAAAATAAGGGCTCCAAGGGGATCCTCAGAAAACTTGAGGGAATGCCCTCGAAAGTTTTTGAGGGCGCCCTCAGAGAATTGAGGGCACCCCCAATTTATTATATTGAGAAAATTTTCGCCCATCTGTGATCGCGGGCAGTGTAGCCCAGTGGTAAAGTGCTGGACCATCAATCGGGGGGTCGTGGGTTTGAACCCACCACGGGCAAAGTTTCTGTGCGGGCTCCAACTTCTTCGGCTCGACAAAAGGCGTAAATACATAGCCTTCGTGATAGGAGCAAGGATTTTTTACAGAAAACCCACTAGGTTTTCCCCAAAATTTTGTTTTTGTTACAAAGAAAATTGATGCCTGACCTCAAGACCTCAGGACCTCAGAAGTCTGAGGGTAATTGGAACATGAGGTCCTGTGGGCACCCTCATAGAAATCTTGAGGGCGACCTCAAGATTTCTGTGGGTGCCCTCAGAAATTCCTGAGGGTGCCCTCAGAAATCCTGTGGGCGCCCTCAGACCTCTGGTTCCATTACCCTCAGACATCTCTGAGGTCCTGAGGTTTTTTTTTACCAGGGTTGCCAATTTTCTGAAAAAAATCAGTTTTTCCCAAATCACCCGCCATGATCCAGCATGGCATGATCCTGTCCCTGTCTTCAGTCGCAGCAACTCTGGTAAGAGTATCAAAAAGCACCGTCGCATTGCTTACATAGAGAGATGGCAGCATGAATGATATTTATAGCTTCAATACTAATCTACAACGTCCAAGACATTCAGATAGTTTTCACTTGCCTCGTTTATGCGACAGATCTGAACCTGGGTTGAGTCAACCGAGTTGAGTTTCAACCTGGGTCCAACTCGGGTTAGCGCATAAACACCCCGCGTATTTGAACTCGAGTTCAAGGATTTCTTCTTCTTCTTCACTGTGTTTGGTTTACATTTTTGACTAAAATGGCGGCGATGCTTGGTGTGGTACGGACAAGTGCGACCGCATAAGACGCGTGCTTAACCTCGCTCGAATTGGTGACATCGATGCCGCGTGAACCCGGGTTCTGAACTCCGAGGTGTTTATGCGTGAAATCTCAACCCGAGTTCACCGACTCGACTCGGGTTGAATCGGGGTCGAGTCGAACCCGAGTTCAGCGAGATCCGAAGTGTTTATGTGAGCATCTAAACTCGGGTTCAGCTGAACTCGGGTTCTAGAACCCGGGTTGAGATGCTCGCATAAAACGAGGCTACTGCTTAGAGAAAAACAGTTGCGAGCTAAGTTGTGTTATTAAATTGAAAATTAATTTTTGAGGACGGACATCGATTCAAAGATGGATAGGGAAATTTCAAATCTTGGATTTGGCACCTTGCTCAAAGACCAGGAATTTGGAATTCTAGGAATAATTTTAGGTGTTAATTTACATCGAAATGGCATCGAAATCATTGAAATTGATGACTTTTTAAATTTCAGCCTAAACCGTTAAATAAATATATGAAATTTTTTTCTCTTCTTCTTTGTCATATTTCGTCTAAGTTTTCTTAGTTGTTGTCGAGTCTGATTTTTCTTCTTATAAACTTTCTGATAAGAAAAACGTTAATTTGTGAAACTGAAGTGGCTGCTGAATGAATTGTGGAAATCAGTCTTGGTTGTGAATAATTTCGAACAATCCCTGGAACTTTTTTCCAGTTGCCGTTCTTCAGCCAAATCTGAGGACACCTTAGTAATTCCAGCTTGGAAAATTTTAACTATTGTCTCTTTGTACTAGGCCTGTGCAATTTCCAGTTTTGTGCATTGAAGTTCGATTTCCGAAAAACATCGAAATTTTATCGATGCATCGGAACAAATTTTAACAAGTAAAAAAATGAGAAAACACTAGCTCCTTTTATGATTTTGAGTTGGATTTAAGAGGAGAAAACGATTCTTAGGTCTGTTTAAAGTCAACATATCGATAAATAACCAGTTTCGATGCATCAACTGACATCAACATTCGCATCGAATTCATTCGCATCGAATTCATTCGATGTCAGGAATCGATGCATCGAAAACATCGCACAAACCGACTTATACCTACTATTAAATCATGACTATTCCAGTGGATCAAGATAGCTAAAATAATTTGATAGAAAGATTGACGTCACGCCACGTCGCTGCTGTCACCTCATCGATGCTTTCCTTTAAATTCTTTATATTTATGAAACATCGGTCTTATCAAGACTGCAATTACAAACAACCCAACTATTACTGATTACAATATATAGTGAATGCGGTGCATCTGATTTGTGAAAACTCAGCCGTTCTATGAATATCTCTATGCATGGGATAGAACTCATTTTATAAAAAAAAAACAACTCAAAACTCACGAGGCACCTCAATGCCTAAACAGCAACAGACATTAATTCTAAAAAGGCAAAATTATTTGTTATTCAGTGAGAGGAGGGAAAAGTGAATCAAGAGGCTCAAATGATCTTACTTATATAATTTCCGACCGAAAATAACTGATTTCTTGGATTTTTTTCGTTTGTGCAACCGGAATGAATTGCTACATGTGGTAGGAGCCTTACATAAACAATTACTATATCGACTCTATAGCATTGTCATTGGTGAAGGACCTCTTCAGTCAATATTTCGAACGAAATGAGTAGGTAAAAGAGTATCAAACGTCATTCTGAACGTGGAGAAAAAGAGTCGAAAACGCCTTCAAAAAATCTGCTACGATCAAAACTGCAACACTCCGAACACACAATCAGTGAGTTGAACGGAAAAACACCTGTCTCACACGACGGAGTTTTGGTCACACTTCCTCGACATGCGTCTTGCTGAGACTTATGAGCAATGTGCGCAAAAAGACCTCTTTGTGAGTTCATCGGAAATATGAAGTGTCGTGAAAACGTTCGAGAGATCTCTAACTGCCAAGAACTTTGAATCGATTCGCAATCTCACGAGTTCTCAAAATGCTTGACATTTTTCCGAGAGGACATCGAGACGAGATTGAGAGGAGTAATTTCTTAGTGTAAAAGAGGATATTTTGAGAACGCTTCAAAAGCATTGTAACGAGGTCTCGATCAGACGAACTCAAACTCGTTCAAACGTCTCTCAGATTTGCTTGCTTGTGAGCGCCCTGCTTCGCGCATCTCACTGACGTCTCACTGAGATCGCGAAATAACGTTATTTAATGAAATCGGTGGGCTCCTCTCTCTGACATTAGCTTACGCTGCTCTTGAACATCAAAACCTTGCGAAAAATCGTGCTATTAGATGGCAGTGGACCGCAATATTTCCTCTCACTTTCGGCCACAACCCCGGGTTTCGCCATGAGATATCAGTAGTAGGTTACTTTTTCCTCTCAAAATACCGGACAAAGATAAGGAGTCGTTGAGATGTGTGAGAAGTAAAATTAAAAAATAAAGCTGTGAGAGGTGTTTGAGAGGTTAAATGAGAAAATCTCAGTGAGAGGAGAGATCTCACCGTGTTACCAGGGATATACTATATAGATACTGAATGAGGCCCTACCTTGGCGGGGAAAATGGACCTGCTAGGGGGTACAACAAAGGGAAGATTCGCCGGCCGTAGGCAGCGTGTTTTGCGATAGGCAAACATTCTCTCTCTCTCACTTCATGGAGAGAGAGAGAGAAAGACTCGGGTTTGCCTATGCGCAAAACAAGTTGCATACTTACAGGAATCGGGACCGTTTCATTCCCTAGCATTCGGTATCTATATAGTATATAATATCTTTGCGTCCAAAGACTTGTCGCGTCGCGCTTTACGCGCACTCTACAGGTTAAAGTCGGAAGATTAAAGTGCCGCTAGTGCAAACTTCCCTAACACGAGTGAGTTGGTGAGATCTTACGCAACCTGTTTGTTATGAAGTCCCGACACCATTGAGCTTCAATTAAGGTCCCTGTCACAGTATATACAACAGGGACTCAAGGTCAGAAAGATACACTCTAAAGACACAATACTGAACCGAATTCCTTTCATTATTAAAAAATAGAAAGGGAGAAAATTACATGGGACCAAATAAGTTAGGTCCCGAGCATTGAATGGAGCTGTTGCAAACTTTTGCTACAGGCTTATTGATAGTTGATTAAGGGGTAATACCTGTAAAAATAACGATTAGCGCACTAAAAAATCACGAAATCCACTCCTAAACTCACAAAATGCTTTTAAACGCGAGACCGTAATGGCGGCCGGAGGCCGCGGTTTCTTATGGCAATGTGTGCTTCTTCTTCTTCTTGTGTGGTGTTGCGAGACTACCTCCTGTAGATGGCGCTGATTGAAGATAGGGAAACCCAATGCAAACCGCGGCCTCCGGCCGCCATTACGGTCTCGCGTTTAAAAGCATTTTGTGAGTTTAGGAGTGGATTTCGTGATTTTTTAGTGCGCTAATCGTTATTTTATAGGTATTACCCCATGATCAACTATCAATAAGCCTGTAGCAAAAGTTTGCAACAGCTCCATTGCGTGCATCTTGCGTGCAGTTTCGACCAATCAGAGAGCTTACGCACGGTCATGTGACCGTGCGTAAGTTACGCTCGGGACCTAACATTATTTGGTCATGGTTTGTTGCGGTGGTCTCGTTCATATTACCCACTTATAAATGGAACTGCAACTGTCAGTCGATCAAGGCACTTTACTGCAGAAGGTGAGGATAGGAGCAACTATCAGGGGAATGGAGGAGGTTGCTCAAAATAAAATATAAATAATTATTAACGAAAAAAAAAAAAGAGAGAAAAGAAGTGCATTTGCTTGAGCACTGGAAGAGAGATGTAAAAATAAATGTTAAGTTTTTCTTCTCAAAACTCCTGAAATTTTCACCAAAAAACTTTTTCACAAAAAAAGTAGTCGAGCGGCCCAGTCAGAAAACGGCGTTCAATTTGGCTTCTTGGCAGGTTATTATTCTCTTTCGGCGTTCAAAGGTACTGATATGTTTCATTGAACGCCCAGTCAAAATTATTCTCCCCTCCCCCCTCTCGGTTCCTCCCGCTCTTCCCTCTAGAACTTGGTACAAGTAGTGCAGTTTCTTTGAAAGAAGTAATTCTCTTTCGGCGTACAAAGGTACTGATATATTTCATTGAACGCCCAGTCATGAATTTTCCCCTCCCTCTCTTTCTCTCTCTCGACCCCTCCATCCCCTTTTTATTTGGTGCTTCGTAAAAGATTCTACGCTGCATGTAAAGTGCATTCGCTCTCCAAGTATAAAAGCGAAAGAAAAAACGTAAGTAAAAAACTAACTAAAATAAAAATAAAAATTTCAAAATTACAGGAGGGGAAAAAAACTGGGCCGGTTGTTTTGTATTACCTGTCCGTAAAGGAAGAACTCTCACCTCTCTCCTTTCCCTTTCACTTCTTTCCTTTGAATCTTTCACTCCTCTCTCTCCCTCCCGCTCCCAGTCTCACACTGTTGTTTTTCCTGGGACCAAATCTTGTTAAATCCCGAGCGTTGCGACTTGCGTGCACTTGCGCGCGGTTTCGACCAATCAGAGAGCTTGGGACCTAACAAGATTTGGTCCCTGACCGATACATTACCCTTGTGGCAACATTTATTTTATTTATTACTGGCAACATTTATTACTCGGACCAGTTTTAAACCGTCTGCGGAGTTTTTGAAGTGCCTTCATTTGAGAAAGTATGCAATTTTAGATGCAGCGTAGAAATTTCTGTAAAAAGCACCGCAGTTAAAAAAGGTAGGGAAAGAAGACTGGTTGTGGGGGGGGGGGAGAAGAACAACCGGCCCAGTTTTTTTCCCCTCCTGTAATTTGAAATTTTTATTTTATTTTAGTTAGTTTTTTATTTACGTTTTTTCTTTCGTTTTTATACTTGGAGAGCGAATGCAACTTTACATGCAGCGTAGAATTTTTTACGAAGCACCAAAAAAAAAGGGGATGGAGGGGTCGAGAGAGAGAAAGAGAGGGAGGGGGAAAATTCATGACTGGGCGTTCAATGAAAATATCAGTACCTTTGTACGCCGAAAGAGAATTACTTTCTTTCAAAGAAACTGCACTACTTGTCCCAAGTTCTAGAGGGAAGAGCGGGGGGGAAACCCGAGAGGGGGAGGGGAGAAATAATTTTGACGGGGCGTTCAATGAAACATATCAGTCCCTTTGAACGCCAAAGAGAATAATAACCTGCCAAGAAGCAAAATTGAACGCCGTTTTCTGACTGGGCCGCTCGACTACTTTTTTTGTGAAAAAGTTTTTTGGTGAAATTTATACTATCAGAAAAAATTCAGATCAAGTGCTATGGTGACTTACAAAATCTTTATATCGAAATTTGATTTAGCTCATTCAACAACTAATAAGCTAACGATCGAACTGATATCCACAGATTAATTTTTCCTCAACGGTTCTCTTTTCATGAACGTTTAAAGCAATTGAATACAGTAAAAACACTCCATTTAAAACATCGTGGGTCAAGAACTAATCAAAAAAACCCAAATCTGATGAAATCGCCATTTTTGTAAACTTATTAGCTTTCAAATGAGCTAAATAAATCTCGATACAATTATTTTGTAAGTCATCATTACACTTGATCTGACTTTTCTCTGAAAGTAAGTAAGCGGCTTGCTCTTTGCCTAGGGAAATCGCAAGCTGATTGCGATTTGCCTGCGACATGTACACGATAAAAAAAAATGTAATTAAAAAGTAAACTCATAAAAAAATGGGATTGAATACATGCGCAGTAGTGAAAACTGGCGAAGAGATAAAACTGGATGAATAAGTGGGAAAATTAAAAGGGGAAAAGGGAATCATTCAGAAATAAGATGACAATAAGCGCTGTCTAGTGGTGGTGATTGAAGTAAAATTTTCAGAAAATAAATCGCGACAGATCTTCAATTTTTTTGCGATTTTGTCTTTTTTTTCCGAAGTTTTTGTGCCCCATAAAAACTTGTTTTGGAAAATTTTTCTTCTTTTGAAATTTTTTCATAAAAAATCATGGAAAGGTCGCGAATAAGTCGGGAAAAAAATTGCGAATATGTCACGAAAGAAATCGCGTTTTTTGCAATGGATAACCCTTCGATATATAAAAAAAAAATCGATGGCAAGTGAGACAGAGTTGTGCAAACGAATAATCAAAAAAAATGAAATGACTCCGGCAACACTGGAAAGGGGTTTTGCTACCTGAGTTAGGAAAGGGAAACACACTGAAGGTATAGGTCAATTGTCGAATAATTCAATTGACTCGGCGTTGCCGGACACACCGAATAATCTCCGATTGTTTTTTTGCCCGCAACTCTGAAGTAAACATTTTCCCGGGGGGAAATCGACGATTTTATGCGTTTTTGTCGAAATTTCTCGGACAAATTTGCAACTAAATTTAAATTTAATCGACGATTTTTCCCTGGATTTGCTAAAACGGATAGTGCAGTCGCTACCCCCCCCCCCCCCCCCCCCCCGAGAAGACAGCGTTTTTTAAGCGCCTTCAAATAGGCGGTTATGCATTAAGTGCAAAAAAACGACGAATGACGATTTTTTTCCGATTTCTGGAGTTTTTCAGTGATTGTGCTTTATGAGTGAGTGAAAATTCAGAGAGTCAGTAAGATCTACCAGTGGTGGCGCGTGCAATCGGGCAACGTTGCATTTCGACTATTTTATCTCTTGTAAAATATCGATGATCGTTTAAGATCTGAGACGTAACACCCACCAAGCACAGCTTGGCTGGCTGGTTGCCGAAGATTTCTGGAGGTGCTCGCTGATTTCCAACTTTGCAAACCCCGAAATGCTCGAGGTAAAAAGTTTTAAAATGAATTGAAAGTTTTTGTTATGATTGTAGTATTTTGTGCTTCTATGACCATCAAAAAATTTAGCTAAATGTTGCTATTTTAATCAAATACGTTTTATATTTGTTATTTTTTGCGTAATATGATTCGCGTGAGCCAAACGGCTTAGAAGGTATAGAAAAAAGGATTCAAACCTCATTCAGTCGAGGAACAAATTATTCAAAGATGTGAGATGCACTAGAATAAAGACTAGATCGACAAAAATAGTCTAGCTCACTAAGAGAATCCACGGATGGAGTGAAAATGATCGCTGAGACATCACTCAAATTCAGACATGATGCAATGTCCCAAAAATCCCGGGAGCCTTAAAAAAAGTGAAATCGATACAGCACAGTAGTTACAGGTGTCATCGGATCTATAATTGTTGATTGCACTTGATCAGATTTGAATAAAAGTTGCGTTTTCCCCCAATTTTGAGGACCCCTACTCGTATAAATACTCCCTCAACTCCGTTTAAATTCACTCTTCAACTACTTGCCTTTCAGAATTCGATTTTAAATTTTAAAAACATATATATTGAGGTTTAATCAGGTTTTTTTTTCGCGGCTAAAATCACTAAAATGAAAGTTTTCGTCGCTCTCTTTGCATTCGTTGCAGTTTGCAACGCAGCCGATCTGAGGCTCCGGCGTCATGCTGATATGCACCCATGGGCTGGTTCAGGACATCAGCACAGCGTTTCAGACTTTCTGCTGCGCCTCGTGGATCAAACCCATCGGAGCCAACTGCCCGAAACCACCACTACCAGAGAGGGAAACGATCGTTTTGGAACAGAAAAACCCTGGACCTTTCAACGTCAACTTCGGAGCTCAACCTGTAGTCATCGAACACAACTCCATCCCCAAATCAGATCGATTATTTTGAGAAGCCTACAGTCATCAACCACCAGAAAGACACCCGTTTAAAAATTTACAGTCAGACACCCGTGGTGGTTGATACCTTTGCCGCCCAACTGTCATTGAACAACAAGGACCCAACGTGATCCAAATCGAACAGGTAGCTCCAAGCGCCGGGGGTGCTGGAGGTGCTGGAGGAGCTGGAGGTGCTGGAGGTGCTGGAGGGGCGGGAGGTGCGGGAAGTGCAGGTATGGGAGGGGATCTGGATCTGGAATTGGAGGACATGGAGGTCACGGTCACCTCACCAAGGCTGACCACCAGGTCATTTGGAACCGCACCATGTGCTGCACCATTTCCCTGTGAAACCCGCCCCGGCCTTTAAAGTCCTCGTCATTTTTAAATTCACGAGAAAAGCAGGAACTGAAAGCTAAATTAATTTTTTTACATATTATGAAAAATGCCATATTATGACTACTGCTATTATACTGTTTTTTTTTCGAAACGAATAAATCCTTGTTCAATTTTTACCTATTTTTGTCAGTTTGCTTCATCCAAAATTGTCTCTATTAAGTAAATTTTTATAACAGGAGAACACATTTTTAGGAGTAAATTTCATAATAAGCAAAACAACCAGATAATTTATATCTCATCATGGTGTAAGTATATAGGGAAAGGTGGGAAATAAGCTAATAGTTTTGAAATTACTCTGAATGTTCACTCTCACACCATGATTGTAAACTTATTTTTTACAACGTTAAAACGCAACCATGAAATAGATCTTGCTCAATGCTGATTTATTATAATACCGTCAGCAAATTGGGGAAAAGAAAATGAAAATTTCCCGGGACAAATAATTCGTAATTTACGATAAAATAAAACCAAATACAAGGTCTTCTTTTTTTTTTATTACACACGATTTACCCCTGAGTGACGAGATACAATTTGGCATCTTCGGTGAGAAACTTCTCACAAATCTTGCTAAAGCTCTTTTTCATCTAGAGTTATAAAATAATTAATTCTTATAATTTTTATTTTCACGTAATTCATCATGATTATGAGAAGAAAGTGGGATGAAAGTAAAATGAACTTATTTCAACATATTCTTTCACTTAAAAATTTATTTGAAATATTTATTTTGCGAGGTAGGTGGTAATGTGGACTAAAGGTGGGCAATCTCTATAAAAGTGAAGTCCTATTATTGTGCGTGAGTTGTAGGAGTCAAAAATTTTTATTCTTGTTGTAAAAAGGGTCTTTGAAAGATTGAGTAGGTATCATGACTATCAAGTCCGAAAAAGCACCGATTAAAAAAAAAGAAACAAGTATCAACGTTATATACTGTATTAAAATTAGTTTTTAAAAAGAGAGTTTAAAAGTTGGAACTGCATTTATTCGTTTTTATAAATCGAAGGAGGTTTGAAGGTTACCGGGGTTTCCCAAAGGTGGAATGGCAATTTTTCCAATATCCAAACGTATGTCTAGTGATTAAAGTTGAAAATGGGTTCAAACCATTGTCGTTGGGTGCAATTTGGGAACGTTTTATTTCGTCCGTTTAAAACCATGCAAAAGGTCGAATTGGAAGGTGTTCATCGAACACCCAAATACTTCGATCTTTTTTATAGGTTTAAATTGACGAGCTACAACGTTGCCAAATTGTAGGCAACGCCACTGGTTCAAACTGAATCAAAGTTGTTGCTTGAATTTTCGAAAAAGAGAGTTATAATACGACGTTCAAAAACGATGTAAACTTGATTTTTAGAAAGTGCATGTACTTATGTATGTGGTTTGCCTGGTTTCTTTTGACCATTCCCCCCTTTACATGAAACAAATTTTTACCCGGTTCAAAGTTAAAAATGAATTTTTTAGGGTTTGTGAAGAAATTGTAGACAGAGCTTCCGTTTTTTGTATACGTTTTTTGAATGACACTTTTCACCTCACCGATGATTCCACCGGTCGAGAAAAGATTACACAGTCCGGTTCAGTTTATGGCTGTAATGCAAGAAAATACTCTGCTCTGTAATCTGTTTTCAATCTTTAAAATTTTTAAAATCCCCCCAAGATTTTTAAAATCAGTGACGACTCCGTCGTTTGAAAAAATATCACAGATCCGAGTATTTACATGCTTTAAATTTATAAACAGAACGGAATTGTGTAAGCTCCGTGGTTTCACCGGTGAATTGAAAAATGCAAAAAAATTTTCAAAACGGCAGCTCTATGATTGGAAGAGGGCCAGTAATCACTATCAATCTAACTAAACGAATTTTAGTGTTAAAAAAAGTTAAAGCTTGCATTGGTCACATGATTATATCAGAGTGCAAGTGATCACAGGGAATGTATCAAACAAATCAACTCATAAGTATTCCGACTTGAACATAGGCCCGCGGTATCATCACTAAAATGATTGTTTTAAAATTATGTTTAACGAATTTAGCCCCAAGATAGAAAATAAAGGCACACACGTAAAAATGTCGGAATATTGTTTAAGTCATCCCCCCCAACCCCCCCCCCTCTGAAAGAAGTCGTAATTCATGGCATGAATCCTTAAAGATTGAGAATGTGTGCCTATGTATAATAGATGGAATCTCGAATCTGAGGTGGCAGCCAGTGACAAATTTTTGAAAGCTTGTAAAATTTTTCCTTACGTTATAAAAACAAAAATAGTTCTTGTATAAATCCATCAATATCGGACCCTTCGAGTAAGCTGCTTTTTCTACATGTATATGCATGTCTATTTAATCTTTTGAAGGTGATTAGGACAAGTTTGGGGCCATTGAGGAAGGTGTAGACATGGCAAATACACCCCCTATAGTTTTTCCAAAAGGCTCGAGGGTATTTCATCCCATGGTTAGGTTAGGTTCAAATGCGCTTATAGGCATGATAACAAATGCAGGTATCTAATTCAGAAAAGTTTAGATAAAAACAAGAAAAAGGTAATAAAGAAAAAAAATTTTCGTTTGATTGAACAAGAATTTATTCGAGTCTTAAAAAAGACAGTAAAATGAGCGCATTCATAATAAAGTGCCAAAGTTTGGTAAAAATAACTACAGAAGCTTTTTACTTTCAGTTTCTGCTTTTTTCATTAAATCAAATTGAAAAATACTTTAATGACATGGTGCTGGTGCACATGGAGCTGGTTCCAAATGACCGGCGTGGTCAGCTACAATATGGTGACCTCCATGACCTCCATGTCCTCCATGCCCTCCATGACCACCGAATCCACCTCCAATGCCTCCGAATCCACCTGCGCCTCCGGCACCTCCAGCACCTCCAGCACCACCAGCACCACCACCCTCCAGCACCCCCTGCACCTCCGGCGCTTGGAGCTACCTGTTCGATTTGGATCAAGCTGGGTCCTTGTTGTTCATTGACAGCTGGGGCGGCAAAGGTGTCAACAACCACTGGAGTCTGGCTATAAATGTTTAAACGGGTGTCTTTCTGGTGGTTGATGACTGTAGGCTTCTCAAAATAATCGATCTGAGTTGGGACGGCGTTTTTTTCGATGACTTTGGGTTGAGCTCCGAAGTTGACGTTGAAAGGTCCGGGGATTTTCTGTTCCAAAACGATCGTTTCTCTCTCTGGTAGTGGTGGTTTCGGGCAGTTGGCTCCAACTGGGTTTGATCCACGGGGCGCAGCGGATAGTCTGAAGCGCTGCTGCTGATGCCCTGAACCAGCCCATGGGTGCGCATCAACATGACGCCGGAGTCTCAGATGGGCTGCGTTGCATACAGCAACGAATGCAAAGAGAGCGATGAAAACTTTCATTTTAGTGATTTAAGCCACGTTCAATGAAAGGAAAGCGGTGGAAGAGTGAATTCTAGACGGAACTGAGGGAGTTTATATATGCGTAGGCGTTCATAACGTTGGGGAGGCAGTGATCGCAATCTGTTCTGATCAACCGTAATCAAAAATAATCGATCAGATGTCAGCCGCAAATTATGTGCTCTATCAATTTCCCTTGTTTTGAAGAGTCTGGCATTTCAGCACGTTGTCTTACTTTGCGCCTTACGTTTTAGTAACGGCTGCATGAGCAATCATTTTATTATTCAGAGACTCTGCTAATGTCTAGGCTTTTTTGTTCGTCTTTGAAGAGTAATAAATCTTGTGTTTTAACGAAAAATTTACCGTAATTTTAAGATTTTTTAAAAAAAAAACGAGTGCAATATATTTAGAAAGAAATTGATTAGCACACCAGTGATGCAAGAAAATACCTTTGATCAGTAAAAATTTAATAAAATGTGTAGTGTTCAAAAAGAGCCTGCGAAATCGTCACATTTTCCCGATTCCCTTTTTTGCAATTTATCGATATCTACTCCATTTATAACTATTGAAAAGTATCGATTGTCGGAGGGTGCAATTGCACCCCCGAAAAATCGATACTTTTTTAGTTTCGTTTGCTGACGATGGTAAACCGGTTCGGTTTTTAGTGAAAGTAAATGAGCCAAATGCTTTGCCTTTTGACTAACACACTCCAATCACTTTACCATTGGTAATTCGATATTTTTGTCGAGAGAATTTTTTCGATGCCCTTTTTTGCGATTTTGTGTAGTTTTTGTATGAGTTTTGTTCTTAGCTTGTCTGCTTGTTTGTCTCTGTGTCCGTTCATTCGGTTATTCATTTATTTGTTTATTTGTGTGTTTGTTCGCTTGTTTGTTTGTTTGGCTAAATTTTTCAAAGAGCTGAACGATTGAACAAGATGAAATTGAAAAGATGTAAGATAAATGTCAGAAAGAAAAGGACATCTATAACAAAGGTACTTATATTTAACAGGTATACTCGACTCGCTTCCCGCGCCATCTTCAGTGGCTTGTAGTTCAAAATCATCAGCCAAGATGGCTGACAAAAGAAGAAAGCAAACCGACTCAATCCGCGGGCGACTCCGAGTTTCGCCGACCTCACTCGGAGTCACCCGAGTGAGAGTCGGTTTTTTTTCTTCTTTTGTCAGCCATCTTGGCTGATGATTTTGAACTGCGCGCCACTGAAGATAACGCGGGAAGTGAGTCGAGCATACCTGTTAAATATAAGGACCTTGATCTATGACTATCCAAAGTTACAAGATTTGATGTTTTTTTTAAAAAATTTTTCACAATCGTGAAGTAACGCCTGTGTGGGGTCTTACTAATTTCACCTAACTACATGTATAAGGATGCATTAAAGTTATAATCGTGTAATCACCGAGTATAAATGCAAATGTTAAGTTTTCAAAGTCACTCAACCTCGAGTTTTTTGCAAGAGACGTAGTATAATTATGTTTGAATGCAACACCGCAGCCTTCACAGCAAAGTTTCATTGGTAAAAATCGTAATATTGCCTTTGAAGATATTAGACATTATCAAATTTTCTTTGCAGCTATGCCTATACTAGGTCGTACTCTGTGCTTCCCTTACGGCGATGTCACATGACCGATGGATAGTCGAAAAGCGTAAGCATTTCCATATGTTAAAATAAATTTGAGGAGATTCCATCAATTTAAATAGGTACTAGGCACATTTTTTCTGAAAACGGTAAGGACGAAAAGAAAATATAGAAGAAGACAATTTTCATCTTTTTCTGATTTAAGGTGATTCCAGGCGAAACTTTTCCAGATTTCAATCCGATGGACCACTAGTCGCTTTTCGGAAAAGTCATGTTTTTGGCGCTTTAAACTGAAACCATAGATAAAACGCAAAATCCAATAACGTCAGCACCTGCAAAAAAATTTTATGGATTTTTTGAGCCCAAAACGAGCAGAATTGGTTAAGAATTAAAGCCGTAAATTATGGAATTCGTTTCGCCATAAGCTTAGTGAGGTAGAGTGAGCGCGAGTGATGATGAGTCTATCTGCCTCACTCGCACTCATTGCGGCTTACGGGAAGTCTCGTATTGCATAATTTCCGGCTTTATTTTTGAGTGTTTCAGCCTGAAACTTCCAGGGTACCTTCCTGAAGTATGTTCGCAGGTGCTGACGTTCCTCAAATTTGTGTTTTTAGCGTGAATTCGTCAAATTAAGCAAAAAACTGTTGACTTTTTGAGCAGCGCGACGTGGTGTCCACATTTGGAATCATCTAAACCGAACTTTTTTTACTCTAATGTTCATTCGCACCTTTGCGTATAAAGCGGATTATTGCTATTGTATATATAGGCCCAAGTTTGGGTGAGAATGAAGGAAGTTAGGTGAGATTCATTCTACGTCGATACAGATAAAAAAAAAAAAAAAAAAAAGAGCTAACGCACAAAGGATATAGTTATAACTTCAATGCCTGTGCCTGATTATTGTGTTGTCATTGTATGTTTTTTTGATTGACGTGCATGCGTTAAAGTCTACGTTTGAATAAACCCCTCCGCACAAAAGCATCATCTATGCTCATTGCAACGAGTTAATAACCGAGTGTTCAAATTAAACGAATGCGCTCGCAAACATGGCACAGGATTGTAGCAAGGCAGTGGTGCCAGAAGTCACGCATAGTAAAAACCTGCTGCAAGTAACCACTATAATATTCTTTGTAAGACAAATCTATAGTGAATCTAGCATTTATTTTTGTTATAAAGTTGGCAACTTTGATTGGTGAATTGATTATAACGAGCAGCTTTTTTTGTTAAGTCTGTTGTAGGAAACCGGTGACGTGGTGACTCGATCATGCATTTAAAAAGTTCAGAAATAATTTATCGGCGTAGAGACGATGCGCTTTTGTCAAACGCACGTCCACAGCTGTGGGGATTTTAAAATCGTTTGTAAAAATGCGCCAGAAACAAGATTGATTTGGTTCAGTATTAAAAAAAAGTTCGAATACATACTGATGTATATTCATTTGCCCGGAAATGTTTTAACTCAAGACTTTCATCCCTTCGTGACAGAGGAGGCATAAAAGTTAGTCGCTGGATAAGGGGCCAATAAAATATATGATAAGATTTCAAGAGCAACTTTGTGAAATCGATAACATTGATTGTGAACATCTACACGCTGCAGTATCATAAACACATATATCGATGCATTATCAGTAAAAACTATCCATTATAAACTTATTTATGTGTAAATTGATAATTTATTGATCTAAACAATAGTGGCGTGGCATGTAATCTGACAATGCTGCATTTTGTTCATTTGAATTAACGAAAAGAAAATTTCGAAGCATTAACCTTTTCCTGAGTGAATGAAAGGTCGACCTTTTGCATGGATTTGAATGGATGAAATGCATTAATCCTAGATTATACGGTACATACTTTACCAATATCTATACAGAATGGAGCTCTTGCAAACTTTTGCAATAGGGGATTGAAGAGTGGTTTCTTGCATAGAAACCTGTAAAAATGACTATGAGTACACGAAAAAATCACGAAATTCACTCTCAGAATCGGGTTTAATGGCGGAGAGACGCAGGTATCATGGGAGATTCCAAACTAAATTGAGACATATCTCTGTGTTTTCATAGAGAAAGTGACATAAGTAATAGACAGGAATTTCCCATGATACCTTCGTCGAACCGCCATTGCCATCTTGCCGTTATAGTAGTTATGTGAGTTTATTACTGAATTTTAGACTTTTTTAGTGTAATTTTCGTTATTTTTGCTGGTCTTTACATGAGATTAGACTATTTATTTGCTTACAGCAAAAGTTTGCAAGAGCCCCATTATCAAACTCACCCCCCCCCCTTTCTCCAAAACCAGTGATATATTATTTTATTCTGAAATCAATATACGAGGGGTGTTCAATAAATAAGGCACTTTTGTCTATAAAACGAGAACGAATCAACGAAAAATCACGAACGAGGTGGCAAATTAAAGCAAATTCAATATTCTTTCAACTTACAACCTTATATTTTGTCATAGTCACCGTTTACAGTGACGCATGTCTGCAGACGTTGAATCCATTTTTGCATTCCGTTGAAAAAAAAAAAAAAAAAAAAATTCTACGGTTGTGATCTGATCTACGAGTATTTGGCAACCTCACATCTCCGAGACTCGAAAAACGGAGATACTGATAACATAAGCGTCTCAACCAGCCGATCAAGCGTTGACCTAAAGGTTGTCATCTAAAAGTTTCATCAGTATCAGGTCAGTACCCTAGTTGTGACATCATGAGTGAAAATTCAAAAAAGCTGAATCAGCTCAAAAAATCATGTCGACCATTTTTTGGGATGCAAACGGGGTCATTCTCAAGGCATATCCGGAAAAAGGGCATACTGTCAACTTTCCAAGATACTGCGATACTGTGCGAAATCTGAAAACTCGCATCCGAAGAATTCGACCGGACAGGACAGCTTTCCTGTTGCATCATGACAATGCGCAAGACCACATTGGAGTGCAGAAACAAAAATGACGCTGGATCGGCTGAATTTTCAAGTGGTGCCCCCCCTTCCCCCCTACAGTCCAGACTTAGCTCCGAGTGATTTTTGGCTTTTCCCAAAGCTCGAGGAAGCCTTGAAGGGTAAACAGTTTAGCTCTGATGATGATGTGCAGACCGCTGTGAGCGAATGGATCAGATCACAACCGCAGGAGTTTTTTTTCAACGGAATGCAAAAATGGATTCAACGTCTGCAGACATGCGTCACTGTAAACGGTGACTATGACAAAATATAAGTTTGTAAGTTGAAAGAGTATTAAATTTGCTTTAATTTGCCACCTTGTTCGTTATTTTTCGTTGATTCGTTCTCGTTTTATAGACAAAATCGCCTTATTTATTGAACACCCCTCGTACTAGAACTTTCCATCTGTTTGTTTAAGAATCCCAAATTAGAATGAAAATTCCCAGAAACTTTGAGTTTTTGTAACAGAAACGTCGTATTTTGCGAACTTTTTGGAACTTTCTATCGACATTTCAGTAAAAGCTACAGAAGTTGTGGAACGTCAATTTGAGAGTAATAAGCTTTGGATAACGCATATATGACCTTCATCTTGAAAGTTTTAATAAGAATATTTTATTATCAGGTTCGAATCTTTACGTATCAGGTTCGAAGTTGGCAGCGGTTTAGATTTCGGTTTCACCACTTCATCACCGGAACCTCCGAATCTCTCAACCTCACGAATTGGGTACGAGAAGAGTTTGGAACGGCGAGATCTTAAAAGTCACGAGGCCCACATTCGCACCCGACTTTGATGATAAAATTTGCTCGGAATTATTTTTAAACATAAAATTCACAAATTAATCGCAATGCTAGCTAGCGATTCACAGGACTATTATCAGCTTTCTGACGAGCTTTAGTTTTTCAAATTTGGCTAAAGCGTTGCGGAGATATCGTGGATTTTCCCCACCAGTCTCTCCTTCAAACGTGCCCACCTTTTCGCGCGCTACAGAAGACTGCGAGTTTTGACAGGCGATGCGTTTACCTCCGGATCAGACATCTCAATAACACCTAGATGCATGTTGTTTACTGAATAGACTACTCATCTACTGATAAAATGATCCAATTTGTATCGATCTTCAAAATTTCGGTCAGTACTGAAAGTGCAATCATCATGAATTGAAGCTGGATTAACAGCTTGCGTCAAAACCTGGTTCAGGAGTATGAGGAAAGAATTTTACGACGACTGTATACAGAAATTGTTGCACCGATATGAAAAATTCAAGAATCTAGCGATTAACTGTGTCAAGAAATGAGGTGAGATGCCTCACAACAAGGTTAAAACTTGTTTCAATAAAATAATAGCTCTATTTTTAATTTTTCAAAGTCTGAACTCATGTTTTCTGTGAAGCTCCGCAGCGCGTAAAAAGGTAGGCACGTTTGAAGGAGAGACGAGTGTGGAAAATCCACGATATCTCTGCAACGCGTAAATCAAATGTGAAAAACTGTAGCTCGTTAAAAAGCTGAGAGTACGTACATTCCTACGCTGGGTTTTTTTTTTCTAACATTAATAGTTTCTGAGAAAAAAAAATAGGTAAACTTACTTTAAAATCCACCCTCGTAGAAAAGAGTTGATTCCAAGAGGTTCAAATGAGGCGTTTATGGGCAAGAATAACGTATCATTTCTGCCATTTAAAATACAGATGTTGGAGAAGTGTCACTGTTCCACCTGTATCGCCTCAAACTGGACCACCAAACAATCGATACTTTTGCATAGGATTACGTTGGGGGGGGGGAGGACAGTCTTGTTCACAGGCCGGCACTAATCGACAAGTTTCCGTTCAGCGATTCAGCTGAAAGCATGGGTCTCATTCACTCAGAATTGGTTATTATTGATGTACGGGGCAATTCGGAGGCACTATGATCGACTAAATGAAATCAAAAGGTAAGAATGTCGCTGGATACTTAGCGTATTTTATTTCCTACTCGAAGTTACTTACGAAGGTTTGAATAATAGATGCAGCCCCTTCTCATAAGCAGGCGAGCGGAGCACGGCGCCATAGAGTGAGTAAGCGCGGAAATGGTTTTTTGAAAAGGGTGAAAATATACGGGAAAACGCGCGCGATGCGATGGTGGACTGGTGGTGCGGGAATTGGTGTTGGTGCTGTCGGCTGTGCACCGAAGCTCCTCTTTCGTTAGTTGGTGAATGGTGAGGTGAATTACTCATCGCATTTTATACCACCTACCTTGATACTCCTTGCCATTTTACCGCTGTTGCAAAACATACACATTGTATACTTGTAGTGTGTATACTTTAGGCAGCATATCGATACCGAGTATTCTCTAGGTAGGAGAACCAAAACTTTAAGAAGGAGAACCAAAGATTTAGGCAGATTGCCCAAAGACTTTGGTTCTTATGGCTAAAAGAGTGCTGAGTGCTCGGTATCGATATTGTTCCTACTCACTTTGGTCTTTGTGCCTAATGTGTTTTCTCAATTATACAGCGGCGGCTCGTGCAATGTGGCAACAATGGATTTCCTCCATTTAAAACTGTGTAAAATAATCGATTACTTGGTGAGGCGCAGCGCCTCACCTAGTATCGATCTTTTTGCACACGTTTAAATGGCAAAAGTGCGCGGTTGCCGGATTGCACGAGCCGCCACTGCAATTATATGTATAATTTCACAGAAGCAGGGCTTTTTTCTGACATCGAAAAATGTCATAGAAATTGTATCATAAAAACGTCTAAAGCTACAAAATGATTGGGAATGTCAAGGAACGTCAAGGAACGTCACCATACGGAACAATGAGTTGATAGCACATGGAAAAATGGCGTTGTCAGTGAAAAGTTTCTACGTTGCGTAAGAACGGAGATGTATAACCATTCAAAGTTTGCTTAGTATGACTTAATCGTGCTACTAACGATTCAACCTTAATTAATTGTATTTGTGCACCATGCCGCCAATTTTACTGTCTGAGGGAACCAAGTCTGCCGCAACGGTGGCGCTGCAATAGCAATACTCGGCGAACGCAGTGGCATAGCGTGCAATTTGGCAACGTTTCAGTTCCTTCGTTTAAATCCATGAAGGAGATCGAACTATTGAGTGTTCGGTGAACATCTTTTGCATTTATTACTTGTATATACGCATGGTGCAAACTGTTTATTGACATTTCCGCGTTTTTTCGTGAAATTCTCCTCAAGAATAAATCATTAAAGTCTAATTTTGAAATGTATTCATCGTTCAAATGGTCCGTGTATCAAAATACTTGAAGTAATGTATAGCATGGTTTCAAAGCTCCTTACACTCAACAAGTAAAGAACTTATAGTCGACTCTTACCATCTTAGATTGAAAGAAAGATTCGAGCTTCACGGTGCAAAATCAACCATTTTCTCTACATGATTACTTTAGTAAATCTCCGCTCGTTCACTACCTTTTTAAATAGGTAAATGAATGTTCATACCCCACGGAGTTTAATTTGCATAGGTATACAATTAATTGAGGGCACTCTCCGAAACATTATTAAACAATAAGGTCAACTATTTAGAGATTATTTCGTTGCCAAATCACTGCCGTCTCGAACGCTCAAATTGAGCAGATGTATTATACCTAGTTAATAGTTTCTACTTCGCAGTGTTGAATTTGCCTATGCAATTAATTGAGGGCTCTCTCCCAGAATTTTTTTTTTTTTTTTCAGTAAGGGTCTAGAATGAATTGATTACTTCGTCTAAATTGCACTAGATCTTTCACTCACATTTTTCTGAGAGGGTGGTTCAATTTGACTAAGTTTTGGTGTTTTTTCTGCATATACCAATAGTGGAAGGCGCTTGAAGAAATATTAAGTTGTAAAAGTCGACAATTTAGAGGCTTTTTCATGAAAATCATCATATTCCAGGGCTTCATTGGGAGCAGGAGCCGCGGTTAGATCTGAATTTTATGTTCTGCTCGGCAGAATATTGTGGAAATACTAAAACGAGTTACAATTAATCATTCAGATACTGAATCCAAAGGCTCTTGCACCAACAGAACTTGATTTCAAAGATTCGGTTCCAAGCGATTACGTTGGGAGCTCCTGAGGAGCACGGCCTGCACGGCTCCCAAAAAGTATTTCAGAAAAAAACGAATAAGTTGATTGATATCTAGGTAAATCATAAAGCACTGAAAGTAAAGGTAAAAGGAGGAACAAAAGTCTACATTTCTATGTCGCACTGTACAGTGCACCGTCGTAGCCGACATAAAAAACTTTTTGTTTCCGACCTTCTCTGCTTTTAAGATTTTGTGAAGTTCGGTTCTCTTGGTACGAATGCTCCGCTGTTTTGCTTGACCCCTCTCCTTCAAATACCTTTAATGTGTAACATTATATCCGTTATTTTCAAAATTATTAGGAGGACATTTTTCAGTTTTAAAGAAAAACAAAAATATACAGATGTGAAGCGTTCTGACAAAGGGACCCTCCACCGGAAATCATTAATAACAGTTTAGTTTCCGGTCAGAGCCTACTTTAAATTTTGTCTTGCGATATCTCGACCGCAAAAAAAGGTATTGACTTCCGGTTTGCGCTAAAATGCTTGTTTTTTTTTTTTTTTTGGTTTTTTGGTTTCTGTATGTTTTTAAAAACGGCTTTCGAATAATTGATGTGGCTCACGGTAGGAGCAATTTTTTACAGGGTCGAAAAATGGTCAAAATCGAATATCGATTTTTGATACATCGAATGATATAAAAAAAAACTGTATAGAAATTTTGATTGCGCCAAAATGTACAACTTGATATGCCTTTTCGAATGAGGTATTACAAGATAGGGGTTGCCATTTGATAATTTTGAGAAATGGGAGTTTTCCCGCCAAAAAAGTTAAGGTGCCTAAAAGTTGACTTTTGATTTATTTGATTCTGAATTCGTATTTTTTTCTTGAAAGTGCTCATCAAGTAGAGCATTTTGCATGTCCAGTTTTTTTTGTTTTACGACTCTTTTTGTAGGAGTTATGAATTTTCGAAAATTGGTCCTAAATCGAACTTCGACCTTCGATACCTCAAACACGTAAAAAGATGTAAACTTCCAGCTGAAGTTAAAATACTTAAGATTTTACGTTTTTTCAAGTGAGGTATCACAAGGTAGGGGTTTCCATTTGAAAATTCCAAGATTCAGAGGATGCCCTCCTAAAAACCCCCCAAAAACCAAATTTTGGTTATGTGACACTGTGACAGTATTATTTAATTAAAACTTCCAGTCCAAATTACCATAAAATAAATTTTTCCCGATTTTTTCATGGCCACCCGTTTAAGGAAACCAAAAAAGAGCAGGTTACGTGAAACACCCTGTATATATGCTTCGTTTAGAATCATGCAATTCCCCACCCTGGTAAAAAAAAACCTCAGGACCTCAGAGATGTCTGAGGGTAATTGGAACAAGAGGTCCTGAGGGCACCCACAGGATTTCTGAGGGCACCCTCAGGAATTTCTGTGGGCACCCACAGGAATTTTTGAGGGCACCCTCAGGAATCTCTGAGGGCACCCTCAGGAATTTCTGAGGGCACCCACAGAAATCTTGAGGTCGCCCTCAAGATTTCTGAGGGTGCCCTCAGGACCTCATGTTCCAATTACCCTCAGACTTCTGAGGTCCTGAGGTCCTGAGGTAAGGCCATCAAGTATTTCTGTGTAACTAAAAAACTAAATTTAGGAAAGCCTAGTCGAGTTATCTTTAGAATTTCTTGTTCCTATCACGTAGGCTGTGTACTTTTCACTTTTTGTCTAGCCGGAGAAGTTAGAGTCCGCACAGAAACTTTGCCCGTGGTGCGGTTCGAACCCACGACCTCCCGATTGATGGTCCAGCACTTTACCACTAGGCTACACTGCCCGCGATGACAGAGGGGCGAGAATTTCTCAATATAATAATGTTGCGGTTGCCCTCAGGATTCTCTGAGGGCGCCCTCAGAAACTTTGAGGGCATTTTCTCAAGATTTCTGAGGATGCCCTTGGAGCCCTTATTTTCAAATTACGCTCAGACTTTTTTGAGGGCCTAGATATTTTCTTTGCAGCTAACGTTTTTATAATGGGACTTAGAAAAATTCCGTTTGTTATTGATAATTTAATTTGTTTTAACCTTCTAATGAGTAAGGGCCCTGACTTTAGTACATAAATTACTTGTTCAGTGCAATAACATTAACCTAAAAAATTATTTATTAGATTTTTAACAACTATAGGTTTTAATTGATTTAAAAAGAAAATAATAATAATATGTATGTATATCTAATAATATGAGAATTTCTCGCTCAATGCATTGGTTTAATCAGGAATTTGTTTGATCTTGGACTTTTAACCCTCTTTGTGCCAAAATGGATCCAGCCGATGAAAAAATTTTTTTTTGGGTTTTTTTCTGACCTATAGACTATAGGCCCAAAAGAACATGCTCAAGCAAAAACATTAAAAAAAACCCATAGATTTTTTTTTTTTTTTATTATTATTATTATTATTATTATTAATTTCTTAACCAGTGATGGCTTTGTGCCATGTGTGGCAAAAATGTTTTACCTCCATTTGAATACAAGGTAAGCAATCGATTGTTTTTCATGGAATCATATGATTTGGGATAAAAACATGTTGCCGAAATGCACGAGTTACTATATTGAAAATAACCTCTAAAACATTTAAGATTCGAAAGTCTGACTGCGAGTTTGTTGTCCTGTAAAAATGTTATTCCGGTCAGGGGCGCCATTTCAGATTTTCCTTGGGGGGGGGGAGGCCCTCCAAAAATTTGGATGACCCTTTTTTTTTTTTTGCCGTGCATCTTCAAAAAAAAATCTTTGACTTGATTTTTCGGCCACGTTGAAAATCCTTGGGGGGGGGGGGGGGGGGGGGGGGGGAATTGCCCCCCTGCCATCTCCCAAATGGCGCCACTGGTTCCGGTCGTCTTCAAAATGATTGAAGCTCACCCTCGAAGATTTCAGATCAGAATTTCTAAAGTTGTAAGGGCCCCTCAAAAGATTCGGGATGCTCTGTGGGCGCCCTCAAGCGTTCTGCGGTCACCCTCAAGGCGCTTTGTGGTCGCCTTTAAGCGCTCTGTGGTCGCCCACAAGCGCTCTGTGGTCGCCCTCAAGCGGTCTGTGGTCGCCCTCAAGCGCTCTGTGGTCGCCCTCAAGCGCTCTGTGGGTGCCCTCAAAGATTCTGTGGGCGCCCTCAAAGATTCTGTGGGCGCCCTCAAAGATTCTGTGGGTGCCCTCAGAAAACCTCAGAAGCCCTCAGAAATCCTGAGGGTGCCCTCAGGATTTTCTGAGGTTCTCTGAGGTTTTTTTTTACCAGGGCAACCGTCGAACTAGTTTCATATACTTTTTCTGCTATGGCTTATCTCTCAAACACGTTAGAGAAAACTATACGCCATAGACAGGGACTGTAGGAATCTACAGTAAAATTTTTAGTTTTATTTTATCAACATCAAAATTTTGATTTTTGTATCAACATATTACCACTTGTGAAAAAAAAAATGTCACCAAAAGTCCCAAATTTTCTAACCTTTGGAATGACCCAAAAAGTTCACACAAAAAATTTTCCGGATGCCTTCAATAATGCTCACAAACGTAAGGTTAATTTGTGCAGCCGTTCTCGAGCTAAATTATACTGAACATTTTGGAGGAAAATAATTAATGGGCCAAAAATATGCAGAACATATAGCTCCTCACAGTCCGTGTCGCATCCCCAAAGTATCGCTTTAAAACTCGTCGAAAGGAAGCGAGATTGCTATTTTCCTGCCCTTCCTAGAAAAAATTATACATCTGATCATTTGTTTTTATCTATTTATCTATTTATTTATATCATTATGTATTTATCTATTTATCTATTTTTTTTTGCTAGTGCACCTTGATTTTACCGCTTCCTATAAAGAACCACTTTAGGAACGATACCCACAATCCACATCCCCCCCCCCCAGTACGGCCCTACTAATAAGCAATAAGTATACTGCATGCATCATGAATTTCCGAGAGAACAAAAAAAAATCATTAATAACAGCAGATAAATTTTAAAATAGGGTCCAGGCACTCCTCTCTGGAATTCATGTTAACTTACAAAAGAGATTCGGAGGATGAACATTTGAATCCTCAGGAAAGGTACGAGAAAGAGAATACAAAAAGACAAAACTATGCCACGTGCATTCAACGTAATTTTTTTTCGTCCATATTTCAAACAAACAAATAATAATTATTTTTACGTTGCAATGTTCGAAAAACTAATGATGACTCACAATACCAGCGTGCGATTGAATCCTTCAAAGACACATTATTCACTCCCCTAGCCGTGAAAACCGGCAACATTACACAGCACTGAGTACAGATAAACCGAGTAACGCAACCCATTATGTCACACTTAAGTGATTTTCATAGCTCATACCGAGCTTCAAGACATGTTGAAGCCACTCGCTCGCCATACCACCCTCCCCAATTCCCATCCCCCGTCCCCCGCCCCCCCCCGTCCCTCCGTCCCCAATCCCACCCAACCCCTCTCCTTCACAACTCTTTACTCAAGCTAGAATCCATCGTTTTTCCAAACCCTTTCCTCTCCACCACTCCTCTCTCCCCATGATGAAACCTCCATGCTCATCTGAGGTGTACCAACCCTGCCTCTGGCTTGTCGTAGTGTCACTTTCGTGTCGTCAATTTCAAGTCGTTCTCCTCTCTCTCTCTCTCTCTCTTTCTCGAGTGGGAGAGAGAAAGAGATAGAGAGAACCAATTCTTCCTTCATAATTACTTACTCTTTTCTCTGGAAAAGTACGATTATTCTCTTTCACTAAGTGATTCTTCCCGTTAGGTTACATATCCTGGAACACGTGGCCTAGTTCTACATACGCGCGCGTGTATGATACACAAGCATTACTGCACCAATTTGCAGTCCATTAAGTGGTATATGTACTAGTTTCTGGCGAATGGCTCTTAATGACAGTAAAAGGCAGTGCGCGAGGGATTGTGTACTTTCGCCGCTTTCTTCCTCGTTAAAAGGCGAATCCTCGCCGCTAAGTTTCGATCGCGTCCATCAGAGCACAGGCACCTCCTTCGGGCCTCTTCCCCCTCAAATATACAGCATCGCAACCAGAAAACTTGTATCCTGGGGAGGAGGGGGGGGGGGGCTTGAAAATTGCCAAAAAGGACGTGGCACACTGGCTTTATAAAAAATGGCTTCCTGCAGCGTTTTGATATTGTTTTGTCTAATATTAAAAGTTATACTATGAGGGTTCCCTCTGCACCATCTCAATGGTATGATACGTTTCTGAGGAAACTCGCTGACCGCGACTAATTTGACCAATGGGACAATTTAAGAGCCACACCACCTATCAACGTCGAATGCTCGAAAACTGTCCATTTCCTTGCCTCCGCAGTCGTGCGCATATAGATGAGTAAACAGAGCTGAAAACAGTAGCCGTGTTTTGCTTTGTCAACGCGATGACGATTTTGGTTATTTTTTTTACGAAATTACCTATGTTTTGGCGTATTTTAATTCTGTTTGCACGCTCAAAATTTGCTCACTTTGGTTCAGTTTTCGGACCACTTTGAGATTTTTAGTCATTTAAATGGTAAGTTTCGGCGTTTGATAGTCATCTCGGTTGACCATCACCTGAGGTGCCCAACCGTGATGACCATCAAACGCCGAAACTTGCAGCCATCGAAAATGACTAAAAAGCTCATAGTATGGTCCAAAACCATAATCAAAGTGAGTGCATTTTGAGCGTGCAAACATCAGAATTAAATACGCCAAAACATACTGTCGTTAAAAAAAAATAAAATAAAATAAAAGCCAAAATCGCTATCACGATGACAAACCATACGGCTATAATAATAATAAGGTAATCAAAAATTGACGAGACAGGCAGAGTTGGGCAAAAAATTATTCGGAGATTATTCGGTGAGACGCAGGCAACGCCGAGTCAATCGAATTATTCGACGAATAATTCTACAATGGACCTATACCTTATCCGTGTGTTTCCCTTTCCTCAGCTTAGGTAGCAAACCCAGTTTTCAGTGTTGCCGGAGTCACTTCGTTATTTCTGATCATTCGGTTGCCCAACTCTGGAGACAGGGTATAGGGAAGGGAAATAAGTTACGTACAGAATGTGTGTAAGTGTGCACTGAGCCTTAGAAGGCGCGTGACATCAATGAACGAGAATATCGCATAATGAATAGGAATGGGGCAGCAAGAAGGGTCTACTATAGAGAGGTAAGGCAGAGCTGCCGATTTGCGTAGATTTAATGACATTTTTAAATTCACCGATGATTCCACCGGTTAAGAAAAGATTACATAGTTAAATTCAGTGTGTGACTGTAATGCACGAACATACTCTAATCTGTAATCTTTTATCGGTTTCTTTAATCGGTGGAAACGCTGTTAATTACTTGAAATATACCGGTTGAGAAAAGATATAAGACGCTAGTATTTTCGTGCATTACAGTCATACAGTGAACTAAACTCTCTAATCTTTTCTCAACCGGAGGAATCATCGGTGAATTTCAAACTGCCATTAAATCTACGCAAATCGGCAGCTCTGAGGTAAGGTGAAGGGACAGTTTTCGAGTATTGATATCGACGCTGAAGGGTGATTTTGAAAGATAGATACCCTTCAATATCTACGATGTGCTCACGATAGCTTAGGAGTCATCGGTGAACTTCCACAGAGATGTGAGGGTTTATATTGTAATTACATATCGAAAGATTAACCAACCATAAGAATAATTATGTTTATTGACCTCAGTTCCGTATCAACTCTTCAGCTATAAAAACAGTATTATGTCATACATAATCTGGCGCAATGTTGTATTTCTTCGCGACTTAAACCTATGTAAAATATCGATTCAAGGGACTGCACACTGCACAGTGCAGCCTCAATAGTTTGATCCTTTCTCAAGAGTTTAAATGGACGAAATATACGACGTTGCCAAAGAGCATAAGAAACCTCTGATTGAAAAGCAGCGTCGCGCGATAACATTCAGATTCAAAGCGAAAAGACGGAGCAAAAGACGAGGAAGTAAGAAGGGTGTTCTGCACCTACAAGTGCACTTAGAAGAGAAGGAAGACTGGGGTTGGTTATACTCGTATCACGCATGCGTATCATACGCGGATGCGGTATAAAGATGAAAAAGACAAACAAATAAGTGCCCATGATAGGGAGCTCGGCACGGGCGGATACAGGGAATTGTCTTTCTCTCTCTCCTCCCATTTGAAAACGTGCGTTAGAAAAGGACAGAAGAGGGGGCCAAAGTCACGTGATGGCTCCCTCTCCTGTCCTTTTCTAACACATAAGTTCAAATGGAGGAAGAGAGAGAAAGACAATTCCCTGTATCCGCCCATGGAGCTCGGTAAAACAAGTGAGTTCATATTATTGTCTTTTTCTAAAGGTTGATCTGTTCTTTGTGAGTCTAGTCTAGTGTCTCTCTTCGCTAGTTCTTTTCCC
>VMOF01000046.1:0-14986 GCA_011764245.1 Trialeurodes vaporariorum
AAAATATCATTTTCCAGTAACTCTCATCTAAATAATTTTTGTGTCGAAATTTTTATTTTCAGGTAAGAAGAAGTCAATTTGGGAGAGTCCCCGCAGTTAATCTTTCTGAATTGCCAAATTAGTCTCTTATAGACAAAAATTAAATAAAAATATAGTAGTAAAAGAAATAGTAGTAATTAAAAAATTTAGATATAACTACGGCTGCGGCCCCCATAAGCCCTGATCGGGGTCATCAGGTCGTCGACAAGAGTGTCCTCATCATCGGGGGTTTAAAATCTGTGAAATTTCCCTTGGTCGCTTCAATTTTTTGTAGAAATCGCATGTTTGTTGTGTTCTGTAGTTGTAGGTGTAGTGGGCGTGAGTTTATTGATTTTGATGATGTCCTCTAATTTTGCTTCAGCAGGTTTCTTTTCGAAAATTCATTTTTGAGCACTAAATTTAAATTTTTAAAGAGCTATCTCTCTCTTTTGATTGTCACAGTTTTTTAAATTTTTTTTTGTGAATATTTGGGTGACGATGGTAGAATTTTTTTTGTAACTTACTATTGTAACTGTAAACCCTATTAGTCGTCATAAATTTCGCGTTCACACAGGGAGAAGCACATAAAAAAAAGGACATTTTTGGGAATCTAATTTTTTTGGGCGAATCCTGTAAAATATCTTGAATTCATTATGGAAAGGAGAGATACAGACAGCTCTATGAAAGCAGACTTGAATCTTTAGGGCGGAGATACGAGAGAGGGAACAAAATTATCACAGACATTCTTGTATTTCTTTAAATTCAGGTTTTACCTCCGCTGTTAAGTACTATGAAAACCCTAACATATGGATGGAATGAATTTTGCGCCCCCAACTCTGACCGAGATGAAAGAGGTTTATTCAAAAAGGCCGTTTTTGTGACCCCCTCGAATCGTGGATGTTTAAAAATTTCAGGGGTGTTAGAGCTCGTCGTGGTGAGCCTCAATCGGGGTTTTGGGAAATTTTCTGTAGCCCCCGGAAAGCGGTGTTGTCAAACTTCAAAAGTGACTCCGTTTTTGGGTCATAACTCTTCAACGAATGAAGATATTGACCCGTGATTTTATTTTAAAACCCTAGGGAAAAAAAAATTAAACTCATTTTTATGTCTAACATATAGGTTATCAAAGATTTTTACCCAAGTTATGGCAATTTTTTTGTTTTTTGAGACCCTTTAAAAAAATTTCGCGTTTTTAAAAAAATTTAAAAAAAATGCGCTCCTAAGGATTAGTATAAACATTAAAAGCAAAGAAAAAAAACTAGCTATTATGCCCTTTTGAATGGCGCAAACTGCAATCTGGGAAAATTATGTGCCTTTGAGCTACAGCCACTCAAAGATGCCCCGACAGGGGGTCCCACAGCGGGCTATCTCAAAGAACTCAATTCGATTTCGGTTTTTCCTGAATTTTTCAGATTTTTTTGCTCCGTGCAAGACTCATACAAAAAGTGTGAACTCATTTCTCGTACACCCTGTATGTATGTATAGGGTAGAAGATCGGGAGACTATCAATGTAAGAAAGGTATCCCGGACCTACCATGCCAGGCCTTTTTTCGGCTGCAATTCAATATGAAAAACTTGAATTACACCTACGTAATTTGACATGAAAAATTCAAATTCCGGGTTTCATACCCCTGAAAATTTTGGGGGGGGGGGATTTATTGGACCCGCCTACACTTTAAAGGTAATTACACCCCCCATAAAAGCAAAATAAATTCAAAAATTCAGTTAAAGTGGTGCTTCTAATCCTATAACCCAAGTAGAAAAAATGAACCAAAAAAGGGAACAAATACGGACGAAAAACTGGAGAAACCCCTTTGGGGAAAACCCAAGTTAAAACTCCCGTAAGTACTCACGTTTTTTGCAAAACGGAACTTTTACGGGAGATTTTACGGCACTAAACGGAACCTTTGCCGCAAAACTGCCGTAAAGCAAAAGAGACTTATTTTACCCGGGTATACTATACGTTGGAAAAACTTACGTTTAGCTATACTGTTTTAGGGGAGTAATACCACAGCTTTACTAGGATAAATTAAAAGAAATTTACCCCCGCTTGAATCGGTTATGAGATTTTGGCACACAATACATTGATTTAAATGGGAATTCCCCGTAGTGACGTCACTACACCCACGGGTTTTTACAACTTTTTTTTGGGGGTTCATTTTTTTCGACTTTCGCTACTCAGAGATGGTTATTAGACACTGGAATGCACAGAGTTACATAGAATGGATACATGAAACGAAAATTTGATACTTTTCATCAGGGGTATTTTTGGGCGAAGAGTTCAAATTTGATAGTTCCAGCTAGGAGCCCCTGTCACTCTAAGAGGCGGAGGGTCGGGCTCCGGAAGTGCGATGGATGCCATCGTGTTTTTTGGCCCTGCAGGCTGATTCTGCTCGTTTGGACGGGGCGAGACGAGACGAAATAGCAAGAATCGAGTAATCCCATTGGTTTAAATGGCGTCACGTGACAGATTTAAAGTCATTCAACCAACGGGTTTAAAAAGTCATTCTTTTCAAATCCATGACTCTTATTTACCCTTGAATGACTTTAATCTTCACGTGACACCATTTAAATCGATGTGATTACTCGATTCTTGCTATCTCGTGTCGTCTCGTCCAAACGAGCAGAATCAGCCTGCTGGTAGACCGTGATAGGCGATAAGTAATTTTTATTTAGGGTTTTTTTTGATGACTTGATGGGATAACTCGGCATTTTAAATGCTTGATTTGGCAACTCGCAACGAAATTAGCAAAACGGAGTTGATATCTAAGCATAGTGAATGGTGAGTGCCGAGCAATCGAAATAAAGTCTATTCCTTCAGAGAGTTACCACGTCACGCTGCGCCACGATGCCAGAGAGTGAGTGCATGGCAAAGGCAAAATCGATACGACCACATGAAAGGTAGCGCTACACTTAATGGCATGTCAAGTGTTTAGTCGTTTAAAATTTCATGTTCCATTTTCTTCTCCCCCCTCCCTTTTATTATTCGCTCGCTCGCTCTCTTTTCTTACTATTTTACTTTTTTATTAAGGTTGGTCAGTTCGTCGACCCAGATGTGGGTGAAATACAGGCCGCGCCATCTACGATCTGTGGATAGAAATATGAGCTATTCAGGGCTATCGTGACAGCATACAATTGGAAAAAAAAATCGACCGTTAAAGAAAATTGAATAACGAATGTCGATATAGTTAAAGATTGGTCGAAAATATTAATTTCACAGCTGAGCCTTTCAGATACCAAGCCAGCACAAAATCGTCTACTTCCATCCGTTTCACGTGGTTTTAATTCGTTACATTAAATGTGAGAGGGAGGGGGTAAAACAATGGAACGACTTGGAATAAAGGTAAATTTAAAATAATACATCGTTGAGTGCCTTCAACAGGTGATGTTGGCAAAATCATCAAGTATAGTGAAGTAGGAAAGCTTATCTATTCGCTTTATGCATGGTGTTTAAAAAGAAAGTTTCCACACTGCGATGATTTCAGCAACGGCTGCAGATATGGAAAAGTGGCTCGACACATGTTTAATATTCCCATTTTGTGGGGGGTCGCTTTCTATCCAACCCCCCCCCCCCCCGGAGACCGCAAGGGAGGGAGGCACACCCCAAACAAAAAATCAAACTTTTCTTGTGTATGGAAGTCGCATCACTCGTTCACCAGTGAAACATTTTGGGGCTAACACTGTTGGGAGCTGGCCGCGAGATAATAATCGATGTCATGTCGTCAATTTTGTCCCTTTTCAATTTTAAACCCGGGGTTAGAACGACTTTAAATACTTCCCTCATCAATGTCTGTATCGATCATAGGAGATTTTTCCAGCTCGATAACACTATGCAACAGCCATTTTGTCCACGGGTTGAGACCTATTTTTTCTGACTCCTAGTGACCAAAGAAGTCAGAAAATGGCCATGAAAGTGCCGGGAAAATGTGTATGCGCCCAGGACGCCGCCATTTTGAAAAATCAGAAATTCAGCCGACTTGCCGTCGGTTTTTTGAGGCTAGCGTCCTTAATTTTTACTCAAATTAAAAAAATGTGCACATAAAATGAAAGAACATAAAATTTCCTACAAGATGAGATACCTCAATTTCTTTTTCAATCAGCAAAAGTATACAAAAACTGAAGGTTTTTAAATTATTTTTTTTAAAAAATCGAAAATTTTACGATTTTTTGGATGAATTTTAACTCATGCCGTCAAAAATAGAAATCATAGAAAAAAACAGATTGATGCATTGAAAAGAGCGTTAAAGTGGCTACAAGATGATGTACTACAAAAGTTTTTTGTGATTATTTTTTGCCACTTTTTAGCCATTAAAATGATTTTCCCCAAAATTCAGTTTTCTCCCTCTATGCTCCCTAATTTACAAACGGTATCGTTCAATAACGTCGATTTGGTTCCTCTCATGCACCCTCGAACGAAAATAATCCATTTTCCATCAAAAGTGACCGTGAATAATGGCGAAAATCGAGTTGAGAACGAGTTCTCCCCTTTATTCGTCATGAATTTCACCATGGGCGGCGCGTGGGGTCGAAATAAGGGAGGGCTAAAAAAATCATTTTTTTTTGTTTTTTGTTTTTTTTTTTGTTAAGTGTTAGCCCCGCATCCTCAAAAAAGTGTGGGGGGGCTATAGCCCCAATAGCCCTCTACACCACCTTGCTCTACACCCACTGCCTTGCTCACACTTTGATATAATGAAAAAAGACATTTTTATTTTTAAGATTTTGTTTACTTTTGCCCAATTGTAATTTGATTGTTCAGAAATTCTCAATTTCATTTGGTAGCCCTGAGGAAGGACCTTTTTGATAACACATATTTAAATTTTTATAAGATGCTTTAGTGAATTTGAAGCCTTGACTTGTACAGCAGGCTGAAGTCAAGCATCATTATGCGTGGCTTTTATAAAAGTAACTGCCAAGTGCCAGGTCTAAAGTTTAAGAAGGACAGGAACGGACACTGCATGTGCATAAGTAACGACAGACAGTGCAACAGCTCTTTTCAGAGCCACCTAAAACGGCTAAAAATTGGTGCGCCACTTTTTCAAATTCTCTTTATCCTCTCATTTTTAGACCAGTATGGACTCAGGAATCTCATCACTCTCCCAAATATAACCGCACTGGAATATACTGATACCCAACCCGATTAAAAACCGTTCTTCTCAGGGCCACCACTCATTTATTGTTCTCAGCACATCATTGATCCCATCTGCTCTATCCAGAGCAACTAATAACATGAATTTTTCTAAAACCAATATTGTTTTTCATTAATACCGGCTGAGTGTGAAATAAAACTTCAAAAAATATCTGCCTTTAACGGATGATTTTTTTTTTTTTTTTTAGCATGGGATATTTGAGAGGAGCTGCATGCATGCGTAGACACATTTAATGTAAATATGGGCATCAAATGTTATGAGCCAAGCTTTTTCCACCAATATTCACGGTCACTTTTGATGGAAAATGGATTGTTTTGGTCCGAGGGTGCATGAGAGGAACCAAATCGACGTTATTGAACGATACCGTTTGTAAATTAGGGAGCATAGAGGGAGAAAACTGAATTTTGGGGAAAATCATTTTAATGGCTAAAAAGTAGCAAAAAATAATCACAAAAAACTTTTGTAGTACATCATCTTGTAGCCACTTTAACGCTCTTTTTAATGCATCAATCTGTTTTTTTCTATGATTTCTATTTTTGACGGCATGAGTTAAAATTCATCCAAAAAATCGTAAAATTTTCGATTTTTTAAAAAAAATCATTTAAAAACCTTCAGTTTTTGTATACTTTTGCTGATTGAAAAAGAAATTGAGGTATCTCATCTTGTAGGAAATTTTATGTTCTTTCATTTTATGTGCACATTTTTTTAATTTGAGTAAAAATTAAGGACGCTAGCCTCAAAAAACCGACGGCAAGTCGGCTGAATTTCTGATTTTTCAAAATGGCGGCGTCCTGGGCGCATACACATTTTCCCGGCACTTTCATGGCCATTTTCTGACTTCTTTGGTCACTAGGAGTCAGAAAAAATAGGTCTCAACCCGTGGACAAACCAAAAGTCAAATTTTGTTGCATAGTGTAATTTGTTTTAATAGTGAATATATGAATACCAGCCAGAGTGCAGCCTCTGTTTTTCACACAGCCATATGGCATCAATGGTTGTATATACAGTTAGAGCGAGTTCTTTTGCGGTGTCATGGATAATCCGAAATGCTTTCCATCAGCTCTTTTAACTTGCCGCCTTGTACTTACAACCGCCGCCGTAGCAACTTTCGTAGTCTTTGGCTATGCCTGGCCGACAAAGCTACCCCTCTCTATTTCCAAAACAACATCAAAAACAAGGAACACTGGACGATGAGCCACGCAACGACGCGGCGGCGGCGCGCGCGTAATACAATTCGAGAGGGAAAGAAACTTTTAATTACCGAATGGGTTTTCTACTGTACCGACTTTCTAATTTGTTAGACCCCCGATAAAGTAAAATGGAGTCACTGACAGCCCCTCTCTCTTTCTCTCCCTCTCTCCCTCTCTCTCTCTCTCCCTCTCTCTCTTTCTCTCTTTCATAAATAAGAGAGAGAAAGAGAGAGAGTCTGGGTTGTTTAAGTATTTTGACATGAGTCGACGGCAGGGTTCACAGTTTTTCAATAAAATAGAATATAAAACCGAGATGTAATCTGATCAGATTGACGTTGAAGTAAAATAGTTTAGCTTGAAAATAATATGACACGATATTTCTTCGGACGCCTTCAATGCGTCGTATAGGCAATTCCAACTCCCCCGAGCACGAACAGTTAACTACGTTCCCTATTTAAACGGAGGAGTGGCGAACTTTTGAAGTAACCTGGGCCCTGGGGGGTGATCACGGAGGATCGGATCGTTTTGGTATCGTTATCGTTATCGTTATCGTTTACATGTAACCTTATGGGTGGCTCAACTGATCGAATCGTTTTGAGCCCTTTTGGGGGCCCAACTATGGGGCCTGGGAAGCTTTTTGGAACTTTTGCGGACGTCGCATGCTTAGCTGACGGGAAATTAGACAGTGGTTTCTGTAGCAGTGTGGCAAATTCCATGTCTTACAACTCTTGATCATTATATAGCGTTACTGATAAACATTCCAAACGATCAGTTGAAAGGTAAAGTTTATGGCTATGAGTTGTTCGTAGAAATGAGGTACAGATTTTATCCCAGGCTATTGAAATGCGCTATGGAGAAATTATTTTTCCTCTATGGTCCGCTCGATTTTTGTTTGACATCTAATCTCGGTCGATATAGCAGACACAGCGACCATATTTTTCTGAGCTTTATTGTCACAACACGAGAAATAACTGGGGCGGCCACAGATATTTTGATGACCGCGTTCCAACAGAAAAAAAAAAAAGAAAAAAAAAAAAAAAAAAAAAAAAAAAAAAAAAAAAAAAAAAAAAAAAAAAAAAAAAAAAAAAAAAAAAAGTACAGGTAACGAGCAAACTTTCAAACAGCGTGAAGGGGAGGGAGTATGGAGGAGGTGAAAGGGGGTGGGGGGCAGATATATTGTCCGACGGTAGCCTAGCTCGCACGTGTCTAGCTGCTCACCGCGCCCTTCCCGTCCAGGTTCATTCAGTGTCTGGTACGCGGAAGTAGGTATAGCGTTGCCAAATCTACATTAAAAGCAATTTACCTGTTTAGTGTGACGTTACGAAAAACAAATCCTCCATCTTACTCACTCTCGTGGGAGTTTTCCCAAAAGAAACAGGATCCAAATTTTCAAATGCCAATTCGTAGCAGTAAACAACAAGTTCTCTCTCACATTTTATTTCACCATCGGATTCCACGTACGTAAAATGTATATTAAATCATGATCTATGAGTCTTATAAGCTTACGTTTTGGTTAATTTAGTTGCCTGATTTGAAATAACCTCTGAGTTACAATTTTTCATTTTTTTGAAACCCTCGACTGAAATATGCGTGCAGAAAAATCAGAAAAATTCTGCAAAAAATTCTACAAAAAATTCTACAAAAAATTCTACAAAAAATTCTACAAAAAATTCTACAAAAAATTCTACAAAAAATTCTACAAAAAATTCTTCATAAAAAAATAATAATAATAATAAAAATACGTTATGGATATCTATGAAGGCTCCTGAGAAAACGGAACCTGAAGTTAATCTCTATTTGAAATTGTATCGTGAAAATAGGGACCGGTCACTGGATTCCTGCTACCTGAGTCTCAGGTAACGGCGAGAATCCTGAGACCCTTCACCCATGGATAAATCTTTGTTTCATTTTTCTCAACATCTATGGCAACGATGCAAAGTTCATGGATCGTAACAAATACATATCGCGCGTCACCCGTCCCTTTAGCGCAATTCATCAAAACAAGGGACCAAGGCAGGTCGATTCAACTCCAACTTCAACACAGCCCCCAGCTTATAATCCATTTGTTGTTATGGTTGACAATGTATGGGTCGTAAAACTATGTGTTGTTGTAGATGAGTGTTGTTCGGTTTCCTCGACACGTTTTCCCGCGCTGAAACGTCACTTCACTCAATGATTGTGCTGATCGCGCGCAGGCCAAGGGACATTTTTATGACTAATGACTCATGGGTTTGTCACCCACTGTGTGTGTGTGCGTGAGTTAATCATTTAGGGTGATTCCAGGCGAAACTTTCCCGGACTGCAATCCGCGGGATAAAGCACCACTAGTCACTTTGGAGAAAACTCGTGTCTTTGGCATTTTAAATTGAAAAGATAGAAAATACACAAAGTCGAAGAACGTCAGCACCTGTGTAATTTTTTTATGGATTTGTTTGGACAAATATTTCTTGAGCACGGGCGAACAGCCCGAGGCAGTGCTCGTGCGCCATTAGTTATGCGGCCAGTTCGTCAAAATAGGGAAAGAAAAAAAAAATCGCTGCAAAGCCCACACCGCATGAGCATGCGCCGGCGAAATGCTCAAATTTAGTGTGGACCCGGCTTTAGACTGTTTTCGAGTAAATTATGAAACAGTTTTATTCTGTATTACTATACATGGAAAAACTATGATGAATCTAAACGGACTTGATCGTTGTCGATTTCATACATATTTATGCGATAACGCAGCCAAAATCAAAGGGTCAGAGAAGATACTTGATCTCAGTAGGTGTCATAAGTATTTCAACTATGAATATTAAGAGCATTTTTTTTTCTGATTTACTGATTTGTATGACTGCATTGAAAATAATAGTATCCATGCATAATCTTCTCGGTGAAATGTTGCAGTGAATTTCTGGAGCTTTAGAAACCTATGGAAAAGAATCTATCTTTCAATAGTCTTAATGAAACCCCCCAAGGATCAATATTTTTACGAATATTCAAATTGAAGAGAAACAATAACAGTTTGTTCTTGAGCCACCACTAGCTTCTGTAGGATCGAAAGTGCATTGGAGACGCGCCAAAGATGCTCAAGACGGGAATCGCGTGTAAAATTTTATTCCTTACATTTTTTAGGAAGACAATCCTCTCACCTCGCTCCTGTAGCTTTCAGCCTGACGTTATTGTTACTCTGTTGACTGCCTCCAACAATAGACAGACACAAAATGAGGAAAATAAATATAATCAACGTCTGGAACCGTCATTCCATTAGCCCCCTCCCATTCTCTCTCCTTTACCTCCAAAGCTGTCTCAAAACAACTTTCGCTTTCGTCTGAATTTATCTGAAAATGAATAGGTAATTGGATAGTTTCTGATGGTTGTAAGAATGAACGTCTATTGAATTGCCGAACCCAAAATAATCATGATCAACTATACTAATTTCATAATTTTCACGGAGCTTTACTGTTTCCAAGACAGGGATCAGGGATCAACAATCAACATGTCTAACCGACCCAACACGTCTCTCGAAAGAAGGGCCCATAGCCAGATCATCACAAACCAGTTTGATGTAATGTAAGGGCCTGCAAGTATAGCTTTGAAAAAGCCATTGCTGAAGTATTTTGTAATTTGAATTCAAGTGAGGCCTTCTCCCTCCAGTCCCCTGCTTGACACCATATTCTTTCTCTAATTCCACACTGAAAAAAAAAAATCAGCTAAATTTAACTAATTTCAACTTAAAAGTATGGACACCACTTAAAACTGTTAGTTTGAATATTTGAATTAGTAAAATTAACTCCGTGCCATGTTCATTATCATGGCACGGAGTTAATTTTACTAATTCAAATAGTCAAACTAACAGTTTCAAGTGGTGTCCATACTTTTAAGTTGAAATTAGTTAAATTTAGCTGATTTTTTTTTCAGTGCAATGTTTTTTTCCCACGCAACACATGAGTTATTCCTATCCCTTAGACAAATCGGGATTTGGCAATTCTTTATTACTTCACTATCCGTTTTTATACTATTAAATGATAAAGTATGCAAATCAATACTGTTAATTTGGTCTACCTTCTACCAAATAACATGACGCATGGCGCAGCTTTGAAAATACGAGAACTTTAGGTCTGGCATATTTTTCAGATCAATTTTCCATTTTCCAGAGTCTTGTAAAATGTCTAGCATCTATGTCAGTCATTTTAAAATTAATCACTTTTATTTCCTCCCGGCTTCTAAGTTGACTAAAATGGGGCTCTTGCAAACTTTTGCTATTGGGGATTGAAGAGTTGATTTTTGCATGAAAACCTGTAAAAATGACGCTGATTACACTAAAATCACAAAATTCACTCTCAGAATCGGGCTTAATGGCGAAGAGACGCAGGTCGCAGGTATCGTGGGAGATTCCTATCTAAATTGAGACATATCTTTGTGTTTCCGTAGAGACATTTAGGATAGACACTAGACAGGAATCTCCCATGATACCTGCGTTGAGCCGCCATTACAAACTTGCCGTTACAGCAGTTATGTGAGTTATATCAGTGCGTAACGAGTTTAGCTGGATCTCACGTTACTTTGGAGTTTTGATAAATTGGTGCCCTATACCTGCAAATAGAGACGAAGTAATGCGATTTTTCTTATCTTTCTTTCTTCTCTTTTTCCTCTCAAAGGATTGAAATTGCCCTTTGCATTATATACCCAGCTTAAAAAAGATGAGCTAGCTGATTCACAAAATAGAGAAAAATTGCAGCTGTGCAAGGTAATCCTCTAACCATGCAGAGCTCTGCCGAAGACAGAAAGTTAGGGGTTTAATAAAAAAGGGGATATTCCCTATATATACAGTATTGGAAAAATATTGTATATCTATATATAACTTACTGGTCTTTACAACCAACATGCTAAGAACATGATAAGGAACCTATTGGAAAGGAGAAGAAAAAGATCAACAATCTTTTGAGAACATTTTTTTGAGAGGGTCCTTTCCCACCAATGAGTGAGTGATGGACGGACATCGCGGAGAATTAAATTGAAGGCTTTGTGTCCAATATATGTCCGGGGTTTGGACCGGAGAAGAGAGAAAAAAACCGGGGATCGAAGGACTAGTCATGCAACAGTGTTGTCAAATTTCGGGAGTATATTTAATTTTGAATCTTTTTTTAATTTGTGAAAACATGTTTTAACCTTGCTAGAATCTACTTCGTCCTCCCGGCCTGCCGGGAGGCATTTTTCTTTTGTGATCAATTTCATGTTATTTTTTGTATTTAGAAGAAGATGGAGCAATGATAGGTGATGATTAAAAAGGTTTTCGCCAAACGCTTTGTCAAACACTTATCTATATACGTTTTATGAATTTTTCCTATGATATGCCTTTCGCGGATCCTCGAAGGGCCACGGTCCACAGTTTGGGTGCCGCAGGTTTAATCTATATTATCTTGTTGATCCTGAAAGCCTTAGTCGTGAAATCAGGCATTGAAAAGCACTTTGAGGACGCAAAATAATTGCAAAAAAGTTGCATAAATTTCTGGAATTCCGAGCCAACATTTTAGTTAAAAAATGCGCTTATGAGGAAAATACATTGAATCGAAGTTGGTTTGGAACCAGAGGTCCTCAAACGGCAATCGGTACTATGAAACAATCAGTGGCGTAGCGTGCAATGAGGCAACGTAAACCCATGTAAAAGGTCGAATACGAAGGTGTTCACCGAAAACCCTATTTATAGTTCGATCTTTTTCATTGGTTCAAATGGACAAACTGCATCGTTGCAAAATAGCAAGCTATATGCCAATGGAAACAATAGTAAACACAACAACAGTCGGCTCAACTCAACTAAAACAGACTATTGTACTCCAAACCCCACTCCTCCCTTATCTGGAGCCTAGCTCGTGCCGATAAACTCTTAGATTACCTCGTAAGTCGTAACATTGTCCACCAAATATTTCCAAATTCTGAGTCACTGTGCGGCGGCAGGGCGAATAAATACCCATATAGCTCTTACGGTGGCCAACGCATTCGACGATGTGTTGTGATGTTCGGTTCACTAGTTTTCAGTTCGATTAGCCGGTCTCGTAGACATTCGTACGGCAGACGCGTATGCGAGTAAGGCATAAGGCTCAAGGATCAAGGCGTAGGACGCAAAACACAGCGCACAGGATGGACGACGGACAAGGATGTGATCCTGAAGAGCTTGAAAAATGAATTGTGAACGAGTGGCAAATATATCTAAGTCATCTTTGCGTCGCGTCGCCGGAGAAAAATCCCCGCATTCCCCACCCCCTCCTCTCAGCACTCTCTAGCATCTAACGCTTTTCAAGTCGCGTACCTACCCGAGAAAGCGCTCCGCACAGGTTAAATTGGTAGACGTTTCAAACCCCAAATGGTGACATTTCAATCGCAAAACTTTGCCTTTCATGATGTCGGTTAAATCAGGAAATCTGGAAATGTTTAAAATCTAAGGTTCAGGAAAGTAAATTTTATGCCAAAAAAATTAAGAATACTAACTACATACAAATAATTAAATGAAATTAATTCAAATTTCATTGCGTTGAATTTACGCTCAGACACATAAAAGCCACACATACACAAAAACATCAACATTTCATTTTAGATCCCCCAACCAACTTCAAAATAATGTGGAAAACTTTTCTAAAAAAGAAAAAGCACGCAACATATTTATAATGGTTTTTTTTTACATTTTTTTAAATGTTGCTGCGACAATTCATAAAATAATTTTAACAACTTTTTAATAAGAAAAACTACCCAGTATATTCTAAAAATATTTTAACAATAATTTTTTTTCAAATTGCACAAATATATTTGCTTGACAAGACTCACAAAACACACTTTTAAAATTATTTTAGAAAAAGACAAATTAGCCTACCTAACCTAACCTTAAAAATCTCAACACGTCACAAGTTGGCGGGACATTTTTCGACGTACGAGTGTAGAAAAATAGCTTTTTCTCATCATTTTTTTTTTATTATTATTTTTTTTTTAAATATCCAAAAAAAAAAATACCGTTGGAAAGCTGAGGATTTGACAAATCTAACCGTGTTTATAAAATGTTCCTAGCACTAACAGAACTGGAGATAAAAAATGGGGGAATAGGGGGAACTTATAAGTTGAACCCGCCTCAAAGAGTAAACAAGAGTCCCAACAAAACGGTAGGAGAACGTGGCATAGTTGAATTACTATCGAATGTCACTATCGATTGTACGGCCTCTGATTGGCTGGCGAAAGCCTGGGCCTGGTGAAATCGCTCTTTTGTAAATTTTACATGGGGTTTTCGACTTTGCCTCATTTAAAGTCAAATTCCAAGAAAACTAATGCTCCTTACCTTCGGGAAATTTAAATTATATTTTTTTGAAGATATAACGAAGATATTGATGGGTCAATAGGTCATACGTATCACTTCATCGAAAAATTAACCGAGCAATATGAATTTGAAAGTAAAATTACGGGCAATTCTTTGCCGTGTTTTCCACTGCACAGGTCGGGCCGAGTGTGTGGTGTAGCAGTTGTTTTTTTCCATTTTTCTTGTTTTAGTTTAGTGCAGATAGTTTGAAATGCATGTAAAATTTATTTTTAGAAGGAAATGCGCCGATTTCATGTAGAAAACCGAAGATTTAACCACAAATACATTGGAAAATACGAAGTTTAGCGGCTCACTATCGGACGTGACGGCGGAAAAAATTGCCCGTAATTTTACTTTCAAATTCATATGGTTCTATTAATTTTTCGATTAAGTGATATGTATGACCCATCAATATCTTCGTTATATCCTCAAAAAAATATAATTTGAATTTCCCGAAGGTAATGAGCAATAGTTATCTTGGAATTTAACTTTAAATGAGGCAAAGTCGAAAACCCCATGTAAAATTTCCATAAGCGCGATTTCACAGGGCCCAGGCTTTCGCCAGCCAATCAGAGGCCAACTTTTCGATATCGCCAGCCTAACCTAACCTACCACGCTTTCCTACCGTTTTGTTGGGACTCTTGTTTACTCTTTGGCCCGCCTCGTAGCTTATACACAGACATATTCGCTCTGCTCGGAGGGAAGGTTCGGTAGCTCACAAGGGGAAGGCAAAGGTGGGCCCGCTCCAAATAGAACGGGACTTGCGCGAAAACATAGTCCTTGGGGTCCTAATGAAGGGTCTTATTGCACTTTTTGTGAATGGGCCCCTGATTTTGAAAAATTTCGAATTTAAAATGAGCCCCCGAGACGCCGGCTCGTTATGTAGCCGAGAATCGGCCCAGTTCCTCCATCCGAGGTTGTAGCATATCGGTACTGGAGTGGACTCCGGAGTGAGACGTCCCGAGTTCGATCCCCGCAGCCGGCACTAATTTTTGCACGATATTTTTGCTCACCTTTTCACGAGTATTTTTTGTTGTTTTGTTTTCTTGTTTGTTTCTTTTCTTTTTCTACGTAGTTTGAATCGACTTATTTCACGTCTTTTTCTTCCTGTATAAAATTACTTGCATTGTGCTTTTACGTATAAGTTTTAAGAAAATATTTCAAAAAAAAAAAAAAAAAAAAAAAAAGGAGGAAATAAACTACCAAATAACCGCATCCAAAAAAGAAATGGAAATGACACAGACAGACATACATGCAAAGAGACAGACAGACGACTATAGATAAACGGAGGAGCTAGAACTTACGGGTAAAAATTA